>JAZKJV010007264.1:0-378621 GCA_037367405.1 Ottelia alismoides | reverse complement strand
TAGCCTCGAGAGCTTTGATCTTGTGTTTCTCCTTTCTCTATAGGTCTTCTGTCCAACAACGGCGACAAGTTCCTAGGGGGCTTTCGCACATGCAGGGCTACTCCGATGAGCTCAAGGAGGCTTCCACGACGATCTGGAAATGGTGGAGAGATCTGATGACTAATAGTGGAAGAAGCTTAAATTACATATCCACGATGGATCTAAGTTGATTAGATGGGGTAACCCGTGGAGAACATTGAGGGGAGTGATGTGGGATGAAAATCAAGGCGAATTGACTGTCGAAGACAATGAATTTAGCTTAAAGCTCGAGCTCCAGGTCAAATTAGGGTTTCCTAGTTAAAATTTAAACTAATAAGGAAAAAATGAAATTAAAATGTAGAACTTAACAGGAACATAAAGTTTACCTAAAAAGCAAAGAAAGATGGTCTTGATTCAGTTGCAGGTCGAAGAGGCAGAACCAGTCGGAGGTGCTCCGACGGTGGTTGGATCTGGCTCCTCCGCCTCTCCTCCTCGTTGCAGAACCGCCCAGGCTCTTGCTATCTTAGAGGGCATGAATCTCTAGGGTTCTCAGGCGTGATCAAACCCAAAAAGTATGGAGAAGATGGAATTTTAAGGGCTAGGAAATGGCAAAGTTCGAGGCCTGATTGCATGAAAGGGAGAGAGGTAGGTTAACAGGGATGGTCGACGTGGATCAGGGCCGTGCGAGGATCAGGAAGGTGGATGGCTCAAGGCGAAGGAGGCATGGGAGATGGTATGATAAATCAGAGAAATCAGCCCTGCACAAGGGTGGACAGTTGGGTCAGTACAGTTAACTGTCGGTCAACATTTGAAGAGCCTTGGTGGTCCACATGGACCAATTAAGAGAATTAGAAATAGATTATGATTTACTTTAAAAATATAAAATTAACTAATTAATTATTGGCTATGAAAAAATGTTGTAATTTTATGTAGTATTTAATGCATATTTTTATTTATTCGCAACTATTTATAACATGTTAATATTCACATGTATATATAGGTAAATACTGTATTTTACATAATTTCATTTGACTTTGTATTTTATATTTATTATTATATATACAGTATTTTATATTTTTTGATTTATTTGACTACATATATTAAGTTTTTTATGAGTTTTTGTGCAGTTAATTAACTATGCACATATTTTTTATAGGTTTATTATAGTATATTTCTGTTGGACATGCGAGCCCCCGGCGAGCCATTATGCAGTAAATGTTATTGTGAATATCATTCCCTGATCTGAAATGAAGAATAATTAATTTGCATAATAGGTCCCTTAGTACAATTAGGGTTTATGTATCATGGCCATCTTAATGACCATACAACTGTTGATTCAATTATTGAATCATAGAGGTTGGTGCTTGGATGAATTATCTAAAGAGTTATATGGAGGACTAATCAAGTACCATCAAATGATTATTAAGAGAGGATCTCCAGCCTGAGAAGGAGATGGCAATTCTTTCTCATAAAGGTTGATATCTAATCGACCTCTTGATGTAGGTCCTCTGCATATGAATAGAGATTCAGAGGGGTTGGATATGTTAGGTCAAAGAGTTGACTTAACGAGATCGAGATAACCAAAGTCCTATGTCTTATGCTGTCACGATATAGGCACGCATCCTTTGACCGGAGACATATGTGCTATTATATGTCCGAGTATGTACATTTGGCAGACCAATAGGTTGATGACCTAATCAAGGTCCGTACACCGATGCGCTGGTGTGCATGAAAGGGTATACAAGTAATACGATCTCTCAAAGGGATCATATAGGTTCATTACTGAATCGGAAGACATGAGCTCACTCGTGAGATATTGGAAGAATCAAATCCCGTGCACGATCGTCTTGCTTTGAAGCTTGACTGAATTTATAGGTTTGATATATACTTTGGAAAGTGTATAATCAAGACCTAGGTATGATATATGCTTTTGAAAAGTATATGATAGACACCGAATCCAATGATCAAATGAGAAACTTAATGATAAAACCCTTAAGTAGACAGTGAAAGGATATCTAATACCTCGGGTTTATTCTGGGTGTTACAGTATGCGGGATGTACATGTAGTGGGAATATCTGAGGGTGATGTGATCATAAACGATTGTATAACCATTACACTTCCATTCCTAAGGATTGATGAAATGGGTCTGGATTTTAGTGTTTCCTCTCGGTAGAGAAGAAATCTGATCTCGATAATGTTGGACATTGATCTGAATGTGATTCAAATGCGATAAGAAGATTAGATTTGCGGTCTAGATTTAATCAAGCATCTATGAGAGGTCCGTGAGATCTAGATTTGAGATGTGATCTCAATATCCAAGTCACTATACGTGGAACAATACAATCACATTGTCCTTATCTCCAAGTATCTGCAGAGAAAGCGCATTATCCTTGAAAGAGTTCAAGGATAATTTCATTGTTGATATATGTATCCGAGCATTGAGAAAATTGATAATTGAATGTTATTTGATTATCATAAATAATATGAATTTGATTCATATTATAAAGAGATTATCTAAGATAATTGAATGTGATTTAATTATCAAAGATGTGAATAATGTGAATATGATTTATATTATTTGGGCAAATGAGAATAAAGATCCAAGATGACTAAATGAGATTTAATTATCATGGATAGGAATTATGTGGATAGCATTATCCATATAATCATATATGTTATGAATGTGAATTATAATATATAAGAGAGAACTATTTGTGATTTACATTTGTTAATTAAATGTTTATGTGAATTGAATTCACATTGAACATTAAGTTGAAAATACAATTCACATTTTTTTGGGTTGAGAATGTGGTTCAAAAGTTTCCAATGGCATGATTGCAATGTTCACAAAATAATTTGGAATTATTTTGATGAATATTTTTGCAACAAAAGTTGTTGCATATGTGGAATATTATGTGAGATAATAGACATCATTGGAATGAAAGAGCATCCATTCCATACATAGAGTGGACGGTCAACTTGGGCTCTTCAAGTTGGTGGTTGCCCACCCTATACATGGAAGGAGGCTTGTTTTCCTTCCAAGATATTCCATGTTTGTTGCTTTGATTCATATTAAAATATATTGATTGATTTTCAATATATTTAATTTATTTCGAAGAGAACAAAAAATATTGTTGTGCAACCAACCATTAAAGAAACACAAATCAATCTGAGCCATTAGATTTGTGATGTCCATGGATTGAGATCCATGGATCCCAAAATATTATAAATAGAAGGACACCCCTTGCTCTTCTTAAGTTTTGACAACATATGCTCTCTCTCATTCTCTCTACACGTCAACCCCCCCCCCCCCTCTCTTGTGGCCGTCCACCATGATGCGCTAAAGAGAGTCCTCTTAGCCGCTAAGTCACCATTATGCTGCCGATTGTTTGCTTGTGGATCTCCGTCTCCTTTGGTGTGTCTCGCTTGTGAAGAAGACATCGAATCTCGTATGACGAGATCATGAGATTCGCCGTGTGGATCATCAACATGGATTGAGAGAAGTATGTGTTTCATCAACACGCTCGCAAACATCTCCTTCGTCGGATTAAAGTTGAGACAGGAGGTCTCTTCGCTTAGAGACTCGATCGCAACTACGCTTCAAAAGGTAACCCTGATGCTTATATGTGGTTTAGATGAAATGATCCGAGAAGTGTTCTTATTCATGTAGTTTCGTCGCATGATTTTTTTTATTTCTGCTGCCTCGAGTGACTAGTTCGACTAATCGCTCCCGATCGCATACGATGCGATCCTCACGCTCCCATGATGCGCTTAAGGATCTTTCCATATCCTTCAATTTCATCTATGTACTAAGGTGTATACATTATTTTAATTTTAATTTTATTTATTTTATTTTATTTATGGGCATTGTATTATAAATAATATTTACGATTTTGTAAAAATAAAAGAAATTGAAAAATATAAAAAATAATAAACTGAACAAAATATACATGTATACTGCATAATGGGGGTCCAAAATCTAGCTTTTGCATATTAATTCTTAATTGAATGAAACCACCTTCATTAAATTAGCCTATTTATTTTTATGAACAATAAATGTGAGTTTGTTCAATTTTGATACAATATGGATAAGATATGATTTTGCATTGCTTTATCTTGCAGATTTTTATTTTGTATGTCCTGGGAACATTATACATTATTTTTCAATGAAATCAATTTTGTATTTTTCTCTGTATTTTTATGTACAGTATTGATGGTGAAGATTTGTTGTTTTGAGATGTAAAAATAATAAATAAAAATAGGTCCCAAAATGAAATAATTGAGAAAAATAATTAAGTTTTTTTTGTGTGATTTCTGTGTATTTTCTTAGACCTAGCTTCCCATACTTTATTCCTTGTCGACCAAGTCATGATGACTGGGTCTTGCTCAGTGTCTTTGATACTTCATTCTTTTTCTTTTCTTTCCTCTGTTTTATTTTGAATTTAAATACATAATTTATACAATATCTTGTACAATTTATTGAATACCTATTTAGGCAAATTAATGATATATACATGCATTTAGGTAGGGATTTAGGGTTAAAACGAAAAATAAATGTGATGAAATGGAGATTCATCAAACACCTGAAGAATATTACCTAATATGATCTTTCTAAGGCTAGTTGGATATTATAGAAGAATTGTGAATGTATTTTCATGAATTTGATGTATCCCTATAGTGGATGAACCTCTCAAGATCATTGCATATTTTCATTTTTTGTTAGGATTTGTTTATTCAGTTAACTTGTTTTTAAATTAATCATTATTATATATAAATACTATTCATTATCCAGTGATGTTTATTCATTTGGTACAAGAACTTCTCAAATTAGATATTTTAGGAGTAAACACCTTACACTTGTGACAATGCTGTCAATCGATGCCAACAACCATATAGAAGGACAGTCAAACAACTGACCACCATTCTTCAATATCATTGGATGTACGCATTGGAAGAAGAATTCGACTATCTACTGAAGTCGTCCGTAGCAAATATTTCACTCTAGACATCACAAAAAAAGAATTCAGGATTTGTAAAGTTGTCAAAGAGGCATAAACAACTCAACTGCTGACTAAAAGGTAATAGCCAAAACTTATAAGACTACGAGCATTCTATATTTTGCCCTATCTACTATTGAATTTAACACAATATCTTAATTGTGGATGGCTTATTATATAAATATGTTATGAGATCACTCGTGAAGATACTGGTCAAATCAAGAAATCCAAGATCCAAAGTTTAAAAAAATGAAATCGAGTTTTTCAAGATAAAGTCAAGAGAACTAGAAAGGAAACGAGTACATGATTCCCCAATATCGTGAACCCACTAAAAGGCCTGGCAAGGATTACTATGTGGTAGATAGAATTGAAAAGTCCATTCAAGCTCCCAAGAAATAATGGCATTCGAAGATCATGTCACTAGGTGAAGCCAATGATCTTTACGAGCTGGCCCCGTATGAACTTATTGAAAATATGATGGCATACAAAACTGAAAATGATGAAAAATAAGATATTAAAGATTAATTAAAGAAAGGTAAGATATAAACATTTAAAACAGATTATTCTTACAGTGAAACATGAAATGAATATGACAAAAGTATAGCTTTAATCTATATCACTAATTTTGAAAAATATGTGAAAGAAAGGAGAACGACCAACAAGAGTATCCAAGAAGATAAACGATCAAATGATATGCAATAACTAAAACAATGGGGACATATGGCATGTCATTGTCTGCTTCAAAAACACGAAAATAAGAAAACCAATGAAATTAGTAAACACATATATTTTAAGAAAAAAATATATCGCAACAACTTGAGATGATTCTGACTCATGCTAAAGCATAGACAAAGAAGATTTAAGCAAAGAAACATCTCAACTTTTCCTAATGACAAAAGAGATTGAACTTTGTAAATCTAGCTATGAACTCTTTGAACACATCGTAGCTCTGCATGGCATGATCAATTCTTTATTTAAGCATCTCGTCTAATGGCAGTCGAGCATTACGTGTTGCAATTAATCTATTTCGCATACTCAATACATCAGCGCAACCGTGTACAAGTTAGGTTTGACTTGCCAAACAAACTTCTTATGACAAATATATAATTGCATTTAACCATGTCAATTTCACATGATATAATCCCCTTCTTCACTCCTAGCTCCAACCCTTTGACACTACCACATTCATCTCCTTCCCAAATTCTGAGTTTCTATTAGAGTTTGGAAAGTGTGTTAATTGTTAATAGTTTGCATTTTGAAATGCCCGTAATTGCCGGGGATGGTGATATGAGATGGATATAGTTATCAAACCCGGTTTAATCTAGTCGAAAGCAGTTGATGATTCTAACTGAATAATTGGTTTTGGACTGGAAGGCTGGAGAGTCAGTTGATGATCTCTTTCCGCATCACCAAGTTCTTTTACTCATTCTCGGGAGCTGTGTCCTATCGAAAGAAAGCATGGCAGCCGGTAAGGCCTTTTCTACTAGTTGGTTGCTTTGAGTTATATAATTCTATATATAAATCTTTAACTTGCTTCCGTAATCAATACAAATCACATATGTATAAAATAGATATATGCATATGTACTTATTTATTTCTGTTTCGAAAGACCTAGTCTTCATTAATTTAAATTTCAGAACTTACATGAATTATAGTAATTGAAAACATGCATCACTACTCTAATTATTTTTTTGTGTGAAAGGAATAAATCATGCATAAGTTCTCAAAATAAACATATATATGTTCTTCGTAATAAAGATCACAATAATCAAGATTTTTAATTGTTAGCTTGAAACTCCAACAACAGAAGAAAATATTTTGTAACACAATCATGTTAAACCTTCATGCAATGTCAATCTACTTTGATTAGAGTTTAACCAGGATAATTAATGTCTCCTAAAATGATTGAATTCACTTGCAAATCAAGAATACAAAGAACATGAAGAATAGATGAATAATATGATGAACATGTGAAGGACGTGAAAGAACGAACAAAATACAGGGGAAGAATGCGAAGAACTGATGGCGAGAATGAAACATGAAAAAAACACGAAGAACGCGAATTCTCTCAAAATTTCCACAGAGCTTCCCCTTACATCGGGTAAACACGAAGCTCCCCCTTATATTGAGTGATATTTTACGGAAAAGTTCAGCTTATATCAAGTGACATTTAAAAGAAAAAATTAACAAAATTTCCCTTCGTAATAGAGAAACTCGATAAATCAACAAATGAGCTTTTCGAATGAATGAAACAACAAAAAGAGAATTAAAAGGATTTACTTATCTCATGCCCGAAGCCGGTGAGAAGAGAATGACACCTTCTTCTCCTCCCCTTTCTTCCCAGCAATGTTTCATTTGCGCTTCGCCCCTTGTCTCGTCCTCCTTATCTCAACCTCTCAGCTTATATCTAGGGTTGGTGTATGGAATGAATGGCTAGAGAATGGGGGGGGGATAGGGGGCCTACACCTCCCATACATGTCTTTCTAGCCAACACCCATTTATCATGACAAACAAATCACTGTTTACTTGTTGGGCATGATGGTTCTAGTCATTCACCTTGTCATCGTGAAACCATGGGCTATCTGGGTCATAGTTTTGCCCATGTATATCCCAAAGCTTGTTATTTTTCTAATAACACTTAATTAACGCTAATCGTGACTGGTTCATGATAATTACGATTAATTATTTTTAACCACAATTGACATCTATTGATATACCATTAATATTCACTAATAATGATACATAATTATGATTATTTTTTGCTAATGATGATGATTAAGAGTTAACAATGGCTCGAACTTACTTCAATCTTCATTGTGTTCGAATTTCATAATAATTTATAACAACCTCTAACTGATATGAAATGAATTCTATTAGATCCTTCTCTCTGAGTCGGATCAGAGAACAATATGTAAGGAAAATTCTCGAGAAGGTTGAATTGAGGACCTTACAAAATAATATTGTAACGACCCCGTTTCCCGGGCCGTCGGATCCTCCCATATCCGGATCTGGTTACTCAGCAATAATTTATTCAGCAATCACAACTAACATTCAGAAATAGACTGCAAATAAAAATACTCAGAAGAAAGTATTTCAACACTTTTCCATTCACAAAATAAAGTTCAAATGATACACTGTTCAACTATAACCATTTACATGTACATCAGCTTGAAAGGGAAATATACAAAAGATTACTAACTACCTTAAAGAAAGTAAAGCTACTGTGGGTGGCTGGATGTCTAGTATGTAAGCTGGATGATTTTTTTTAGAGTCTTTGCGATGGCTCACCGATACCTGTTGGGTTTTCCATAAATCATAGGATAAAAATTAGCGAATGCTAAGTAACAAAGAAGAGAAAAGCAAACAAATTGTGTAATTTTTCAAAATTCATTGATATCACAAAAATTTCATTCCTTTTTCATTAATTTAAGTCTATTCCACATCGGGGATTAGTCCAGGGGAACCCCACCATTCTTGGACTCCGAAGCTGTGGATGCTTCAGGATTGGAGATTGTGTTGATCTTGGTAAGCTTATGCTGCCGCACGCCGCCTCAACCAATCCTCCAATACTACCCTGACAATTTCCTTTTCATTTATTAAACAGGGTCTCAACCCTTAGCCTGGAAAAACAAAGGAGCACATCATCCTCGAGGACTCAGTTGCTTAAAACCTCAGGCTAACATTTAATCATATAACCTAGCGGCTTTAAATACATGTTATCGTGACCCAGCCGCTATTGAACCACACGTGCCTCCACATGGCACGACCACATCTTCCGTCGTTCCAACCCGAATATATTGGCTCCCGGTACCACGTGTTGCAAAATATTCATTTCGTGCGCACTTATCATAACAGGACAACCGTGTACCACCTAGGTAGGGAAACGCCAATACGGGTTCCTTCCGACAAACCTACAGGTTGCATGCCCGACCTGTAGTTCTACTCCCAGTCATCCTTAACGTGACACATGATCCTTTTCAGGATCCATCTCAAATCACACCAATTCACATGATGTAATTCTTTCGTTAAGTATTTGATTTGCATAAACCGCAATACTTAGTATCGACTCACATATATATTATTCATACCCATATGTATACTCCTATTTATGCCTATTTTAACTCCCAAACCCTAACTTTCAGAGCCAACGCATCAATTTGATGCGTAAATCTTATTTTAGTGGGAATCACAAAGCAACTCTTCATACTTTTTTCAAAAATAACCAAAATTAGGGTTCTTCGTAGCAGAGAACACAAAATCAAGAATTTCAATAATTTCGTATGAAAACCCAATAGCAAAAGGAAGGATTTCGTTACCTAATCGAGCTCTCTCTCGTGTATGCAAGGCTTTATCGAGTTTCGTTTTTTGAAAGGCTATTTTAAGGCTCTTGAAAAGATCGAATTTCATTTTTCGTATCAAAACGCTAAGAACATGTTAAGAACGCGAAGAACGAACGAAGAACGCGAGGAACGCGAAGAACACGAAGAACGTCAAGAACATATTTTCTCTTAAAATTTCGGCAGAGTTTCCCCTTATATCGGGACATATTTCTCGGAAAATTTCGGCAGTTTCCCCTTATATCGGGACACATTTCTCAGAAAATTTCAGCAGAGTTTCCCCTTATATCGGGAAATATTTCAAAATAAAAACGAAAAGAGTTTCCTCTATAAAATCAATCGAGAGGAAAATAACAACGAAACTGAAAGAATATACTCAACAACAAGAGATGAAGAACCGGTAGACACCACACATCTTAGGTGAGTGAACGCGTGACGAATCACAGGGTCACTGACGTGCATAGCCGCCCGCACCTAAGTAGGGTATTACACAGATTTCTCCATCAAAATAACTATAGAAGCATAATACGAAGAATAGAAACATAAACGATGGAGAATCGGTAGACACCACGCGTCTTAGATGAGTGAACGCGTGACGAACCAAAGGGTAACTGACGTGCATAACCGCCCGCACCTAAGTAGGGTGTTACACAGATTTCTCCTCGAACCACAACAGGAAAACGAATCGGAAAGAAATATGAATCAAAAACAAAACTTGGAAGAACAAGAGTATGAATTGAAAGCCTAGCTTACGAAGCAACTAAGAGAGGATCATACCTTTCTCCTCCTCGTTCTCCCGGCAGCGCTTCGCTAGCGCTCCTCCCTCGCCTCCCACTCCTCCTCCCAACCTCTCGACCCTAGCTCTTGGGGTGGTGGTGGTAGTGGAAGTTGTAGGGAATGAATGGGTGGGGGGGGGGGGTCTATTTATAAGCCCCAGAAAATCACTAACCATGGTTAGAAAACCATGGTTTAGACCTTAACCATGGTTTAGCGGCCCATGGTTTTAGCCAAAACTTATCCCAAACTTGGAGCCTAAGTTAGAACATTCTAGAGGATTCTAGATTCTATAATGACGCTTAATTAACACTAATCGTGATTAACTTTCACTAATTGCGATTTAACTTTCGCGACTTGCGCTTATCTTTTGTTAACTATTGATTAGTGTTTACTAATGATTATTAGCGGCTTTCAATCGTCATTAATTTCTTTAATCATGTTTAATTAGTATTAATGACAGTCATTATGGATTAATGACTTCTCTTTCTTCGGAAAATCATAACAATTCGAAACGAAGTCCGATTCATACGAAACAAATTTCGTTGGTTTTCTCTTGACGAGTCGGATCTTATTATATAGGATCCGAGATATGCCAAGTTCAAGGCTTTACAAATATCAATCGAACTAATCTTCTAATATGATAAAAGGCTTTTACACATAATGTCTTGAGGTATAAATATCACCGAAGATTTATGTTTTTCATATTCAAGTGTATACATCTGTACACGGATTTGAACTACTAACAATAAATAAAAGTGCATGGGTGAAATTTTTTCAAGGATTTTTACAATACACAAATAAAACTAAACTTTATTATAACCTAACTCGATAAATTAAAGACAAGAGAAACAACAATATAATCAACTCCGAATCCATCTCTATTCACATGACATTTGCCTTTTTTCTTTCAATTTATCTGCTTTATCTTTGGTATGACTCCATCTCAATCTCCATTGTTCATAGTTAAAGTATAATTAGAACTATTTAAGGGCACATAGTTTAACAAGAAGGGTGATGGGTAGGGTCCACCCCCACACAAATAAGTTGTTAATAATTTATATTGGTCATCTCATAGTAATGTCATTTAAGTTCTCTTTTAAAAAAAATACGAAAGATGTTTTTACAAGGAAAAGATGAGAGAGATTGTTGGTTATTATGTCGACCTCCTCGATAATAGCATTTTAAAGTCCTATCTAATTGGTTAAAGTTTAGTCCCGCGTATAAAAAATTTTCTTGATCCAGATGAAAAGTTTGATCCTCATGTTGATATTAAAATTCTTTCGATTCCGCTATCAAGATGATAAATATAACAAGAGATTTTCACAATCATTACAAAATAAGAAAGATAAACTAATTTGTAATTGCGCAAAGGTGTATATCTATAATATATATATAATGAGTATATCTGATTCTTAACATTCTAATACAATATTCAAGTCATAAATATGATATCTTAAGAATGAACATTTAAAGTGAACTTTCTGGCAAAATAAATAACCAACAAATTAAATATAAAAAAGAATGAAAAGATACGATGCACGATAGGTAAAATGACAATTAATTATATTGCAAGATTCACGTATTAAAACTTACCTTAATTTATCTTTTACTATAAAAGGAAAAGGAATTACCTTCATTGTTATCCATTTAAAAAAAATAAAAGTCTCCTTTTTAAAGTAGATAAAAGGAAAACACAACAATCTTTTCACCCGCGAACAAAGCAAAGGGAAAAAGAACCGTCTTTGACAAACAGGGAAGACCAACTTGCTAAAAAAATCAATTTTTCTAATAATTAATAAATAATAATTGCCGTGCCAGTGATAGGCATCGGCTGTCCTCTCCTCCCCCACACCTCGCTTCCGAAAGATTTCATTTTCCTACACTTTCCCTTCCGTTCCCCTCTCTCTCTCCTCTGTCTGTTCTCTCTTCTTTGGTGCTCTCTGTTTTGGAGCTGGTGCCCGATGCCTGAAGTCCGTGTCTCCCAATTCTAGTGGTACCTGGGCTTAGGGTCGAGAAGGAAAGCTGGGATTTTTGGGGAAGGAAATGATCTGGTCATCACCACTTTTGAAGAGGTTAGGGAAGATGTCCCGGTGAATAAGAAGCTCTGAGGTTGGTTCTTGGAGAGGGAACCATGTCTCAGACCAACTGGGAAGCCGATAAAATGTGAGCTTTGCCTTGTTTGTAGGCGTCCTTCCCCACCTGCTTCTATAATCAGCGGTCTTCTGTTGTCTTTTTTCAAAGAACGTTCTTTTTCTTATCGTTCTATTCTCTGACCTCCAACACAAACTTCTCCGCTAACTTCTACAACAACTCTGAGGCTGTTTTCTGTTTTTTATGTTGCTGGTTTTCCTTTGGTGTTTTCAGGGTTTTGATCTAAATCGTTTTAGTGCGTTCTTTGATCTCTGCAGTTCCTTTTTTTTTCTCTTTTTTTTGTCATTCGTTCATGATGGTGGACTGTGTTTTACTTCCTCCTTTTCCTGCTCAGAAACTCTTAGAGTATTTTAAGGGTCTCGTTCCTTTTTGTCATTTTACATATATTGTTTTTTGCTGCTTTTGAATTCTGTACACTGTTACCTGAACAATTTGCTTGATATCAGGCTCGACGTCTATATATATGATTATCTGATGAAGAGGAACCTGCACGCTACAGCAAAGGCATTCCAAGCGGAGGGGAAGGTATCTTCTGATCCAGTTGGTAAGTACTGAAAATAGTCCGTTGCTTTTAGTTTTTTCATCTCGAGCTCATTCTTTGTGTTGGAACTTGATATTGATTTTATCTAAAATTTGAACTGTTTGCTATGGTGCCTTTTTAATGTCAAGCCTCTTTTGCCATTAAGTTCCTCGTGCCATAAAATGGTACGGTTTCCTCCTTTTGACCACTACCAAGACCGGGCCTTATTCCAAATAAAGCGGGGAATGGTATACGGTTTCCTTGTGGTGGAGCACATCAATTTTGAATCATAACTGTGCTAATATTTAACTTAGCAAGAACATGTTTAGCAGTTCACTTCCCACCCATCTTCGATCTTTCCTAACCCCTTCAATAAGGCGTGCCGCATTTTCACCTTTATAATGAGGTATTGATTGGCCTTCTTTGAGGTACTTAAACCACTTATTACTTTATTTCCAAGCCTCACATGTCGATTTTCCATGTGAAAAAAGTATTGCTATTTGGTCGGTTGGTTTGCTTATCCAATTTGTTGATTGACACATCGGCTCTTTCTAGTTATATCTTGATGAAGTTGACATTTTCATATGGCGTTCATTATTCCACACAACATCTTTTTTTACTGCCAAGAGGGGTCTGTGCTTCCATAAAGCAACAAAAGGGACACTAGTTTCCGATTGACCATTTTTTCCATGACTAAGTAGTTTTCCTTTGGTTTTCTTCTCATTTTGTCACTTTACAAGATTTAAATGAGTTCTCCCTCCCTTGTGTTGCCAAAAAAATCCTCTACAGTTGCTGGTGCACACTATGGTCCCCATTGCCTTTTTTTTTGCAATCAAAGAGGGGGAACACGCCATGGTGTCCATCACACTATATTAAGTAAAATGATAAAAAGGTATTACATAATCCAAGACTCGAGGAGATTCTTGGAATGAAACATTCTCACAATAGAAATGCTGCGAGGAAAAAGTAAGCCATTTCTAGCTAGCCAAATAACCCAAATCGTTGCCAGGGGTCTGAGTAACTCTCCCTGGTCCTTTGTTTTGCCCCAACCAGAGAACTCCAAAATGACTTCAGATTCTATAAGTTGACCCATCTCAGACCTGTGTTATTCCATATCTATACGATTTTGGGCATTGGAAAAAAGGTGTTCAATTGTTTCAACTTGCACATCACAAAGGGGGCATCTATTCGAGATATCAGCAAAGAGTCTTGCACAACGGTCCCTTGTCATGATACATCTTCTTCTTAATAACCACGAAAAAAAACCATTTTTTTCTGGCAGCTTATGTTCCCAAATAAAGTTGCAATCCCGGACTAGCTCATCTGTTCTTGATGGCAGCGGTCTACAAATTGCTCCATATACTTTTTTTACGGAAAAGGAGCTACCCTTCCACACCCAGTGATCACGTCCCTCGGAAGGCCTGTCAAACTGCCCTAAGGAATCCAAAAGCAGCAAGAATTCTTCAAGACATTGGTCTGAGAAATTTGGAAGGAAGGACGACATCTAGTTACCATTAACCCATCAATCAGCTATCCAGGCATCATGATCTGTCGCCAGAGCAAAGAGGCGCGAGAACATGTTGACTCTCATTCCCTGTCCATTACCCGTCCAAAATGCAAATGAATTGCCTTTCTCAAGAACCGAGCGAAAGAGCTCATGAAAACGGGGCATGACTGCCATAACTCCTCTCCATAATGCCGAAATCTCCGATCTAGGTCGGTTTGCTAAAGTACCCAGTTAACCGATGTTATGAATGCTATGGATGAGTCTACAACAGATATCTTCACTTCTTCAAATTTTGCCAACCCACTTAAGCAAAAGTGCCTCGTTCAAGGTCTCCAGGCTGGAGATTCTGAGGCCACCATTTGCTTTTGGTAATATTACCGTTTCCCAATCCACCAGATGAACACCATGACCCTCTTGACCAGACATGCCCCAGGTGAATCACCTCATTAGCTTCTCAATATGCTTCCTGATACCAACTGGCAACAGTCGAGAGGGCATGAAAAACATTGGGATAACAAAGAGAACCGACTTAACCAGCACCAGTTGACCACCTCGGGAGAGGATTGCTGCCTTCCAACTCGATAGCTTCCTCTCCAGCTTCTCTATCACTGACAACCAATCATACAATTTGATTCTACCATGAGCTAGTGACAACCCCGGATAACGAATAGGGAGAGAGCCGCATTCAGTACCCAACTCTTAGCCAGACATTTCCCAAAAGATTTCCGGAATAGTTGCCATTTCGCTAACTTCGTCCTTACCCCCTGTATAAAGAAGATTACATCATCCGCATATTGAAGGAGAGGGATAATGATGCCACCACTAGAATACCCCGCTGTGATTCCATTTCGTTGGACTTGATCCACCATACATGCCAGAATATCTGTCGTGACTCGTGATAATAAATAGCATAGGTGCAAGAGGGCATCCTTGCCTAACTCCACGTTGTGGCTGAAAGAAGCCACCCTCCATACGGCCATTGACTAGGACCGAGTACGATACCATGGTGACACAACGCTTCATCCACGATACCCAAGTGTCAGGGAAGCCCCATCTGTGCATTGTTGCCCACAAGAGACACCGATCCACCATGTCATAGGCCTTCAAGAAGTCGATCTTCCACAGTATACTCTTTTCCTTTCTTCTCTTCCAATCTGCTATAATCTCTGTTGCCATTGCTAAGCTGTCCGTAATCTGCCTCTCGGGAACAAACACGGACTGCATGGGAGAAATTATGTGCCCCGGACCCGGTTTAGCCTAATGGCTAAATCCTTCGCCAGTATGAGGTGGATATCATTTGATAGGGAAATCGGTCTAAAGTCCTCAACTATTTCAGACACATTCCGTTTGGGTAACAAGAAAAATAAGGGCATTGTTTAGCCTCTCGAAGCTCGCATTGCACATGTATGACTCCTTCACGACCCGAAGAACCTCATTACCTAGTAATGACCAAAACTCCTTGTAGAAGAAGACATGGAACCCGTCAGGACCCAGAGCTCCCTCCGCATTCAAAGTCCACACTGCAGTTTTCACCTCTTCCATAGTGATGTTCTGCACAAGACTATTCGCATGCACCTCAGAAATCTGAGAACCCCCAAGCCATTCCACCTCCAAGGACTAACAACTCTGCTTGAGAATTTATGGAAATGACCCGCAATCACCCTCCCCATTTCTCTCTCCCCTTCCACCTTGCTCCTATTAACCACCAAATGAATAAAGTTGCTACGACGTCTCCCGCTTGCCATCTTATGGAAGAAGGCAGTGTTTGCGTTACCATCTTTGAGCCAAGCATGCCTGGATCTCTGCTTCCATTCAGTTACCCTCTTATCCTCAGATTGGATAATTTTTTGCGTCGCAGTTCGTTGTTCCAACTCCTTCGTCTCTAACCATCAACCATCTTCTATTCCATCAAGTCTAGCAGTCTCGCTTCAGCATCTGCCCACATAGATAATGTCGACTCGCTGGTCTCTTTTTTGAATGAAAACAAATGTTTACACATCGATAAAAGTTTCTGAGCCAAGCGAGCAACTTCTGAGCCAGAAACCACCGTAGAAGACCAGTGGCTAGAAACAAGATCTTTGAATGCCTCCTCCCGAAGCCACGCTCGCTCCAATCTAAAGAAGCCTCGTACATGCAAAAGATCTCATGAATCCCAAACCAGAGGAGTATGATCGGATCTCGATTGAGGTTTGACAGATGGTACAGATAGGGGGAAAATACTCAAAAGCTCAGTATAAGCCAGAAAATGATCAATCCTACAACAAGAACATGCGCTCCTCCAGGTGTACTTCGTGTCGGATGTGTCAAGCACCTCAAGCTTCAGATTGTCAATCAAGTCCGCGAATTCACCCGATCCTTGCTCTTGCCCCCTTCTAAATCCGATCTGAGCGCCCGTAAACATGGTGCGTATGGACATGATAAAACAAGCATAGATCTTGTCGAATTATTTTCCAGAAGAACCGTAAGGACATGTGTCCCTTTCAACCCTGAGCGATAGGAAAAAAAGGAATCCTTCCATGCCACCAACAAACCCCCCACAGCGCCGGTAGCGCCGATCATGGGCGGCCATATCGCGATATATCGTCGATATATCGGCGATATATCGGTATCGACAGGTCACCGATATATCGCCGATATGGACGATATTGGGTATCGACAGGCCAAAAATGCACAATGGATACCGGATGTCGGCGATATGCGTCGATATATCGCCGGTATATCGGCGATATATCGGTATCGACATTGTATCGATATGTTGTCGATATCGATATGTCCTTCCATGGCGTCGATGGTCCTGAAACTCGTAAGCGAAGCGACGCCAAAGGATCACTGAACTAGCTCGGAGCAAGAACCGAGCTTTGTCTCTTGAATTAATATTATATCACATTTCCATTATGCAAACCTAGTCCCCAAAGTTCTCTTTTCTGGGTCACCCATACCCCTGATGTTCCTGGTTAGGACCTTCCTTGAGGACCCTTGCAGTGTCCAGAAGAACCCACCGCACCTGCTGCGATGGCCACTCGAGCCTTGCGTTCTGAAACCATGAAAATCTCCCCACTGCTTGGTTTCCTCTCCTTTACCTACCGTCGAACTGGAAGATGCTCCTTCCCTCTTCGCCACTCTCCCTATGGTCTTGGATCCCTTAACTATACACGATGTAATTCCTCGTCTCTTGAAATATGGCATCCGGTCACCTCTAACCTCGGAGACGAAACATCTGATAGCGACGTCCAATTTGGACCATCGCTCGAGAGCAGAGGGCTCCTAGCAAGCATCTGTCTCTTCTCGAAAGTTCTTGCTTCTGCCCCCCTCTGGAGCAGAAAAGAGAAGCCGCTTCATCGACCTGATAGCGAGATCGAGTCAGGTTTCCGAAATGGCAACCAAAAACAGTAGGCAGGCAAAAGGGCATCAATACCCGTCTTTCCACCTTTGGTCCGAATAACGAACCATAAAATGGATCTAGGTAGCTCGAACTGGGTCTACCCAAACTACGTGCAAAGGGGTTAAAAGTGAGGGATTCGAGCATCGGCCTTAGCCCATAAGGGAAAGAAACATGTGCCGTACGCCTCAGCACCGCCGACTCCTTAGATCCCTTGACCTCTTCCATAGGTAAGTTTTTAAAATCTTTCACTTTTCAAAACGGCTCCTCAGATCCCTGCAGATCTTCCTCTAGATTCACACCTTCCAAGAAAGACACCTGTGATGTCAGCCCCTTCTCTTTGCCTGCGGTTTGCCCGATGAAAACGCCTCGCTTGACACTGAACCAGCTGTTGAACGGAACAAGGCATCGGTGGTAGAAGTTTGATCTAAATCCTGAATGATGCATACCCTACTGAAAGATTGCATGAAGTCTCCAATAGTGTTGCAACATAGCTCTCCAACAAGATTAATGTCACAAAGAGATTCGAACCTGGACTGCGGCCATCCGAGAGCACATGCAGAACCTTGCCGTAATCCCTCAATGTTGGACCCAAAACTTCCGTAGAATGAGAAAGGAAGGGGACACCTATTACTCGCGCCACTCTCTCGGCCACCTCCATGCCTTCTCCATCCACAGACCTCGGTCTTCTCCGTGAAATGATCTCCCCCTTCACCACACTAAGTAGCTTCTCTTCCTGCAACACAGACAACCCTTTGACGCATCACCTCCCTGACCTAAGACCGACGACATCACCCATGAAAACTTTTCCGAGAAGTGATCGCACATCCTCCAGGACCGATTCAAGGGATCGATCTTCAAATTTCAATGAGCCAATAAGCAAACGACCATGATATTCTTGTCGCTTAGCTCCATCAGAGACGACAGATGCATAAGAACAACTTGTACACATCGGTCCCATAAACCTCCTCGATGCAGGAGGGCGCTTCACAAGTCGCCTAAGAAGTGAGAACCTTAGATCGATGGGTGCGAGAACTTCGCCGATGACCCTCACGCCCGTACGCGAAGCACCGTGGATGAAGCGAACAACCCGACGCCCGATGCCCGGATCCCCCGCACCTATAGCAACCTTGGTCGCGCTTGTCATGGAAACAAGCGTCCATCCCTCCTCCGACCCCTCCACCCTCCCTGACGTGGCCCTCGCCCACGCCACCCCACTACTAGAACCTTCAAGCCTCTCATCCCCTCTGTCGGTGGCCCTCCTCCAAGCCCTATCAGTGGCCCGCCTCCATGAAATCTTTCTCAAGCAATGATCATACTTCCTTTAGGATCGATTCAAGGGAATGATCTTCAAAATTTCAACGAGCCAATAAGCAAGGGCCCATGAAATTCTTGATTCTTAGTTCCACAGGAGACGACAGATGCATAAGAACAACCTGCACATACCAATCCCATAAACCTTCTTGCTCCCTCTTCGCGAGCAGGAGGGCGCTCTGCGAGAACTTCATTGATGGCCCTCACGTACGCACGAGAAGCACCGCAGAGGAAGCGAACAACCTGACGCTCGGTGCCCGGATCTTCAAATTTCAACGAGCCCATAAGCAAATGTCCATGAGATTCTCCTCTTAACTCCACCGGAGACGACCGATGCATAATAACAACCTTGTACGCACCGGTCCCATAAACCTCATTGCTGCCTCCTCACAAGCAGGAGGGCGCTTTGCGAGTCGTCCGAGAATCTCAGACCGATGGGTGCAAGAACTTTGCCGATGGCCCTCACACACGCACGAGAAGCACCACGGAGGAAGCGAACAACCCGATGCCCGGTGCCTGAATCCCCCACACCTATAACAACACTGGCCACACTTTCTGTGGGAAACAAGCGTCTAGCCCTCCTCCAACCCCTTGATGAATCCATGATTCGTTAACATTCTTTCTACATTTTGTCTTAAAATCCTTAACAAATACATATAAACACTCATTAATTTCCATCTTTTAACAAAACAATACAAATGCACTTTTATGCATTAACATCATGCATAAAAATAAAGGAATAAAATTAAAGAAAAGGCAAATTGTAGATATGTATATTTGTACAATGTGACTTATAAAATAAATATAGCTGCAAGATATATTTATAACCTAACCCCCGAGACCAAGTGAGCATTGATTGGTCGGCAAACAAATAAGTAGAGGGAGATAAGGAAGAAAATAATAAAAAATAATAATTCTACACTTTATACACCCTTCTCCAATATATATCCAATCTTCATTGATTTTTAATTAATTCTTGTGAGCATATTTTTCACCTAACTCTTTTCCTAATTATTCCTAAAAATATATAGAAAAATATAAAAATAAATTAAAAATATTAATTTATATATATATATATATCAAGAAATCCAAATTGTAAATTGTCAAAATCTTAACTTCCGAACATCATAACTTTCTCATACGAACTCCAATTTCACTCTACTCACCTTAAAGTATGTAAAATAATATTCTCTAATTAATGGAGGTGATTCCATTAAAATCGGAGTCCGTTTGCAAAAAGTCGATTTTGGGAACTAATCACAACTGGGTTTCTGAGCTATTTATTTTATCTAGAACACGTTATTTATTATTTTAATGATTTTATAATTTTTAATTATTTTAATTATCTTTTATTTCAACCATGATTTATTTCAAAATTTTTCGATCTTAATTATTATTTTAAATGAATAAAAGACCCTAATTTATATGTAAAATTGAACTATATAACTTATACCTGTTTTTATTAATATATTTAAATTAATTTATTAAAATATACAAAAAATCACATATACTCTATTTATAATCTTATTAATTATAAAATATAGAAATGGTATACTATTTATTAATTTATTAAATTTAAAATCAGTTACCTATTTGTTAAGTATTATTTATATCTATTATTAATATAATAGTTATATTTCACAATTTATTTAGTATCTATGAAAACTAATTATACTATAATTTAGATAAGTTGATTATTTATATTTTTCATTTGTATACCTATTTAAAATAGCTTGATTTACTATTTAATATCTATTTAGTAATCTATTTCTTGACATCAACCAACCAGATGCTGACACGTGTCAGTCAGCACATATGTCTTCTTCTTCAAAGAACCAAGGATGTTCGTTCTGTTCCAACACATGATCTTCAACAAATTCTCCCGTGCACGTTCTAACTCCTTCGCTCGATTTAATCCCTCCATCTCCCACTTCTAACTACACTAATCCCCATCGGCCATCGATCCATACCTAACTCTCCTCCGATCATCCCTTATAACACCTCGACTTCATCATTTCAAACTAACTCTCCAGAACTGAACCTAACTCCAGTTCCAGTAGCCGACTACCCAACTTCCGAGCCTCGCTCCGCCTCACTCCGGTCGTGACAGGGCTTGAGGACCGCCCCACGTGGAAGAGGAAACGTCAGAGGAGACGTTCCAAGGCTGGAGCACTGCCTTGAATCGCGCCGCCGTTGCGTGTAGCTCCGGGAAGACCGCCCTGTCGAGCGACAACCAACAGAGTCATACAATCTGTGCTGCCAAGTATTTCATCCATCTTTTTCCTTTTAATTTTCTTGATCTTCGTGCATCAATTAGCTTAAGTAAGCTTGTAATTAGACTCCTTTAATCACCCTATTAGTCGCATCCCCAAATTACTTTTCGAATCTCAATCGATTTCACTCAAAATCACTTTCCACATATCTTTAATTTTCACTGCTATAACGATCTTTTTCCGAAAACATATTATTTGGTCCGGAAATCTATCACAATTCTTGACCGATTTCATTTGAAATTGAGCATATGATTCATTTGCAGGTCTTCTTTATAGTTGGAGGAGCAACGAACCGCACATCTGGAGGCTTTTCATTTAACAAATACTCAAGAGGCGAACTTATAGCTCCAGTCGCCTAAATTAGCAATTCATGTTTTTTGGGTGGGTTGGGTGGAATATATTGAATCCATCACTCAACCCAAAAAATCAAATAAATATTATGGTTTGGGTCTAGACGAAAACCAATATAACCTAACCTATTTCTACCATTTTCGAAAGATTTAGGTGGGTTATTTGGGTGAACCCAAATAATCCTCAGCCTACATACTATGCCACCTCACTCCTAGCCCCTTGTTTCCTCTCTCCCAAGTATAAAATCGAACCCATGCCCCATGTTCTTTGTCGCTGAGTCCGACATCGTCAGCCACTTATCAACGACCACCAAAGAAGCACCCCACTCCTTAGCAACCACCCATGAGAGCCTCCTTCCCCCATGACGTCCACTCTCACTGATAACCAAAACCTAATCACCTCATATCAAAACCACCTCCATCTCCATTTCATTTTATCTGCTACAAGGAGGTTAAACTACTAGTTCTGAGGTCTCATCCTTCATTGAGCAAGGATAGTGATTCCATTGTAGCGTAACCCGATGCGGTGATAGTGCTTCGATGCAGTCCTCTCCAGGTATCGCAGAGATTTGGCAAGTCAGCCGTTGAGGAATGATATGAAGCTCCCACCTTGAGCTTCTTTCCCAGGCACATTATCCACGATCCATTAGGCATTAGGTCTATCTTCTTCCTATATCTCTTTTGCCTTTTGCTTTCTTTTCTTTACTTTATAATCTCTTCTTCCTTAATTCTTCACATTTTTTGTTAAACCCGAATCCTCACCAAATACCGTACTCATCTTCATACCTCTCCATATTCCCATTCTCTTCGTCACATCTTCTACATCTGACTAACCGGAGTTCTCGCTCCTTGTCATTCGATTACACATGGAGCTTCACACACCTTCTTATTCTCAGCATTGGCTAACCTCAGGCCAAGTCCCTCTTTCTTGAGCTCTATTTCTTTGCAGAACCTTGGATGATCCACAAGCATCATCTCTTGCGGGTACCATGAGAAGGATAGCCCATCTTCTTCTCCTTCAAGCCGTGGCCATTACAAAGGCATGCATATAATCTGGAGCAAAGTACCCGAGTAGTTGCTCTTGAGGGTCCATTACCATCAGCAGAATAGTTCCTCTGAGCCACCGATCTCCCATGGTCTTGAGTCGATTGTGTTGGACATGAAGCTCGTTATTCACGTGGGTTGAGGATCTCGTTGAGTGAGACCTATTGCCGCCTAGACATGGCCATTGGGTTGGGGGCCTACCCACCCACTGTTCACGGGATGGGCTTGGGCCAAGAAAGAATTTGACGTATGGGATTGAGGGGAGGTTTGACCTCGCGCATCACGGAAACAAGGAAATAACAAATCAAATCTGCAAACAAAGGTGTTCATCGTATGAACACCGATACAATGCATAATTAAAAATTTTAGTGCGAAACCACATGGTTTAGGAAACATTTTCCAAACCGTTTCTTATAATCATAAGAGTTTTAGAAATACCTTTGAAACGCGAGTTTTTAAATGAAGAGACCTCTCGGATCAAGTCTGATTTTGCATTGTTTTCTCTTGTCAGCATGGCAATGACTTGTGTAGCTTTCTGCGAACTTGAGATCTTCTTTTCCAACAAGTTGTCCACGTAAAATGGAGATCAAGATGATCTCTACCTTCTGATTTCGTCGTATGAAATCAAATCCTTCTTCACGTGCACATCATGCACAAAGTGTGAAGGAGAAGGCATTTTCTCTTGCGATCGACTGAACCACATGAGATTTTTATATTCTCTTCTCTTTCAACTTTCAAGACTATAATTCTCTCTAAGGCAAGGTCCTAAATGTCGGTTTCGGTCACCATTTCGGTATCGACCAAAACAGAATTTCGGTGGAATTTCGAACGGAATTTCGGTTATTTCGGTCATTTTTTGTACTAGGACCCCCATATTTCGGTCATTTTGGTCGAATTTCGATTTCGACTGGATATTGATATTCGAAAGAAATTCAATCGAATTTCGCTGAAATTTGAGGCCATGCTCTAAGGATTGAATAATTCAAGTGTCTCAGAAGAGAGACCAAACCTCTCTTTATACGGAGGGTGTGGCCGTCCATAAGGAGTCCTACTCCTCAAAGTGGACAGCTAGCATCTAATCCTAATCCTTCAAGAGCTTGGCTAACTAATTAGCCAATATTATTACTACGACAAAACAACAAACTTGGAGAGTTCCAAATTATTAGGACAACCAACCAATTTTGCTGTCGTGGAGATCTCACTTACAAGAACTTCTCTGTACACTTAGGATCAAACACCTAAAATCATGCAGAAAGATGCTAACCGGAAACATCATATATTTAACAATTATAATATCCAAAAGTGTTATCTCCACAGATATCAAGGATAAATATCCAAATAATGACAGATGATATCCTGAGATAAAAACAACATAAAAACAACAGTATAATTGTACAGATACTTCTCAAAGAATATCACAAGCAATTATATCATAGATATCACATGCGGATAAGCAAATATCAAACAATATACTAAATATGACCGCGTTGAGACGAGGCTGCCAAAAGAACTTTGACTGATGCAAAAGAACTTGAAGATTGGCTAGCGGATCAAAGACTGATGATATGAACAACTCACAACTATTTCAGCCAAGAATATTCTTCTCAAAATATCGAACTGATCGAAGAACATGAGAAAGAATATGGGGAAAATCACTCAGAGAGAGCTTGCTTTTCTAATGAAAGTAAGAGTGATTACTCGAATGGTATGAAAT
Source organism: Ottelia alismoides (assembly GCA_037367405.1). Classification (NCBI taxonomy): domain Eukaryota; kingdom Viridiplantae; phylum Streptophyta; class Magnoliopsida; order Alismatales; family Hydrocharitaceae; genus Ottelia; species Ottelia alismoides. The sequence continues at coordinate 354,239 of JAZKJV010007264.1, read as the reverse complement.
CAAGTATAATACTCTGATATGATCGATCAGATTAACAAGTATGATTGATCAACTATAGTGATTGATCAACTAAATAGGTATAATCGACCAATTGATGATCGCTTGGATGATATTCAAAATATGACCGATAATTTCAAATGGCATGATTGACAAGTAGTGATCGATCAGTTGTAGTAAATGATCGATCATTTATGATAGATAGAGGTGAAAATATGTTGATAAAGTTCATCAAAAAATTGATATTCCAGAAAAGAAAACTTTTGGTTGAAGCTTGCTGAAGTTATAACTTTTGTAATCCTAATACATAGAAACTATTGCAAGTTTTTTGAACAAAGAAACAACAAGTTTGAACATCTCCATCTGCTTTAGATCCACGCTTTTTTTGAAGCCCAAAAAAGGAGGAAACACTCAAAGGTGCCCGCCCCAGAGATTTATTAAGAAATATGGAAGAACACGCTTTAGTTCCACACTTGCAGTCCTTCAATCACAGAGAATGTGAGACTACAATATAATTTTGTGTGTTTGCCATCTTTAAAATCTCAAAGGACCAAAACCTAACACTACACACCAACACACTGGTATATAGACATTGTATAGGTCATTAACGTAATGATCCGTCAAATGTGCATACTTGGTTATATATATGTATATCTATCTCTGGTCAGAGGATGTGTGCTTGTTCACGATAATTATGATTCACGTCGTTAATATCTCGATTTCGTCAAGTCAACACTTTGACCAAAAATCAACATTTTGACTTTATTGGTCAATATTTTGACTTTTGGTCAACATTTTGGCTTGACTATTCTGATACTTTTGAATCTTGATTCCCATGCAGAGGATTTGCATTAAGTGGTTTATCAGAAATCAGTCTTCAGAGAAAGATTGCCATCTCTTTTACAGATTGGAGATCAATCTCGAATATCACATGAAGAAGCTAACTGTATCATCAATCTAACTGTTCAGATTATCAATCACATGATATTTAAGATGGTCATGGTATGTAACCTTATTTGTACTGAGGGACCTATAATTAAGTGCAAGTATAAATATTCAATTCAGATAAAAAGATGAAACATAATAACTTTTATTGTATTAATGGGCTGTTAAGGACTTACAAGTCCAACAATCTTTCACTAACTTTAGAGCCATTCATGTACAACTCTTAAACCCATACTCATTACATGTTGGTCAAATGCCTTTTATGTTTTATGTCAAAGGTTTGGCAAGCAGGTCGGCAACGTTCTTGGTAGAGACATCCTTAGTGATAGTGATAATGTTGTTGTATTACCCCGATTATGTGTTATTTTCTCTACGTGCTTACTCTTTTGATGCCACCTGGTTTCCTTCGCTTATGCCATGGTACCCATTTTATCATAGAGCAACATAATAGGAGAATCTCCTAAGGAAACTACGTTAAGTTCCAAGATGAACTTGTAAACACAACCTCTTTAGCAATATTAGATGCAATCTCCTAAGGAAACTTGCTCACGATACCATCATTCAACAACAATATGAACCCTACACATCGGATTGGCAGTTTCAATCTGTGTACCCTAAGACTTGGAGATTATTATTTGGATGAATTCAAGATGCAATATTGAGTTCTTAGGTATTCTTGGAGATTATTATCTGGATGGATTCAAGATGCAATATTGAGTTCTTAGGTATTTGAAGATGCTTTTCATTGCACTCGATTGTTTTTTCTTTGCAATAGCATTGGTAGTGGCTTTCCACTCTCACTGCATGACAGATATATGATCCAGTACACATCATGGCATACATCAAGCTTCCTACAATTGATGCATAAGGGTATCTAGGCCTCACTTTGAGAATGCATTCCTTTAGATAGGTTAATACCATGTCTTAAGGGAAGGAAGCTTTTCTTGGAATTGTCTATGTTGAATCTTTCCAAGATCATGGTATATACTTAATGTGACAGTCCCAATACCCTCTTATCTCTATTTTTGAACAGTTTCAGACCCAAGATATAAGAGGCTTCCTCGAGATCTTTCTTCTCAAAGGTATGGAACAATCAGATTTTAACATTGATCATCATCCCAATATCATTCTCAATGATCAGGATGCCATCTACATGAAACACGATGAATACAATGACGCTCCCACTAAGCTTCTTGTATACACATGGTTCATCTGGATTCTAAATGAAATCATAACTTTTTATGATTTCATTGAATCATATGCTCCAATTATGAGAAGCTTGTTTAAGCCCATAGATTTCTTCGGCTTATACATTTTGCCTTCCTCAATTATGAAGTCTTGGCACTGCTCCATATGGATATTCTCGTCGAGGTATCCATTGAGGAGTGCGGTCTTGACGTCCATCTGCCAGATATTGTAGTCAAGATGTGTAGGTGTAGCCAAGGTTCAGAAAGTCGGTATGCGGTATTCGTTCGGTCAGGCGGTCTGAAGCGAGTAAGCGGGCAGGCGGAAGTATATGCAGAAGTATATGCGGATTATGCGGTTTCTGTTATTTTAATAAAAAATAATTAAACATATAATAATAAACTCATATACTAGATATTATGTTTCCAAAAGACATAACATGTAAGTAATATGTAGTGAATATTCTTTGTACAATTTGATTTCAACCAAAGGTCTCAAAAAATCTATAGTACCTTTTGTTGAAAATTCTCACAAAAACCACCAGCATATCAATATTTTTTAAATTAAAACTAGCATGTCAGTATATCGTCACATCTCTTGCCAATTATTAGCTAGAAACAAAAAGTATAACACATTAAAAAAATAAAATTTGATAACTATAATACAAGTTTATATGAAAGCAGTAGATTTGAAACTCAATAACGAAGAAAAAAGGTGGTTGCAAAGAATCAGAGAGTACCTGGTCATTGTTGGAGGCGGAGATTCGATGAAGGAGGAGGAGCACACACTGCCTAAGGCAGGCAGAGGTCTTGGCCACGGGTAAAGGTGTTGCAACTCGAGGGAAGGAGGAGGAGCGCTTTCTCGAGGGAAGGCGGAGGTGCTGGCTCACGCGTCGTCTATGGAAGGCGAGGAGTAGAAACTCAAGCCTCGAGAGAAGGCGGAGGAGTAGGCCGTGTCACCCAAGGAAGGAGAAGGAGCAGCTGCGTCGCCCAAGGAAGGCGAAGGAGCAGTCGTGTCGCCTTAGAAAGGAGAAGGAGCGTCACCTAGGGCTTGGAGGAGAAAAATCGGGAGGCGGAGGATCGCGAGAGGGTTTGCGAGTTGGAGGAGAAAAGTCGGGGAGGCGGAGGATCGTGAGGGCGTGGTTTATATAGGGTTCTACTTGAAATAAAATCGAGGGTCTCTAATACAAAGACGGGCGCATATGCGGCATACTCGGGCCGCATATGCCATTTGAGCGCATTTGAGCGCATATTGAATAGTCGGTGCGTTAGGGGACCCGAGTACGCATATGCGGCCGCATGGGCCGCCTTTCTGAACACTGAGTGTAGCTATAGCTAGCAACGTCGGATGGATTTTACAGAGATTCTATGCCATATTTTACAGATTACAGAGGCGAGTACATAACAATAATAACTTTGACGTTTTTAATCTATGTAATGCATTATATTTGTGCCTCGGCCCATGATCCTTCTTGAGACCTTCGATTCATTGCACGTAGACAAACCAGCAGATTCTAACTTTTGATTTATAGTTCTTGCTACCAGTGACAAACCTGTAAAAACGAGTGTGAACTTGACATTAAATTCCTAGTTAATTTCGTTTTTGGTGTCTTGTAACGGTGCATGTTGATATTTACAGCTATTGATGCGCCTGGGGGATTTTTATTCGAATGGTGGTCTGTCTTTTGGGATATTTTCATTGCGAGGACCAACGAGAAGCATTCCGATGTGGCAGCATCCTATATAGAGGTTTGCATACCTTTTATTACCTTACAAAGTATTGAATTACTTGATGTCTGTGCATGTAAATCATGTGCATATGATTGAAAGAAACTGCTTTACCATGTATTTTTTAGTTATTCTATTTTATTTCGGTAACTATATTTGTCTGCTTCCTAAGTCTTATCTCGGCGTGCATGCATGAGTATTATGTTTTAACCATTGCTTATCTTATTATATTTAGTAAAAACTTTCTATAGATACAATATATCCATGCTGTAATGTCCTTCAATTTTTTTGCTTGAGTTGATTTTGTATTCTGCCCATCTAGACTCAACATATCAAGGCTAGGGAGCAGCAACAACAACCATTGCAGCAACAACACCAGCAGCAGCAGCAACAACAATTGCAGCAACTTTTGTTGCAAAGGCAGGCACAGCAGCAGCAACAACAACCACAACAACAACAGCGTAGAGATGGTTCTCATCTTTTAAATGGTACGGCTAACGGCCTTATGAGTGGTGATTCCTTTGCACGCCAAAGTCCTGGGACTGCGAATGTGATGGCAACTAAGATGTATGAGGAGCGACTGAAGTTGCCTCTTCGAGAATCAATAGAAGATGGCTCTGTAAAGGTGCCATTTCTGTTAGTTTATGATGTTATAGTATCATTATCATGCGAATGTTGATTACCTAGGCCTGAGACCCAATGATGAACTTATATCATATTTAATTCTCAAATTTTGATAGTAAATTATCGAGGGTTATGTATAATTTGTTGTCTGTTGAACATAGTGGTAGGTTATGATGTGGAAATCTTATCCGCGTAGTAAACAAGTATGAGTTTGAAGAAAATATATTCAGGTTTGCCATGCTGGGAACCTTTGAACATTTTAAATATCATGAATTGCAAGTAAATGAAAGGGAGTCCTGGTTCAGCAATGAAGGTTCCTTTTTTATGACCAAAAGGTCTAGGGTTCTAGTCGTCATAACAGCCTCTTGTAAAAAAAGTAGGTAAAGTTGTATATAATATACTCGAAGTGGTCAGACTCCTCTGGATCCTGCGTAACGAGCACTTATGCTTTGGACACCCACTTTGCCCTTTTTTATATATTGCAACATGCGCACAAGAAATATACATCCATACTTGGCCTTGTCAGGTGGATCTTTTCATTGAAGATCTGATAATTACACATAATTCCTTGTAGTATTATGAAATTCCGTACACCACATTGTGTTGAGATATTTATCTCTTTATCTTTACTATTGTAATTTTCTTTTTTCTTCGTTTCTTTATATAATTTACCCTTAGAGCTTTTCTCCTATATAAGAGAGCTCTAGGGCTACAATGAATAGTACTTTTCATTTCACGACTTTCCTCATGGTATCAAAGCAACGGTCCTAGATCGGAGCCTGTGCCCTAGAGCCCTACCCCACCAAGACCCTAGTGCACTGCGCGCAGGTTGCCCGTACGACCCGAGCTGCTATCTCCCTGGGCCGCCACCGATTTCGAGGGCTGCGAGTAGCCACCAAGTAGCGGCTGCTGCACCTGCCAGTCGTTGGTCTACCCTTACGCCGCCGAGGGCTGCTCCAGTCCGTCGTCTCTAGTTAGGCGGGGTTTCTAGAGTGTGATGTAATCATCTAAAACACTCTAGTTACTTAAAAGAGCCTCCAAAGAATGGAAGATGTTATGGTATGAGTCTATACCAATAACCATCTTCCCATATGTCAGTGTAGACACAGATCTTTCTTGTTGCAGACCCAGTCTTGGAGATAGTTGTCATCATGTCAGATCTTTCTTGTTGCAGTCTTGGAGATAGTTGCCATCATGTCAGACAACAAAGTAGATGTTCCATCCCTAGGTGCCTTCAAAGGCCAGCACCCATTGTGAAGATGGATGGAACGGACTATGAACTGTGGGCCATGCAGTTCATGCACCTAATGCAATGTAATGACAAGACGCGTATCCTCACACAGAAGGAGCTTGGTGACAAGACTGGGGTTTAACTCTTCATGGGAGACAGACGACGCTTATGCACGCATGTGTCTTTCTGGGATGGTGTCCATGGAGATAGCCAATGATATACTAAGTCAGCCCACGACGAAGGCTATGTGGGACATTCTCGTCGCTACATACTCTCCGGTGAAGAATGAGTCGAAGATTCTGCAACTTCAGCATGACATCTTCTCGTCGAAGTAGAATGGTCGTCCTCTCCATACTCTTTACACTTCTCTAAGGGGTATAGTTGAGAAGTTACATGGTTACATTCCCTTGACTGCCACACTAGAGCAACTCAAGGCATATAGGGATTCCGTGATGACCGGAGCGTTTCTAGCGGCACTCTGAGTATGATGCTGCTAGAGCACGGATTTTCACTGATGCCACCATACCTCCGATGGATGAGGCATATCGTAGGTTGAGCATGCTCTCTATACCTTCTAGTGGTACTCAACTGCCTCAGACATCTTCAGTTATTGTAGCATCTCGTGGTAGGGGGAGCTCTACACAGTATCGTGGTCGAGGTAGCCGTGACAGGGGCGACTACCTCGCCCCCCGTCAGCCTTGTACTTACTGCCACATGCCATGTCACTCTGAGGAGTCATGCTATTCTAAGCATGTGTTTCCAACTTCAACACGTGTGGCAGAACAAATCCAGCAAGTTGGCAGTTCTTCACCTGCATCTGATCAGAGATTTGATGAACTAGTAGCGCTGCTTATGGAGATTATGCTTGCTCCTGGGTCAACGAGCTCTCCATCAGGATCATCAGAGGTAGCAGTCTCAGCTTCTGCGTCCACATCAAGTATAGCATATGCGTTTACTAGCTGTTACCAAGCTTGTAAAAGTCGGCCGACTAGGCCGACTAGTCGGTCCGACTAGTCGAGTCGGGGGGGTAGCCGACTCGACTAGGCCTAGTCGGCCCTTAGTCGGTCCACCCGACTAGTCTGGCCGACTAGTCGGCCGACTAATCGGCCGACTTTTACAACAACCTTTTTTTATTTTTTTTGTTTTTCACTTTTTTTAAAGCAAACATATTCTAATATGCTCAATGTTATATTTAAAGTTAATTACTTCTTTTGTTTCATCATGATGTCATATAAAATGTACAAATATATGTATATGGGATAAATGGGGCTGCCCCCTAGGGGGAGCTAACTTGGCTCCCCCCGCCCCATTTTCACCATTTTTTTATTTTTTTTTTTGAAAATTTCTTCCATGAATATTCATCACTATATCCCTATATTATGCTATTAAAATTTCGTGCGAAACAGAGACTCCTACGGCCTCCATCCAGACAGTCATTTTTTAACGGTAACAGGATTTTTTAAATCGACCCCGTTTGGATGAAGGTCCTAGAAGTCTCTATTTCGTACGAAATTTTAATAGCATAATATAGGGATTTAATAATGAATTTACACGGTTTTAGATTTCAAAAAAAATAAAAAAATTATGTCAAAAAGGGGCGGGGGGAGCTAAGTTAGCTCCCCCTAGGGGGCATACACATTTTTCCCTATGTATATACATATGAATATATGTATAAAAAACTGATTTATATATTTAAAATAATTAAAAATTCAAAACCGACTAATAACCGACTAATTCCGACTAGTCGCCCGACTGCCGACTAATCCGTAGTAGGTGACCCCGCCGACTGAATACCGACTACCGTTTCTGCAACCTTGGCTGTTACAAGGCATATTTGGCGGAATGGATTATGGATTCAGGAGCTTCCCACCATCTTTGTTGTGACAGAGGACATTTTAGTACTTATAACCCAACTCAAACATGTAGATCAGTTGTAATAGCAGATGTGACACACTCCCCCATTATTGGTCAAGGGTAGGTGCAGTTAACTCATGCAATGCGTCTTTCAGAACATTTTCTATGCTCCTGAATTTTCTATGAATTTACTATCCATTAGTCAAATAACCTAGGTTTTACATTGTCATGCCATTTTTGACCCTTCTGCTCTTGTGTTTCATGACATTCTTATGGGCAAGGTGATTGGATCTGGTCGTGAGCAAGGTCTCTACAGACCGGTGCAATCTCCTTTTGCTGGTGCTTCTTCTCTTCGCACCGGATCTGTTTCTCCCTATGTGTGGCATCTTCAGTTTGGTTATCTTCCTCTGTAAAAGTTGTGTCACGTTCTTCTCAAATCTCTCCTCGCTCTATTTTTCAGTCCAATGCATGCCAGATTGGGAAGCATCATTGGTCGACATTCTAGAGTCGTCAGGGTCGAAGGAGTCATAGTCTTTTTGAGTTGATTCATTTTGATATTTGGGGTCCTAGTCGTGTCCCAGATCATCAAGGGCATCGGTTTTATCTTGTTACGGTTGATGAGTTCTCTAGATTGTTGTGGGTATTTTTTTCTTAAGTACAACTCTGATGCTGGTCATGTTATTCAGTCCTTTATTAAATAAATAAGAATTCTGTTTTTTGCAAATGTCAAGTTTATACGTTCTGATAATGCACTTGAATTCTGCAGTACTCAACTTTATCAATTTCTTAGATCCTATGGTATTGTGTATCAGACATCTTGTGCGTATACTTCTCAACAGAATGCGGTGATTGAGCGAAAACACCACTATTATTTAGATGTTATCAGGACTCTTCTGATCCAGAGCCGTGCTCCTCATTCGTACCGGGCGGATGCGGTTCCCACTGCGTGTTACCTGATAAATTGTATGCCCTCATCTGTTCGGGGGAGAAGAATCTTGTTTTCAATTGCGTTTCCCAAAACAGATCTTTTCTCTCTCTACCTCATGTTTTTGGATTGGTTGCTCTTTTGTTCATCAGATGTCTTCTGGTCTTGACAATCTCTCTTCTAGAGCTGTCAAGTATGTGTTTGTTGGGTATTATAAGACCCAAAAGTGATATCATTACTTTGACCCTGTTCGATGAATGTACTATGTTAGTGCAGATGTCACCGTCTTTGAGTCCATTATGTATTTCTCTCCTACAGGTGACAAGCTCATTCCTTCAAAGAGTGGAGAAGAGGTCTATATGCCTCTACCTCCGGTTTCACCTAATCCAGGCATCACTAAACCACCACCTCCACCGTCATCTCCTCCACCGTCACCCCCACCACCTCCTACACCTCATGCCATGCCCACTTTTTTTCCACAGGTTTACCAACACTGACCTCGTGCTCATGTGTGTCCTCCATCATCCAACATGCCCAAGGTATGGTTTGAGCATTTGAGTTCTACTAATGGCACTGGTGATTCGAGTGTGCATCTTGAGTTGCAGGATGTCACAGATGATACACCTTCTGAGGATGCTGCGGACTTGAACGTGCCTATTGCTCTTCGACAGAAGAGGAGTGCATGCACTATACATCTTCTTGTTTCCCTTATTTCCCTGTCACGACTCTCTGAGGATTTTCAAAGGTTTGAGGTTAGATTGTTAACTATGAAAATACCACGGTCCTATCAGGAGGCATTGCAGATTAGTCAGTGGCGTCTGGTAATGGAGGAGATGGCAGCTTTACAATCTCGTGGAACGTGGAGTGTAGTACCGGCTCCTCCAGGTGCGTCTATTATTGGCAATAAATGGGTGTTTATAGTGAAACACTGTGCAGATGGTTCTATGGACATATATAAGTCCATATTGGTTGCTCGTGGGTTCACCCAAACCTATGGGGTGGATTATCAGGACATCTTTTCTCCAGTTGCACGTCATTCTACACTGTGCATTCTTATTGCTGTTGCTGTGGTACAAGACTGGCCGCTTTTTCAATTAGATGTCAAGAATACCTTATTGTATGGCGATCTGCAGGAGGAAGTTTATATGCAGCAACCACCATGGTTTACTGCTGAGGGTGAGTCCAATATGGTGTGTAAACTCTATAAGGCCATATATGGCCTTAAGCAAAGTCCAAGGGCTTGGTTCCATAAGCGCTCAGTGTGTGTTTGGTTCGTGGATTATCCGGGGGAGGATAATCTGTTTTTGTGTTTGTGTGTTTGGTTGGTGGGTTAAGGGTTGGGAGGGTTTGTGTGATGTGATTGTATTGAAATTTGGAAAAGTTGGTCGTTATTATGATATGATTGTATTGAAATTTGAAAAAGTGGGTAGTTGTTGTGATGTGATTGTATTGAAGTTTGGAATAGTGAGTAGAAGTTGAGTATTTTATGATTTTTATATGATATGATGGTATAATATATAATTTTTTTGATGGGAAGGGAGTGGGCCCCATTCGTAGGTTAGGAATGTGGGGTTTGGGGGGTAACCCGCCCAAATTGAGGGGTAATCCCCCCAACCGAACGGGCCCTCAGAGTTGACTGGTCAGCATGGATTTGTCATATCTGTTGCAGATCATTCTCTTTTTGTTAAGAGAACCCAGAGAGGTACTTGCTATTTTGGTATATGTTAATGATATTATTGTTATAGGAAGTGATGACCAGAGCATTCGGGCAACTAAGGATTTCCTTAGACAACAGTTTGTGACCAAGGACCTTGGCAAGCTGCGTTATTTTCTTGACCAAGAATTTGTAAGAAATCCATATGGTATGGTGATGACTCAAAGGAAATACGTCATTGATCTTCTATCTTAGACAGACATGATAGGATATAGACCTGCTACTACCCCAATAGATCCCAATGCCATGCTCTATGATGATGAATGCACGAAGATGGATAAGAGACAATTCATATAGCTTTTGGGGAAGCTGTTTTATGTCACTATTACCAGGCCTGATATATCGTTTGCTGTCAGCATGGTTAACCAGTCTATGGAGCAGCCTATGCAGGCTCACATGGATGCAGACAACATGATCTTGAGGTATCTTAAGTCTTCTCCAGGTGCAAGACTTCTATTCAGGAGAGACACGTCTCTCACAGTTTTTGGATGTGCAGATGCGGATTATGCTGGGTGTCTCGAGGTTAGGAAGTCTACTTCAGGCTTCATTGTGTTTGTGGCAAGTTCATTGGTTTCATGAAAGAGCAAGAAACAAACAATTGTGGCTAGACCAACACTGAATCAAAGTATAGGGCCATGGCCCAAGGGAGCACAGAGATGATGTGGGTCATGTCCGTTCTGACTGATCTAACTGTTGAGGTGCCTCTTCCTATGCACCTCAAATGTGATAATCAAGCTACTCTATTCGTAGCTAATAATCCAACCTTCCATGAAAGAACGAAGCACATTGAGGTTGACTGCCATTACACTCATGATTTACTCCAGAAGGGGTTTATATTCACTTCTTATGTTGCTTTAAGCGATCAGATTGCCAACATGTATACCAAAGCCCTTGCGAAGGGCCCTTTCCACCGTCGCTGTTCCAAATTGAGCATGATAGATATTTATGCTCCAGCTTGAGGGGAGGTGTTGAGATATTTATCTCTTTATATTTACTATTGTAATTCTCTTTATCTTTCGTCTCTTTATGTAATTTTCCCTTTGAGCATTTGTCCTATATAAGAGAGCTCTAGGGCTAAGTGAATAGTACTTTCCCACTTCACGGCTTTCCACACATTGCTTTGTGAGTTTTTTCTTTGGGGGCAAAAAGAGCTATGTATGTACACATTCTCTGTTATTTCTTGGTCTGTTATGGTTTCATTTACCTAACAAATGGGACCCATGGAGCTCAAACATTATTTTTTTTACGATTTGTGCAAGTTTGGAGATTATGAGTATGAATTATTAAAGTGTTCAGGCTTGATCGTGCCCATACTATAGCATGTTAGGTGGTTATTTCCAATGTTATATTTATTTAATGTTTCAGAGGTTCCCTGATAATGCTGGTCCATTGCTGGATACAAACCATGCATCCATGCTGAAATCTGCTGCATCATCGGGTCAAACCCCTGGGTATGGCTCCCCCCCCCTCTCTCTCATTTTTTCCCTGGTTCTTTAACAATATCATATGTACTGTAAAATTCGCTTTGATTTCGAAATTTTAGTCATAATGTAGGATGCTTATCACGTTTGGGCAATACCGCTGTTTAGTCTCTGGCAATTATCACTAATTTTCAACATCTTCAAGACCTACGTCATTCAGACTGGAAAAATGTATTATTTTGGATGCGATCTGTATTTTTTGCAAATGCATCTGGAGGAGATTTGTATCCTTGTCCCAATAGTGGTTTCTGCATTTCAGATGTGCAATACAAGCAGATTTCATGTTTTTAATTGGTCCAAAATGTCATTTAAGTCATTGCTGCACTGCTATATATCCAACTCCATTGCCGCGGCCTTCACTCCCCACCACCATCATCACCACACATCCATCTCCCACCTCCTCTACCATCCCTTGTGTTAGACTTGTGAGCCCTGGGCGAACCATTCTTACAATAAATGTTATTGTAATATTTATGTTTATCAATAAAAGTTATTGATGTTTCACTCCCTTTCTGAAATTATATGAATGAATGCACTATAAGGTCCCTCTGTACAATTAGGGTTATGTACCATGGCCAGCTTGATGATCATATAGCTGTTGTTTCATTAAATGAATCATAAAGGCTGGTGATTGGATGAACATCTAAGGAGTTAGATGGAGGACTCATCAAACACCGTCAAATGATTGTCAAGTGGAGATCTCCAGCCTGAGTAGGAGATGGCAATCCTTTCTCACATAGGCTGATATCTGACCGACCTCTTGATGCAGGTCCTCTGCATGGGAATAGTGATTCGGAGGTGTCAGATTAGTTAGGTCAATGGGTTGACCTAACGAGATCGAGATAACTTAAGTCCTATGTTGAATGCTGTCACAGCATAGGCATGCATCCTCTGACCGGAGACAGATATATTGCTATATATCCAAGTATGTACATTTGGCAGACCAATAGGTTGATGACCTAACCAAGGTCTATACACCGGCGAGCTGGTGTGCATATAAGGGTATGTGAGCAATATGATCTCTCAAAGGGATCATACAGGTTCACTTGTGAACCGGAAGACATGAGCTCACTCATGAGGTATTGGGACCGATCAAATTCCATGCATGGTCGTCGTGCTTTGGAAGCATGACATGAATTTGAAGGTATGATATATGCTTTGGGAAAGCATATGATCGATACCAAATCCCAATGACCAAGATTGAGAAACTTAATGATTAAACCCTGAAGAAGACAGTATAAAATGATCTTGATCTTCGGGTTGATCATGGGTCTTCCAGTATGCAGGATGTACAGGTATTGGGAATACCTGAAGGGTGATGTGATCATAAACGATTGTATATCCATGACGCTTCCATTCCGAGGGAGTGATGAAACAGGTCTGGATTTTAGTGACTCCTTTCAGTAGAGAAGCAATCCGATCTTAGTCCAAGAGTTGGACATTGATCTGAATGAGATTCAGATTCAATGAGAAGATTGGATTTGCGGTCTTGATTTAATCAAGCATCTGTGGGAGGTCCGTAAGATCTGGATTTGAGATGAGATCTCAACATCCAAGTCACTATACGTGGAATAATACAATCGCCCTATCCTTGTCTCCAAGTATCTGCGGAGAAAGCACATTATTCTTGAAAGGGTTCAAGAGTAATTCTTTTGATAAAATGTCCAAGCAAGGACTTGATGATTAAATGTGATTTAATATGAATATGATTCATATTGATTATCTAAGATAATTAAATAAGATTTGATTATCAAGGATTAAGAGAATGTGGATAGCACTATCCATGATATATGCATGTTATAAATATGATTTATAATATACATATATACGAGAGAGAATTTATGTAAATAGCATTTGTTAATTAATAATGTGAATTGGATTCACATTTGTTAATTAATTGGAAATGCAATTTACTAACTAGTTTGGGTTGTGAATATGATTCACATAATATTCAATGGCAAGATTGAAATATTCACAAAATTAATTTGGAATTAATTTTGGCGAATAAATATTGTAATTAATTGAGGAATAATATAATAAATAAAATGGAGAAAAACCACCCTCATGGGTGGCGTCACCCATGAAGAGTTCATGGGTGACGCCCCCCCCTTTTTAGGGGTTGGTTTTCTCCACCTCATTTGTTATATTATCTCTTGATTAATTGTTGTTATTGAACAACAAATCCTAGCCATTGATTTATCATGGACCAAGCATATCCCTTGGATCCATGAGTCCCATGGATTGAGATCCATTGGATCCTAAACTAGTATAAAAGGAGGGCTAGGGTAGCCTCTCCAAGGTACATAATCTAGAGAAGTAAAAGTCTACTACTCTCTCTCTCTCTCTCTCTAAATCTCGTGTAGCCTCTTCAAGTATCCAAGTGGACGTCCATTTTGATATTGAAGAGGAGAGCATCTTGCTTGGATCTTCGTCGAAGGATTGCGGGAAGGACGCGACTCATCATCGTGCCCGCAAGTGCATTTTCCGTGGGTCGGACTCAAGATAGGAGGATCTCTACTTTGGGATCTCGCGATCACAACCACGCTTCGAGAGGTAATCCTTATACTTTGTGGTTTGATGAAACGATCCGAGAAGTGTTCTCGTGATCATGTGGTTTCATCGTTATGTTAAAATTTTAATTTCCGCTGCATCTAGCATCTAGTACGACTAGTTGCTCCGATCGTATTCGATACGATCAACACGCTTCCGTGATGCGCTTGAGGATTCACAATATCCTTCACCTTGCTGCTATCCTCTTAGGGGTGGTGGGCCCGGGTGTTAAAGACCGAATTGGGAATGCAAGTTGGACTTGCAAAGGCGGAATGAGTTCCCGCTTCTTTTTATCGGAGTCGCAAGTTCTCATATTATTGGGATGTGACAAAGATAGGAAAGGAGATCCCAGTTCTTGCTTGAGATATAGCGGTAAGTATATCTCTTACTTTGAAAGACAATTAGGGAATAATCTTTCAAAGTTGACCTAGCAAGACAAATTTGATTTAAAATGCCTTAATCAAATTATTCTTAAAATAAATATATATTTAATCTATATATTCTAATATAGTGCATTCTTAATTTCAGAAAATGAAGTCCATGAACCCACTTAGCAGGCTTCTAGAGGTCAACCAGTTGACCGGACCAAATTATTCGGATTGGATCCGAAATTTGGATCTTGTTCTCTGTGCAGAGCGCATCTCCTACGTGCTTAGCAAGGACAAGATAGCAGACCCTGTGACTGATGAAGATAAATCATATAATGAAAAATATGATGAAGATAATAATCTGGCAAGATGTTACATCCTTGGTTCATTGTCCAATGTGCTTCAGAAGCAACATGTGGAAATGTACCATTGCCAGGAAATTATGCTGAGTCTGAAAGAAATGTTCGGTGACATAAACCGCACACAACGTTATAATGTGATGAAAGAGCTTATTCGCTGCAAGATGCAGGAAGGGACCTCTGTCAGAGAACATGTGCTCAAAATGTTTGGGTACCTCTCTGAGCTGGAAACCCTGGGAGCCTACTTGGATTCTGAAATGCAAGCTGATTTCATTCTCCTGTCGCTCCCTAAGTCTTTCAACAACTTTGTTGTGTCTTACCACATGAACAAAGGTGATTTCACAAACGCTGGGCTGTTGGCTGCTTTGAAGTCTGCAGAAGACGTCTTGAAGAAGGACGTTCCCTCTGCTAGTGCAATGGTTGCACAGGCGAGAGGAAAGCGCGGGCGGAAGCAAGGTTCTCAGAAGGGCCCAGCCTCGAAGAGAAAGAAGAAGAATCAAGGAGTTGGTTCATCTTCTAGTGCTTCCACACTGATGACATCGAAAAAGACCGATGTCTGTCACCACTGCAAGAAGCCGGGGCATTGGCGGCGTAACTGCCCGGATTACCTGAAGTCTACCGACAAAGGTAAAGCCCCAGCAGGTATGAAATCTACTTTCATCATTGAAACCAGCTTTCTCGTTGGACGAGAAGGAAGTTGGGTTGTAGATTCTGGTGCTTCTGTTCATGTATGCAATTCATTGCATTTGTTTCAGGAAACTAGGAATCTGGAGCATGGGGAGATAGTTATCCAGATGGGATCTGATGCAAGTGTTGCAGCGGTCGCCATCGGGACGTGCAGACTATTGTTATCTAGTGGTCGAGTCCTAGTACTTAAAGAGTGTCTTTATGTACCTGAAGTCAGAAGGAATTTAATATCTGTATCTAAGTTAGTTAGAAATGGATATTCCTTCATTTTCTGTAATAAATTAATCATAAACCGTTATGATAAATATATTGCGGATGGTATTTTGACTTCTGGTGGACTCTATGAATTGTGCATTGATGAATGTGTCATGAATGTTACTACCACTGATAATAAAAACCCCAAGAGATCCAGGGAGGATGGAAATCATTCAAACATGATTTGGCATCACAGGCTTGGTCATTTATCTGTTGATAGGATCAATAGATTGATAAAGGATGGACCTTTAGATTTTCTACAGGTTCAATCTTTACCTACCTGCGAACACTGCATTCGAGGTAAAATGACCAGAACACCTTTCCGTAACAAGGTTACGAGATGCGAGGGTATTCTCGACCTAATACATACTGATGTATGTGGTCCCTTCAATACCGCGACTAGAAATGGATATCGATATTATTTGACGTTTATCGATGACCATTCGCGATATGGGTTTATCTTCCTGCTTCGTCATAAATCTGAAACCTTTGAAAAGTTCAAAGAGTTTAAGGCATTGGTTGAGAACCAAGCCGACAGGAAGATTAAACGGATTCGATCTGACCGAGGTGGTGAGTACCTCTCAGATGAATTCAAGGAATACCTTAAAGAGAGTGGAATTGTCTCCAATCTCACTCCTCCTGGAACTCCCCAACTTAATGGTGTTGCTGAAAGACGCAACAGGACCATCATGGACATGGTCCGCTCAATGATGAGTAAAGCACATTTGCCTCTTAGTTTCTGGGGATATGCAGTAGAGACTGCAATATATATCCTAAACAAGATTCCTAGCAAGTCCATACCAAAGACTCCTCACGAACTCTGGTATGGAACCAAACCTAGTGTTAAACACTTGAGGGTTTGGGGATGCTTGGTCCATGCGAAGAACGTGGACGCAAGTAAGCTGGAATCTCGCACTCGTGAGTGCTACTTCATTGGGTATGTTAAAGATGGTATTGGATACCAACTTTATGACCCTGAGACCCAAAAGGTTTTTGTCTCTAGGGATGTGAAATTTCTGGAGGATGATTTCCTTAAAGGTCAAGACAAGAATGAAGTAGAGGAGCTCATTGAATCCCCTGAGGATTCTGAGATTCCTGAACCAGAAACTGAAGAGATAAATGAAGATGAAACACCCATACCTCTTCGAAGGAGTTCGAGGGTGGTTGCACCACCTGAAAGGTATGGATTCCATGTGTCAGGTGAGACTGACAATGATCCTTCTTCATATGATGAAGCACTTGCGGATCATGACATGGATAGATGGATGCTAGCAATGAAGTCAGAGATTGACTCCATGCATAAGAATGGTGTATGGACCCTAGAGGATCCTCCTAGAGGGGTAAAACCCATTGGGTGTAAATGGATCTTCAAGAGAAAGAGGGGACCTGATGGGAAAGTAGAGACTTTCAAGGCACGACTCGTAGCCAAGGGCTACACACAGAAAGAAGGCATCGACTACGATGAGACATTCTCTCCTGTGGCCATGCTTAAGTCCATCAGGACACTGCTAGCTATAGCTGCATATCTTGACTACGACATCTGGCAGATGGACGTCAAGACGGCTTTCCTCAATGGATACCTCGAGGAGGATATCTATATGGAGCAGCCCCAGGGCTTCATAGCTGAGGACGGTAAAGTATGCAAGCTGAAGAAATCCATCTATGGGCTCAAACAAGCTTCTCGTAGCTGGAACATCAGATTTGACGAAACCATAAAGAGTTATGATTTTGTGCAAAACCCTGATGAACCTTGTGTATACAAGAAGCTTAGTGGGAGCGCCATTGTGATCATCGTGCTTTATGTAGATGATATCCTTATCATTGGGAATGATACAGGAATGATGACCAGTGTGAAGATTTGGCTATCCCATACCTTCGAGATGAAAGATCTTGGAGAAGCCTCTTACATCTTAGGCCTGAAGTTGTTCAGAAACCGAGAAAAGAGAATATTGGGATTATCACAACATGGATACATCAAGAAGATTCTTGAACGATTCCGTATGGATAGTTCGAAGAAAGGATTCCTCCCCTTAGGACATGGTATCCATCTGTCCAAAGGGATGGCTCCTCAAAGTGTTGAGGAAAAGAAGGCCATGGCTGGATGCCCTTATGCATCAGCCGTAGGAAGCTTGATGTATGCCATGATGTGTACTAGGCCAGACATCTGCCATGCAGTGGGAGTGGTAAGTCGTTACCAATCCTGCTATGGAGAAAAACACTGGAATGCAGTAAAGAACATATTCAAATATCTAAGACGGACGCAAGATTACATCTTGGTCTATGGGGATGGTGATCTCCAAGTCTTGGGATATACAGATTCAGACTTCCAGTCAGACATTGATGATCGAAAGTCGACATCAGGGTTTGTATTCCTGTTGAACGGTGGTGCTGTGAGCTGGAGAAGCAAGAAGCAGGACACTACGGCGGATTCAACAACAGAAGCCGAATACATTGCCGCATCGGATGCTGCAAAGGAGGCGGTGTGGTTGCGCAAGTTCATCTTGGAACTTGGCGTAGTTTCCTCTGATACTCCCGTCCCGTTACTCTGCGATAACACTGGAGCCATTGCCCAAGCAAAGGAACCCAGGTGCCATCAGAAGAGCAAGCACGTGGAAAGGAAATACCACATCATTCGGGAGATTCAAAAGCGTGGTGATATCATCATCACCAAGGTGGCCTCTGCCGACAACATTGCTGATCCTCTTACCAAACCTCTGACACAGAAGGTTTTCGACCAGCATGTGATGAGTATGGGTTTACGGATTGTACCTGAATGGTTCTGAGGGCTAGTGGGAGATTGTTAGACTTGTGAGCCCTGGGCGAACCATTCTTACAATAAATGTTATTGTAATATTTATGTTTATCAATAAAAGTTATTGATGTTTCACTCCCTTTCTGAAATTATATGAATGAATGCACTATAAGGTCCCTCTGTACAATTAGGGTTATGTACCATGGCCAGCTTGATGATCATATAGCTGTTGTTTCATTAAATGAATCATAAAGGCTGGTGATTGGATGAACATCTAAGGAGTTAGATGGATGACTCATCAAACACCGTCAAATGATTGTCAAGTGGAGATCTCCAGCCTGAGTAGGAGATGGCAATCCTTTCTCACATAGGCTGATATCTGACCGACCTCTTGATGCAGGTCCTCTGCATGGGAATAGTGATTCGGAGGTGTCAGATTAGTTAGGTCAATGGGTTGACCTAACGAGATCGAGATAACTTAAGTCCTATGTTGAATGCTGTCACAGCATAGGCATGCATCCTCTGACCGGAGACAGATATATTGCTATATATCCAAGTATGTACATTTGGCAGACCAATAGGTTGATGACCTAA
Source organism: Ottelia alismoides (assembly GCA_037367405.1). Classification (NCBI taxonomy): domain Eukaryota; kingdom Viridiplantae; phylum Streptophyta; class Magnoliopsida; order Alismatales; family Hydrocharitaceae; genus Ottelia; species Ottelia alismoides. The sequence goes on along the minus strand of JAZKJV010007264.1, from coordinate 334,991 downwards.
CCAAGGTCTATACACCGGCGAGCTGGTGTGCATATAAGAGTATGTGAGCAATATGATCTCTCAAAGGGATCATACAGGTTCACTTGTGAACCGGAAGACATGAGCTCACTCATGAGGTATTGGGACCGATCAAATTCCATGCATGGTCGTCGTGCTTTGGAAGCATGACATGAATTTGAAGGTATGATATATGCTTTGGGAAAGCATATGATCGATACCAAATCCCAATGACCAAGATTGAGAAACTTAATGATTAAACCCTGAAGAAGACAGTATAAAATGATCTTGATCTTCGGGTTGATCATGGGTCTTCCAGTATGCAGGATGTACAGGTATTGGGAATACCTGAAGGGTGATGTGATCATAAACGATTGTATATCCATGACGCTTCCATTCCGAGGGAGTGATGAAACAGGTCTGGATTTTAGTGACTCCTTTCAGTAGAGAAGCAATCCGATCTTAGTCCAAGAGTTGGACATTGATCTGAATGAGATTCAGATTCAATGAGAAGATTGGATTTGCGGTCTTGATTTAATCAAGCATCTGTGGGAGGTCCGTAAGATCTGGATTTGAGATGAGATCTCAACATCCAAGTCACTATACGTGGAATAATACAATCGCCCTATCCTTGTCTCCAAGTATCTGCGGAGAAAGCACATTATTCTTGAAAGGGTTCAAGAGTAATTCTTTTGATAAAATGTCCAAGCAAGGACTTGATGATTAAATGTGATTTAATATGAATATGATTCATATTGATTATCTAAGATAATTAAATAAGATTTGATTATCAAGGATTAAGAGAATGTGGATAGCACTATCCATGATATATGCATGTTATAAATATGATTTATAATATACATATATAAGAGAGAGAATTTATGTAAATAGCATTTGTTAATTAATAATGTGAATTGGATTCACATTTGTTAATTAATTGGAAATGCAATTTACTAACTAGTTTGGGTTGTGAATATGATTCACATAATATTCAATGGCAAGATTGAAATATTCACAAAATTAATTTGGAATTAATTTTGGCGAATAAATATTGTAATTAATTGAGGAATAATATAATAAATAAAATGGAGAAAAACCACCCTCATGGGTGGCGTCACCCATGAAGAGTTCATGGGTGACGCCCCCCCCTTTTTAGGGGTTGGTTTTCTCCACCTCATTTGTTATATTATCTCTTGATTAATTGTTGTTATTGAACAACAAATCCTAGCCATTGATTTATCATGGACCAAGCATATCCCTTGGATCCATGAGTCCCATGGATTGAGATCCATTGGATCCTAAACTAGTATAAAAGGAGGGCTAGGGTAGCCTCTCCAAGGTACATAATCTAGAGAAGTAAAAGTCTACTACTCTCTCTCTCTCTCTCTAAATCTCGTGTAGCCTCTTCAAGTATCCAAGTGGACGTCCATTTTGATATTGAAGAGGAGAGCATCTTGCTTGGATCTTCGTCGAAGGATTGCGGGAAGGACGCGACTCATCATCGTGCCCGCAAGTGCATTTTCCGTGGGTCGGACTCAAGATAGGAGGATCTCTACTTTGGGATCTCGCGATCACAACCACGCTTCGAGAGGTAATCCTTATACTTTGTGGTTTGATGAAACGATCCGAGAAGTGTTCTCGTGATCATGTGGTTTCATCGTTATGTTAAAATTTTAATTTCCGCTGCATCTAGCATCTAGTACGACTAGTTGCTCCGATCGTATTCGATACGATCAACACGCTTCCGTGATGCGCTTGAGGATTCACAATATCCTTCACCTTGCTGCTATTACTATACACCGTGATTCCCCTCTGCGGCCGACTCGTCATGCCAAGCCCTCCCAACCAATCACTAAGTCTAGACTCCTCATTCCGCAACCCATCCACTTTGCATCACCGACAATATCAACTGCTGCCCACCCTCCCATGTTGATGTGAGTTCTGCTGGCCACACCTGCAATCATGATAGCCTTTGTTTCCCGGTTCCATAACCTTCTCCCACAATCCTCCTGTGTCCCGAGAGTATTTATTTTTCAAGATGTTTTTTTTCATTTGGTTCTAAGTGCTGATAAGATTCTGATTCTATTTTAGTTTATTTTAAATGAAGCCTAACGTATTCTATTTCAGGATTCTGCGATGTCCCCACATTTTTTTCACAACAATAGTTTTAGTTACATATCTCCATCTGTTTACTCGTTCTTTGTTATCACTGTTCTACTAAGAATATCTACTATGATAGCTGGAGGCATGTTTGTTTTATTTAATGTGTGGTTCTTTCTATTATTTCCTGTGATGATGGAAGCATCTATAACTGTATTCTGTTTAATACACCCGTCAGGATATTTCTAGGGTTTCTGGTCTGACAAATAGCAGTCCCCCTAATATTTGTTGCTGTACGATTCAGTCGTTTAGTTTCTGCATATCTGATTGCAACACTAGATCTTTGTAACAATTCTATCTCGTTCATTTTGGCCCCTCTAGAACTATTCTTTAAATAATACACTTGACATTTCTCTACTTCCCATCGCTCAAAACTCTTTTTTGCCAGCATGTCAAGCATGGGAATTTCTTCCTTTGCAAGCCTTCTCCTCTACCCTCGTACACAAATTTCCGTACTGTAATTAGCAACTTTAAGGTCACCAACTTCGAGACCAATCACCTGGTTGTCGACCTTTCCACCTCACAGTCCAAAAATCTGCCACCAAGGATCTGACAACCTCCTCCAAAATCCAGGAAAGCTTAAATCCGAAAAGAATGATCATGACTCCCAAAGCAACGACGTGATCAAAGTGCAATGGGCTAAGACCTCGATAGACTTGGGCTAGGACCTCAATAAATAACTGAAACAGCTATAACTTCCCTTATAGAGAAGGAAGGAGTCAATATTGGAGAACACGTTCAAATTCCTCTAAGAATATCTTCATTCTGAAGCATCCCTAACGTCCAACAAAATCTCATTAATCCGTGATGCAAAATCTTTTGAGCCCTAGAGCCCTTGCCATCCGCAACATATATGTAATTCTTCGTCCTGATTGATGCATCTACTCAAAGCTCACTTCTCACTGCACCAACCATAAGTTCACACACAGTAGTAATCACCAACAGTCTCCATTATGACTTCCTTCTGAGCACTGTATTTACATATTCTGCCCAGATATCTCGGCCTCGAAAAGGAAGAAGTCTCCAGTCCACCCAGTAAGAATTCCACCATAGATGATTAGAATGAACAATCTGAAAAAGCATTTCTAGAGGTCGGTTCGTACGGTGGGGCACAGCTCCACTGATGACTGTTCGGTCCCGTTTGCGGCCCTTTGGGCCATCAGGATTGGGCGGAATGACCAAATCCTCAACAACTGGAGGTTCTACTCAGATAATGTTGTTTCACATTATAAAGCGTTTTATAATTTCTAACTTCTGAGCATCTCGGTAATGTAATCTATCTCTCTTTATTATGAAAGTGGTTTTGCGGTGACTCCCACCTTGGGTGTTCACCCTCATTTTTTTATAAAAAAAGAATTCCACCATAGATTTCACTAGTGTTGTAAAAGTCGTCCGACTGGCCTGACTAGTAGGTCCGACTATTCTAGTCAGTGGAGTGGTCGATTGATAACCGACTAATTCCGACTAGGCATAATAGTCGATCGATTTTTGCTTGGAGATACCCTATTTTTTTATTTTTTACTTTTTTCAAAAGCAAACTTACTATAATACACTAATATTTTTTATTCAATTACTTGTTTTATTTCATTATGATAGTATAAAAATGTATAGAATCTATGCATGTATAAAAATGATTTATATATGTAAAAAAATAAAAAATCAAAGTCGATTAAAGTCCGACTAAATCCGATTAGTCGCCTGACTGCCGATTAATCCTTAGTCAGTGACCCTGCCGACCGAGTACCGACTACCGACTTTTGCAACCTCGGGTTTCACTGACTCAACCTGCTTAACATGCAATAGTCATGAACCATAAATGGACCCCCACAAAAGGTCATCCCTTCTCAATTTTGTTTCTTGCAAAAGTATCGTATATGCGTGGGGAACTAGCAAAAAGATTATTGACCTAAGCCCCGAATATCCCATGTACGAGCTTCATTTGGAAGCAGATTTCTACCCTCAGTAGGTAGATTTCAAAACAAACAACCAGCTTCTTACGGGGTTTTTCTGCACCCTCTAACTCTTGTTTCTCCGCCATCTCTTCCTTATTTTCCATGGTAGAGTCTTGTTACCACCATATCATCCTTATTCCCTATAGTAGACCCTAACAACCTTCTCTTGAATTGATAAAGCATATCCCACAACTTTTGTTGTCGGTGAATTCTTACACTAGCCCAACTTCGTAGTTGGTGATGCATTGTCATCTTCTGCCATGAAATCCTTTGCTCTCCCCTACTCATTTTCTTAGACAACACTATCCCCCTTGTGATCAATCATCCCTTCCTCAATCCAAGTTTCTCTTTTCACCTACTTCATGGGGTGAATCGTGATCCTCATCTTGAGCATCCATTGTGCATCATTGCCTTGGTAAAAGCCACAAACCACAAGTCCCATTGTCTACAACATCGGACCTCCCACCATTCGCTTCAATCGGTTTGCTCGGATATGGTATCACCGTCTTGCCATTCTCATCGACATTCTTGGTGTTAGGTGCAAACTATAGGCATAAATCACCTTTTTTGTTTGAAAATGCCCCTTCATTTAATGTGTGACCAAATTGGCATATCATGTCCGTAAATGGATCATCCTCCTATTGGTTGCTATGAACGACCTGCCTCCCTTAAATCCTCTATGAAAAGGTTGGTTCATCATTCCCAATTAAAACCACTTTGAAGGTCACCATTGGTGGCATGCCTAATCTCGAAAATGGTGGAGTTGAAGAACATACACCTTCTTCAAATTTTCACCATACACATCTTCTCAATTCTCATTTTAGCTAGTTATTATGTTCCTATGTCATCGGAGGCTTGCTACCCCTTCAAAGGACCGCCATTGTGGGTACCTCTATGATGCCCAAGTAGAATGATGACATCCCACTTTGTAGTCGATCATCCTCAATAATAGAGAGCATTTTTGATGATCTTTATTACGACATTGGCGAATGAACCCTTTGAGAAACCATCTGATACATGGGTCTTCACTTCAAACTTCTTCATCTATAGAAAATCTCAACACTGTAAAGGCTTGTTCGTGAACTTGATAATACTATGATCGACATGTTCTATCCTAATAACTTCACTACCTTGGACTACGCAAGCCTGCGTTGCAAACCAATTAATCTCCCAGGTGTACCACATTCTTGATAAAGGAGGCCGCATGCTTCTTGCAAATCTATGTCATAACTGTTCATATAGTCTGATTTATCCGAGCAAATGCCCACCAAAATTGATAAAAGGATAATGTTGGAAGGCTCACTTACCACCACCGGGTTACACATCTATCGTGCAATCTTTCTGACAATGACCAGTTCTCTTGCAACGAAAGCATAAGATCGGATCCTGACATGATCGGGCAAGGTGGCCCCAACTGTCGCATCAAAAGCACCGAGCTGAGGTAGCACTAGATGCCCTCAACTCATGGTGCTTACATCAGAGCATGTCATTCCATCTTAGTCTTCAACAATCGCCAGAGATGGTCTTCTCGTCATGCAATCTTCATTCCATTCTCCCTCATTTCCTTCGTTGCTCGAAGACACCCTGGCAGGCCCACTCTCCTTCCTATTTTCTCACATACTCCTTCCTATTTGCGGTTGTCCTTTCTCCACTCTGTCGCTCCTACTCCCACTCCTACAAATATATTTCTCTCAGAGTCTCTTGCACATTCCTTTTGCAGAGAGATAAGGTCGAACCTTCGAGATTTATTTTTTTAAATGAAAAACCTTCAAGATTTATAATAACCACATCAACTATATCTAATAGTATACATGTTCATCATCCAAATTGTATAATGCAGGGAGGAAAATAATGAATAACATTATTAAGGGACCCTAAAGTTCTCTTATATATATATAGAGAGAGAGGAAAACTCTTGTTGGGTCAATTACATAATGGAGACAAAAGGAAATAGAAATACATGAAATATGAAAAGATAAACCATTTCTCAACACTCCCCCTCATGATGAAGCATAGACGTCAATCATGCTCATCTTGGAACAACACCTCTGAAATGACTCTCTTGCTAGAGCCTTGGTGAAAACATCTACTGTTTCGTTCCCCTGAGCTGACATGGATAGTAGAGATAAAGCCCTTCTGAATTATGCCACTAGTATAGTGGCAATCAACCTCAATATGCTTAGTCCTCTCACGAAAGGCATGGTTGTTGGCAATGAAAAGAACATCATGGTTGTATTGTAGATGCATGGGAAGTGATGTACCAATAGTTAGGACAATAAAAATGGATTTAACCCACATCATCTCAGTGCTCCCCTTTGCCATAGCTCTGTATTTTGCCTTGCACTAGATTTGACAACCATAGTATGATTCTTGCTCTTCTATGACATCAAAGAACTCCCGATGAACACTGTAAAATTTGAGGTTGATTTTCTGTCTTTGGGACATCGTGCATAATCTGCTTCTGCACATGCTATAATGTCGAGGGATGCTCCTATGCTAAAGAACAATCCAGTATCTGGAGAGGACTTCAAGTACCTCAGAATCATTTGAACTACATCCATGTGTGCCTGTCTCGGCTGCTCCATAAACCGGCTAACTCTTCTCTCTGCAAAAGACATGACTAGCCTGGTGATGGTCACATATAAGACCTTCCCAGTGAGCTCCATGTACCGCCTCTTGTCTACCTCCTCTCTGTCATCATCATATGGCTTCATGTTGGGGTCCATGTGAGTAGTGACAAGTCCGCCTTGCCTATCTCAAAGAGAAGATAAGTAACATACTTCCTCTGCGTTATAATAAGACCTTGCTGGTTCTTGGCAAACTCAAGCTACAAGAAGTAATATAAATCGATAAGGTCCTTGGTGACAAATTGTTGTCTAAGGAATTCCTTAGCTTCACGAATACCTTGTACATCATCCCATGTTACAATGATATTATCAACATAGATTAGTATAACAACGATACCTCTTTAAGTCCTCTGAACAAGCAGTGAATGATCTGTAGTTGATCTCGTAAAGCCCTGCTGCTTTGTCAACTTTAGAAGCTTCTCAAACCATACTCTGGGATGCTACTTAAGGTCACGGATAGTCTTATGAAGTTTGCAAATCTTTTGATACCCCCCTCAGTAGTGAAATCAGGTTGCTGATGCATGTAGACTTCCTCCTGTAAGTTGTCATAGAGAAATGCATTCTTTACATTAAGCCGAGACATGGACTAGTCTCGTACCACTACAACTGAGAGAAGGATCGACAATGTAGAATGATGAGCCATGGGAGAGAATATATCCTAATAGTCTACCCCATAAGTCTGGGTGAATCCATGAGCCACAAGCCTCGCCTTGTAATGATAAATACTTCCATCTGCACGATGCTTTACTGTGAACACCTACTTGCATCCAACCACAGTGCCCCATGCAGGTGCAATAACAAGGCTCCATGTGCCACACAACTATAGCGCAACCATCTCCTCCTCCATAGTGAGATGTCATTGACCGTCTCACAGCCTCCTGGTATGTTCATGGGATCCCTACGGTTGACAAACCCTAAAAAACCTCTTGAAATCCTTTGAAAGATGCCCCAAAGAGACATGAGCAGCGAGAGGATACATGTCACATGCACGTCTCCGCTTCCGTAGAGTAATGAGCACATCAAGGTTATTTACATTCTCAATGACATGTAAATTTGCCTCCATGAAGGTATCTGCTTGTCCTATAAAGTAGCTTGCTGCATATACAAATTAACAATGCCATCAATAGAAATAATGTGTTCAGAACATACCTGATGCGTGCTGGATGATGGGAAAGGCCCATAAGCAATGGAACAATGGGAAGCCTGTGAATAAAAAAATGTGACAAAAATTGAGCCAACATTCTGGGTGATGGTCCAAAGGAGCAACCATAGTAGGGGCTGATGGTGGAGATGGCTAAGCTGTTGCTGGTGTAGGAGGTTCCACGAGAGGAGGTAGAGACATAGGAGGAAGGGGCGTACGCCTCCTCACAGGACTCAGAGGCAGTCATCCTGTCACCTATAGGAGTAAAGTGAATGGCTAACTCAAAGAAGGTAACATCAGCATGGACGTAGTACTTCTGTCCAACTCAATCAAAGCAACGATTCCATTTCTAGATCCGAGAGTATCCCACAAAGACACACTTGACAACTTTGGGAGAGAGCTTGTCACGACTTGGGGTCAGATTGTGTACAAAAGCCATTTAGCCAAAGACACGAGGGATTAGGGAAAAAATATCCTTATCAGGAAACACAACTGAAAAAGGAATATTTTCGCCTAACATCGAGGATGACATCCAGTTAACCATGTAACAAGTAATGAGAACATCCCCTCAGAAGGAGTAGGGAGCACGAATTTGAATGAGAAGAGTCCTGGTCACATCAAGAAGATGACGGTGTTTGCGTTCTGCAACACAGTTCTGCTGAGAAGTGTAAGGGCAAGCCGTCTGTTGTATAATACCATGAGACTTGAAGAGCTGGGATAGCTGAGTAGTACAAAACTCCAAGACATTATCAGAGCGAACATATTTAATCGTAACAGAAAAAGTATTCTTTATCTCATCAATATAGGATTGAATGGAAGACTCTACCTCAGACTTGTTTTTCAAAAGAAAAACTCATGATAATCTAGAGTAGTCATCGACGTCTACAAGATAAAACATGTTTCCCTGATGGTCATGAACATGACCGGGACCCCATATATTAAAATGTACTAACTCAAATAAAGAACTGCTTCTACGACTCTGACAACCAGGATAACTAGAACAATGATGCTTCCCATGCTGGGAAGCCTCACACTGAAAGGTAGTTCTGGACGAAATCTGAGCGAGGACTCTATACAACTTCTTTAGAGGAAGATGATCGAACCAAGATGCCACATGTAAGGAAGGTTGACCCAATAGGAATGGAAGAGGCACAATTAAATGGAGATTGGACCAGTTTGTAGATGCTCCCTTGCTTACGACCACATCCAATCACTCCGCTTGTGAATACATATCGAAATAGAAGAGAAGAGTAATCAAAGATGGCATGCCAATGTTAATCCTCGGTGATTTGATTAATAGATAATAAATACATTGAAAAATCAGGAGCATGAAAAGTATTCTGCATGTGCATATATTGTGTTTATTGAATCACCCCTTGTCTAGTAAGGGGGGAATGCGTCCTATCGACAATAAGAACTGTTCGACTAGATGGAACGATCTTACAGGAAGTGAACTAAAGCTCTGTCTTCACATAGGTGATGAGTCGCACCTGAATCCATGACTAAGAGCTGTCATGGCCGCTCTCATTGACCTCAAGTGATCAAGCTCTCTCTCTTTCTCTCTTTATTTCTCATTCAGATCGGAGATCGGTGGATAATCATAGATTGTGTGACCTGGTTGGGTTTAATTAGGAAGGAAAGTGGACTGGAGATTGGGTTATTTGCAGCAAAGGAGGGGTATGGATGCTGGAGAAATAGGAATGGAGATGTGGTGGTTAAAGACGTAAAAGAAGGGGAGATGTTTTATTAGATTGATGTTGAAGAAGGGGAGATGTTTTATGGGATAGAGTAGGATCATGAGTCGGATGGGGATATGTGATTATGAGGTACATGCAGGTTTTTAGAACGACTATGGGTTCGTTTTTAGGACTAGACAAGGGTAGTTGGCCAGAAGTCTACAAATTAAGCATTGTGGTTGGTTGGAGGGTTGTGTTGGGTGCAGGTTTGATTGAGGGTTTCGGGTTTGACTAAGTGGCTGAGGTGGGAGTATGCCATGGAAGGCAATATCGGGATATATCGGCGATATATCGCTGATATATCGATATCGACATGGGACCGATATGGGTACCGATATGGCGATATATCCCGATTTCCAGGCATTTTCTTCACAAAGGCTTGTCGATATGGGCGATATCTCGGCGATATATCGTATCGATACGATATCGAAACGATGTCGATATCGGCACGGCCTTCCATGGAGTATGCCACGTAGGATTGTCTTGCGGATCAGTGCAACAAATGCAAAGGAAAAATGATTAAAAATAGAAGATGGACTCCAATGGAATTTTGACCAAAAGAGAACTCATAGATCTCATAGAGATCTACAAAGTTCTTGAAGAACTCAAGTGCAATCAGACTCAAATGTGCACGATATGAATTTTTGGGTGATTTTTTTATAAATATAAGATATCATTTTTAATGTTTTTATAATTTTATTTGATTTTCTGGAATGAATATATGCATGCAAAAATCAAATATGATGCTAAATGATGCATGGAACATGAATGCTCTTTTTTTAAGATTTTTATGGGTTATGAATAAGCTAAATTAAAATAAGGAAGTCAATTATTTACAAGAAAATAGGCTAGAATGCACAAGTCAAAAATATCCATTTTTACGACTTTTCTGGTATTTTTAGATTTTTATATTTGTGTAATTACTTTGAGTCCATTCTTTTTTTACTTTGATTATGGACGAGTTGATTAGTCACATTCAAGATAAGATACCTTGGTGTATGTTGTTCGTCGATGATACTGTGTTGATTGATGAGACAAGAGATGGAGTAAATGAGAAGCTGTGGGTTTGGAGACATGCCTTAGAGACAAAAGGATTTCATTTAAGTAGAGCTAAGACTCAATATGTGGAGTGCACTTTTGATGGTAACAATGGTGAATGACTCGAATTGAAGATTGGAGACAATAACATCCGGAAGAAAGATTCTTTTAGATACTTGGGATATATTTTGCAACATGATTGGGGAAATTGATGAAGGTGTTATTCATGGAATAAATGCAGGTTAGCTAAAGTGGAGAGGAGCCTCTACTGTTCTTTGTGATAAGAAAATCCCTTTGAAAGTCAAAGGAAAGTATTATAAAGCAGCTGCGAGACCCTTATGCTCTATGAATCAGAATGTTGACCTATGGACCGTATACATGTGAAAAGAATGACAATAGCAGAAATGAAAATGCTAAGGTGTTTGTTTGGTCATAAACGAAAAGACTGGATTCAGAATGATGCGATCAGAAGGAAAGTTGGTGTAACTCCGATAGAGGATAAGATGAGAGTAAACCACCTAAGATGGTTTGGCTTTTTGTAAAGGAGGTCGATTGATGCACCAGTTAGAAGATGCAGGATTTGGGATGTTAAACCGGTTAAGACAGGGCAAGGAAGGACCGTGAAGTGTTGGAATGAGACTATTCAAAGGGATCTTAACTATTTAGTTTTAAGCCCGAGAATGACCCAAAATAGATCTTAAGAGGCAAAAAATCCATGTAGCCGATCCTACTTAATTATGGGAAAAGGCTTTGTTGTTGTTAGAATATAAAATTAATAAATGAAAAAAAATAAGTGAAAAAGAGTGAGTTATGCACATGAAATGACGTGATGAGTTAGTTTGTTTTATATACAGATAAGAATGTTTTTTCTGTCCAATTTTCTCATCACTTTATGCGAATTTCTCTTTGATTTTTATGATGAATTAATTTTCTCTAATTAATCCACTTTTAGTGCATGATGTACTTTTGTAACTTTATTGAATTAAGTGGACTTAGATGTTTTTTGCTCATGAATTAAGGACAATATTTGAGAATAAAAGCGGTGAACCAGAGGTTCATCAGTTGCGTAACACACTTGTGATCAAGTGGTATCAAAATGGCCAACCAACTACTTGCCCATACAATTGGCCCCATATAGACTGGAAGCATCTGGGGTGCCCCATGTAGACTGGAAGCATCTGTGTTCGTCCTGTTTTGTTACCCCGTAGAATATGGAAGTGAATGTTATTGATGATCAGCTTCTCTATGTGAGGTGCAAAATGCGATATATAGAGGGGTGGGGGAGGCCAAGGAGTATGCGCCCATGGGCGCACACATCATTGTATACCCACTAGGTTTTAAATACTCAAGTTCTAATGTGAAATCAACCCGGCAATAATAATCAATCAACGCGTTGTGATGAAATGAATCCCTTGTTGCTCGATGGATGATTACAAAGCTCCAAATGACCTGAAATTTTAATACAGTCTTCATTTTATAGTATAAATCAACGAATTTGATTTATATTTTTTTATGAAAAATATTCATTTTTACATATGGGAACATACAACTGTTTGTGGTGATGGGCGTATTTTCCTTTAACTCATCTATATATATGTGTGTGTGTGGGGGGGGGGGGGGATGGAGCTGCTTCCTGGAGGCAGCCAATGTGCTGCTCCTGCCATATATTCATCACTAGAGGAGTGATCCTATGAGAGCAAAAAATTGTGAGAGCATGAGAGGGATGATTCTGGACCACATGATTCTGTTTTCTCTCTCCTGGGTGAATCATGTGGTCCAGAATCATCCCTCTCATGCTCTCACAACTTTTTGCTCTCATAGGATCACTCCTCTTCATCACTATATATAAAGGTGCATTTGAACAGAGAAGTATCAAATTAGTACAAGAACTGTTGATGTTCTTTCAATTGCTTAACACATAATAATTATAATGTGGAGAAATTGACTTCTTTTCGCGGATGTTAAATGTTATCTCTTGCAGACAAGTTATGCACAGTACAGCCGGTGCTATGCCTGGGAACTTGCCGCAAGTCCAACCTCGTAATCAACAACTTCCTGGGTCTATGCAGGTTTATAAAAAAAGAAAACTCTCCAATATCTTTTTACTTTCTGTCCTCTATTTACCGATGTTTTTCCAATTATATAGCAGGATATCAAGACTGAAGTTGATGCTGCAATGAATTCAAGACCTGCTGGTCCAGATGGCTCATTGGTTGGTGTTCCTGGTAAGACACATAATTTTGTGAAAGACTTCTATGTTTTTGTCAATAGCTAAATCGACGAGAGTAGCTTGAGCAGTCATAAATTTGTCATACTAAACTTTCATATACCCCAAATTCTTAATTAATTCATGTGCATCATTTTGATAATGATTAACACCCAATTATAAGAAGCATATGTTATGCATGTCCTACTTGAGTGCTTGCTTCTTGGGGTGACATTTCATCTTTCCGTGGACCTTTTTGTTTTTCATTCATCAGTCATATTCTTTCTTCTCATTCCTCTAGCTGCACTACTTTGATTGAGATATTGTGTTTGATTGTGATAACTGAATTTTCAGGATCAAACCAAGGAGCTAGTAATTTGACACTTAAAGGATGGCCACTTACAGTAAGCCCTTATCTATATCTCTTTTCTCCCTCCTAATTTACCAGCCAGTGCTTTTTATCATGTTTGGTATCATTTTTTTCCAGGTCTAAAAGAAACGGGCAGACAACGTTATCTAGGAAAGCAAGAAACCATTTGATAAAAAAGAATCTTTTATCTAATGTTAACACACCAACAAACTAATTTATTGATTCACATCTGTTTTTTTTCATCTATACTCACTTTAATGGTCTGGTGGTAGTTAGTGTGCCTGCCACCCGACCAAGGTTCAAATCTCTCCTTGTGGGGATTGCGTTAGGTAGTCGACAACCAACGTAAAAAGTAGTCGAATCTTTCAACATGGATTTGAGCAAGAATCCATGTAGCCGGCTCTACTTATATCCAGAGAAGGATTCACCGTTTTTTTATTTTTCTGCTATACTGAATTAACTCCCATACAATGTTTTTAAGAGAATCAAGAAACCATTTGATAAAAAGGAATCTTTTATCTAATTAAAAAAACCAATTAAGTGTGTGATAAATCAATGGAGATGGGCATCTTGGTTGTGAGCTCCTGCTATGCAAGGTTTGTGGAAGGTCAAATCAGTTTTGATTTATTATCCACAGCCCTGTGAAATATATCAATTGAGAAGGGTCTCGGTTGTGTATTGGGAAAGGGTTTGATCACTTCGGCTATGCATAGTTTAGAGATGGGCAATAGTCTATAATCTCATCGTACATTTTTTTCTAGACTGATATCATGAAGTCGATGCTTGACCTCGTGGGCATACAATGGCAACTTTACTGTTGCATGAAGGTTTCCTTTTCATCTTTGGATAATTGTTTAATAGAATTTATAATTCTTGCATGCTTGCGTATCAGGTATAAAACATTGAAAATGTTTTATTATAGAATTAACAACTGTCAACCATCTTGAGTAAGTGCATAGATGAAAAACTCTCAAGATAGATGGCGTATGTGCTAAAGTCTCCACTCAACCGGTAACATGAATCCCGGGATGCTCAACACAACGTTTGGCCTTTTAGTATTCCCTACGTTCCCCACCTTGTCCACTTTGATGATACAGTCATAGAAGAGGGCTGAGCTTAGGCTTTTAGTTGCGCCAAAAGGGGGAGGGTAGATGAGTGCAGAACGAGAGCGCAATTGGGTGCAGTGATAGGATTTTTGATCAAATAATTTATTACATTATATTCCATAAGACTAATATTGAGATCAAATGCACATCCCTGACAAAAATGAATTTTATTATTCGACAATATTCGCATTTTCTTTGCTTACGATATTCTTTCTCCTTGTTCCTCATTTCTTTATTAGACCATCTTCCGTGGCAAATATAGGATCGGGTTCTTCGCTTACATAAAATAGGAGTGTACTACAAAATCTTACTCATTTCTTGTCCTCTAATGGTTGCGGGTCAACAACTCCTTTTCCTTTCTCAGAAGTTAAAAGGTAAACGTTTTCTCGGCAGTGAGATGTGGTGAAGACATATATGAGTCATAAAGAGGAGAAACCTTAGTTATTAGTGGTGAGTGGTGCCGTTGTCAGTCTTATTTTTTTTTGGAGAAATTGTCACATTCATTTTTTGTTAAAAAGTATAGTTAAATCTTATTTTAAAATTTCATTTTCTCAGTATAACTAGTTTCCATAATTTACCGATCTTATTTAATTTTTTGTTAAAAACTTATTTAGACTTTCGGTTCATGGAACTCACATTAAATTATAATTTATTCAAGTAAATAAATTCAAATTAGCATATTATATATCATGGCTCACCCAATTAAGGAGTTTTCAAAGTCAAATGGACAAAAAAAGGTGGGTGAGGTCTTACCTGTCTTGCTCTTGGCTTAGAGCAAAGTACATCTAGAGTCTTGAGTAGGACTGGCTATCGAGCCCAACGAGTCGAGCCAGCCCCTGGCTCGGGCTCGGGCTCTCGTTCGAGCCCAACCGAGCTGGCTCGGGCTCGATAAGGCTCGAGCCGAGCCTATTATCGAGCCCGAGCTCCTTATCGAGTCTGATCTGGACTCGAGCCCAAATCGAGCTCGTTAAGGAAAATGGGTACTTTTTGGTGGAAACGTGTTTTGTATGGGTTCGAACTTGAGTCCTGCTCTATCTAAGACCGAGTTCCTTATCATTAGGCCACTATCCAAGCTGTGTACACAATCTTAATTATAATATATTGTAACATTATATTTTCTTATAAAAAATAAAAAAATTACTAATTTTCTAATGTATAGGTGAATCAAATGTGTGGGCCGGAATGAGATTTGAGAATTGGGTCATGACTCGTGACTCGTGGTAGTGTCAAAGTTAATGGAGGGAAAATTGCGAAGGCCTACTTTTATTTATTTGTATTATATATAAGTATATAAATAATATATGTATATATATATTCCTTATTGAGTTATCGAGCGAAGCGAGGCTCGGGCTCGGCTCGTTAAGCTATCGAGCCCAAAATTCTGGTTCGGGCTCGACTCGTTAAGCTATCAAGCCCAAATTCTGGCTCGTGCTCGACTCAATAGCCTAATGAGCCGGATCACGAGCCCTTATCGAGTCGAGCCTGAGCCTGGTTCATCGAGCTATGACTCAATAGCTAGCCCTGGTCTTGAGTCTAAATCTTATTCAGCCGAATCCTAGCCTAATGATCTGGATGATGACAGTACGTGCAGGGCCGACGAATGCAACCTCCTCTACCCCAAGGTCCACTTACACAAAAAGAAGAAGAGCCACCTTTGCCTCCGGAGGATGCCATTGTCGAAGATGTCTGGCTAGTAGCAGTGGACTGAACAACAATCCTGCTAAGCTTGCGGAAAGCTTCCTCTATGGGAGGAATAGTAGGATCCGCTAGAATCTGGGAGCGAGCAACATCATATTCTGGATCGAGGGCTGCGAGAATACACCAACCATGGTAGCATTCATATATGTCTTCTGTTGCTCTGGGGTAGCCGTGGGAGGCATGAAGCTGTGGAGCTTTTCAAACATCCCTCACAAGGATGTATACAACAAATGAAGAGGCCATCCTTTCTGCTTGATAGTAAATATATCATGTTGGAGTTGGAGGATCCTGGTCTCGTTCCTCGCCTGAGAATAAGTTGGTGCGAGGATGTCCCACAACGCCTTAGCAGTGGGCTGATGTAACACATCATTGGCGATCTCTTTCATCAATGTACCTGAAAACCAAACTTTGGCATATGCATCATCCGCCTCCCACGAGGTGTTAACTCCAGTTTTCTCTACCGGCTCCTCCTTGTTAAGAATATGCTTCTTACCACGACCTTGGAGAGAGAGAGGGACGACATGTCTAGGTTAGGTTTACGGTTAGGTACGGAACTACGTCTTGGACCGTGGCTCTGATATCGTGTTGGGAAAAATCGAAGAGATGTTTATTCCTAGGAACTAGGCTCTCTTATATAAAGGAGAGACCTATGGGTAAATTACATAATATGATATAAAGAAATAAAATAAAGAAGAGGTACATAGAGAACATAGAAATATCTCCACAAGTTTAGATCCAGATATCACACACTGTCATTGTTCCAACCAATCACCATGCCTCTTTAGGCGCCCATCAAGGACATCGTCTAAAATTCAGATAGTCAGGTCCTGCCTCTGGAGACATCTCCACCAGAATCGATCCTACGCCTCCATCTTTATTTTTTGTAAGAATACTATGTCTGATTTCAAAGCCTCAAACAACAAACTGACCGTCCTCCTCTTGTTTGGATGCCCACGCCAGGGGTATTGCAGGAGTCGAGCTTCATCGGTAAGAGAGGGTGCATCCCTCGCTAACCGCACCCTAGCATAGCTTGCCACCCATACCCCTTGGGGATTTCAGCGGGTCGGGTAGGGGTCCTCACAGGGGCCTCAATGGAGAGCCCACAGATAGATGATTCCTTGGAGAACGAGGAAACTCTGTCGGCCAACACCCAACAAACCTTGATTGTTGGCCTCTCCTATCTCTGCAGTGGCACCAATCATTTTCCCTCCATAATGTACCTGCCCTTTGTATGTGGCATACTCTTGACAGTCCAATTAGCTGCCTTGGGTGGAGAAGATTAAGAAGAGGATGGCTGGCTAGAGGTACCTCCCACCTCTCCAGGGGAGGGAGGCTGGTGCTGCTTGAGGCTGGTCTTTCTGCTATTCATATCATTTTCCTTTCTTTCATGGCATGTATTAAAGACATGCTTGAATATTAGATAAGATGTTTTTTTGGTCCTTTTTGAGTAACACCTTGGGCATTTCGTTGGTGGAATGGAACACTATTACGAACTTACCATGCAAAAGGTTTATGACGAGTTTAGTGATCTTAGCTTAAAAGAGATGAATAAGGATTTGATTTCCAACTGAAGGTTCTTACTTTGTTCTTTGGTTTGGAATATCTATTGGTTTATTCAAGCCTTCCTATTTGACTAGGGTCTGTTAGGTTTCCCTTGACTTTCTGGAGAGGTATTTGCTCCACCCTTCCAGACATCTATCCTTCTCAGCAGTCTGTTTTCAGGGATGGTTGTTCTTTCATCTTCTGACCTGATGATTAGATGGAGGATGGGATCTGTGATTGGTTCCGTCAGTTGTCTGCTGTGGCACTGGATCATGAGGTGCGGGTTACATGCGCTAGGGATAGTGGGTACTTTTTTGATATGAATTCTGTCTTAAGACTAGAGGAGTTCATGCTGATGATGGATTCTTTGGCTGATTATGGTCACCCTTTGCTGGCCAAGATCATTGGACCTGGTTTGATAGTACGTTTACTGGTAAGAAATCTTAATATGTGGAATTACGGGGTTGGGTATGCTTTTGATTGCAATAGAATTTGGAGTTGGAAGGCTGCACTAGCCTTGGTGAAAGCCCTCCCGTGGGTTTTGGGATGTGGGAGAGAGATGACGGGTGCTTGCCATCTTGCCGTGTTAGGCTCTTTCTGGATGTGAGTACTTCTTGTGTTTGATGCTCGATTGAGGTCGAAGACGTGGATCACATATTCTTTTTATGCGTGAAAATTAAAGGATGCGTAAGACAGAGCTTGCTGAATGGGATAGCTACTGCTTGTGCTTCTGACTTCGGGCCTTAACTGTGTTTGGATCAACGTGACTCTGACTGTGACTAATCACTAGTTGTTGCATTGCTGTGTGCATCGTGGTTGGCCAGAAATGGCGTGGTCTTTTGTCAAGAAAGATTTTATGTCGAGAATGTGATCGAACATGCAAAGATTTTGTCCGAGTCCTAGTCATGTAATTTTTATGGCCACAACTCCTTGTGGTTTTGTACTTTTAGAACTTTTGAATAAATGACAGTTTTGGATGCATACCTTTTCGGTGAACGCCTTTTTTCTCCTGTGCTAAATGGCAGATGGTAGGGTACCCTACTCCAAAATACTTATTTTGATTTGGTTGTATCCTATTATGATCTTCCAATTTCTCATATCTGTTATCATCCGATGATATTGTTGACTTACTTGTAGTCAATTGTCTTCAGCCATCAGCCTATATATAAAGTTACAAATACACCAATTTTTGTGAAGTAAAAAAAGGGGGAAATATACTATGGTTTTCTCCCCAGATATGTTAAAAGAAAAGGAGGTACTTATAGAAGACAAGACTCAAGAAGAGTCTTAGCATGGAAAAATACATTCTCAGCAAATATGCCAATTTTGTTCATGACATGTTGCTGCTTCAGCTGGTTTACCTTTTTTTCCCTGTTGAGATGTTCACTATTAAATCTAAAGAGCCCCCTTTTTGTTATATTTGCTGTCACCTTTTTGTTATATAACTTCAGTTATTCATTATATGTAGGGCATTGACCAGCTTCGCTCAGGGATACTTCAGCAGAAGCCATTTCTGCAATCCCCCCAACCCTTTCATCAACTTCAGATGTTAACTCCTCAACAACAGCTTCTCCTACAGGCTCAGCAAACATTGACTTCTTCATCAGGTGGAGATCCTGAAAGCAGGAGGCTTAGAATGTTCTTAAATAACAGGAACATGATAGCTGGAAAGGACAATCAGTCTAATAACCCTGTTGGCGATGTTATTCCAAATGTCGGGTCTCCTATGCAGTCTGCTTCTCTGGTTTTGCCTCGTGGAGAGACTGATATGTTGATTAAGGTTCTTACTTCCTTCGAGACTCAATCTGTCATCTGAACTTTTCTTACTTGTTTTAATACTTTTACCTCTAATCATCAAAATCTTCCTTAAATTTGAATGACTTATTTCGTAGACCTTTCAGATTTCTGGGACCCTGATGTTAAGATAGGATATCTGTGGTTAGATTTCTGGTTCACTTTTATTCTCTATGCTATATCTTCATTTATTTGGTTTCGTGCACATTTAGGGTTTGTTTTGAAAATAAAACTGGTCATAGCCCCGAGATGGGATCCACCACAAAACTATATATATATATAATAAATTTAAAGTACAGTGGACCTGGTCAGATGCATGACCTTGCTATGTTCTAGTAAATTTCCAGAATAGAAAGACTGACCGTAAAAGATGAGTTGATTCCAGGCACACCAAATCACCCAGAGATGTGCAAAAGTTACCATGCAATCCTCCTAAGAGTTGCCTCAGTACATCTGAATATGCACATTTAGGGGATTAGCCATCCTTTCATCCCTGTTCGTGTAATTTTTTAACAAGATGTGCATCCGGTTTGGAAAAATTGTACTTTGTGAATGTACTTTCCGAATACCTACTGTATCATTAGAAATGTAAACTAATAAAAAATGAAGTCTCGATTTTAGGACTTGGAAATAGTATTGAAGTGTTTAAAGTCGGACTAGATTAATTGATATTTCTTATAAAGGAGTGTAGGAACATGCAAAGGGAGCTCCAAATTTTCCAATCGATGTCTTTCTTATAGACATCAATATATATTGCCTTTGTATACTGTATACGTAAATCCAACATATGAAATAAACTGCAAGTTTGGGGCTCGATTTCCAAGATTCGCAGTTTATTTCATATTTTTCACTAGCTTGACCACACCCTATATTACGAGCTTCTACACATGTTTCTAAGCCTCCATATTTACTACTACTACACATGCATTCCCCGGAGGGTGGCCCAAAGTTCTGTCGAGCTGTTGTATCATTTTATTGTTAGTTACTTTCCAACTGTTATGTTGAGAACTGAAATTGGGCTATTCTTGTGGGAGCTGTTTAGTACGGCAATGTTGAGTGGGACTTGGATATGGTTGTAATGCCGCATGAAGAGTCCCACACCTCTTGTAATCATTAATAAACATAGTACAACATCCCATCCTTCATGGCTATGATTTCATCTCGCTCCTCAGTAGGATTCCATATAGAGCTATGTTTTATCGTATCCCTTGAATCTACATTATATTTTATGTTTTCTTATTATATCATAGTTAGCCATTCCATGTAGGCCAGTCTGGAGATTTGATTTGTAGAAAATGATATTGCGGACGCGTATCAGAGATAAAAAAAATAAATAACAATATCTGGGGCAGAAACCATAGCGTGTTGCCCCTTTTAATCTAAGAAAAGAATAAATAATAGTGGACGTACACCTTGATTTTACGTGGAATCCTACTTCGTGAGGAGTCGGATGAAACCACGGGAGAATGCCTCTTAAGGGTCGACTATTATGTATTGCTTTTTCTCTCAACTAATACAATGGGTGTGGGGCGTCTTATATAGCCCCACAGACAGACCGGAGTCCCACTAATAATAGATGTGGGACTAAACATGTGGATGTGGTAATTGGACACTGGAGGGATCCAATTACTCATGTCTACATGTGACACATACTCTAACACTCCCCCCAAACTGGAGTATGCAATGATCAGCTTGGACAAATAAAAAGCAACCGCTCACTCACAATACAAAACACTACATACAATATCAAATCAACACATACTCTATTGATCGCTTGCTGAGGACATGGCTTCTCATGTTGTGCTGGTGAGGGGGAACTGAATGGCTAGAGTATGAACTGAACTAGGTCTCCTCGTCGGAGAACATATGCTTTGTACCGCGTTTGTCAGAGTCATTGAAACTGGAATAGGTCTCCACCTGGAGAACTCTGGCCTTCAACTATTCCATCTCTCTGAAGGGACAAACTGAAAAATGCTTGGAAATATCCTTGTCGGAGTCCACGGACGCTGGAGAATGGAATCTGAATTGAGTCTCCTTGTCGGAGAATTAGGTCTTTCCTATGCTGGCTCAGAGAATAAGATATCTACTCCAGACGCCATATGAAACCACATGAAAACCCTAAGTCTACAATGACTTAGAGAATGATCTCTAATCTAGGGTCCCTACGTATCACGTGAAAACCCTAAGTCGACAAGATCAAGTATGGGACCTCTCAAATAATAAATGCACACCTGTGCACCTTGAACTGGTAGAGTCTAAATCTGTCCGATTGAATCTACATAATATCCCCCTTTCTCCCATACTCGTCGAAATATATGACATCGACTAAATTATGAGAAAAACTGAAGACGGGGAAAACAAAAAAACCCATCAAAATAAGCCATTCTCTTTTTTCCTGTCTTTTCTTGTTCTTTATTTAAAGATGTTATCTTTTTTATTTCTTTTCATTTTTTTCTTGACCTTGTTGGGCCCAAAAAGAATCCCCTTTTCTTTTTTCGTAATACAGGAGCAGACCCGTTGTGCTTAAGAACAACTTCCACCCCACCCGTTTTTTTAAATTGCAGTAGTGCCCCAAGGCCCTCTCCCCTGCCTTTTTTTCTTGAATATGCTAGGCCTAATATAAAACATGGACATTTTTTAAATAACCATAACTGGACCCATCTGAGAGGGTGAATTAAGAGAAGGCATTAGCCCCACCCACCCCAGTTTCTCTATGTTTGCATGAACGAGTTGGGTTCCTCGAATGGAACCCTAGATCCAATCACTAGGGAATTCAAGAAGTAGGGGCCACATATAAAGGTAGCGGCATCGCTCGATGTGGATCTTGTCTTGCATGATCGCCACCACTCAGGAGACATTGAGATGGGGATTCAGGTGCAAAGGGGGACCATCTACATTGGGTTCAGAGGTATCACGTGTGGTTCGCTGGCATGTTAGCTTGAAGATCTTGCAGCACCACATGGAATGGTCAAAAGATGGGGCATCGCCTCAAGTTATGCGGACTTGCGCGAGGATCGTTCGCGCCTTCTTCTTCTTTAATTCTTTCCTGATGGCGATGTGTTGGGCCATGAATAAGCAAGAAGGAGATGACCAGAGATTCTTCGATTCTTCTTCTTCTACTTCTTCGATTCTTGCCTATTGTCCCGGATCTAGGGTTCCAAAGATGGAACCCTAGTTTTTTTCGGACCAAAATGTATTAAACAGAAGGAGATGGCGGCAATCTTGCTCGTTTTCTCCCATTTTAAATAAGAGATTTGGAGATGGAGGTGGGGGCCTAGAGATCGAGGCGTACAGATCGGGTGTAGGATCTAGGGTTTCATGAATGAAAACCTAAATATTTTCTGGAATCGTTGATAGTGATCGTGTTGATCATAAGAATAATCTCTCCAGAACTTTGCTCTGAATTAGGGTTTCATTAATCACCAGAACATTGACGATAATCTTCGGAATATGCAGAATTATTGTTTCAGAACACCCTAGAAACGAATATTGAATTTGATCACATGCATGAATAATAATACAGAATAATAATATTCTAATACAAATCTTCAAGAACAAATAACCAAAATCGAGTCTGGAACAAATCATGAACATAAAAAACAAATCCTCGAGATTCGAACCCACTCTAATACCATGTACAAAATGATAGCGCGGAATCGTATCAGAGATAAAGTTTAAAGAACAGTGGAAGAATACCATGATTTTACATGGAGCCCTACTCCGTGAGGAGCAGGATGAAACCACGAGAGAAGGCCTCTCAAGGGCCCAATGTTCTTTATTATTTTCTCTCCCAAATGGTACAATGGGCATGAGGCTTCTTATATAGCCCCGCAGACGGATCGGGTTCCCACTAACAGTAGATGTGGTAGTAAATATGTGGATATGTACTCTAACAGATTTGATTTCGATTAAATCTTAATTCCTTTTCCTCAAAGTTGTTTTGTTTGGCGACTGTGGAATATTTCTTAAGAAAAAGACGTGACGGTGAGGGGTTCTTGATCAAACCTTAATTATTGAAGAACAATGGAGGTTTGTAATGCACCCAAAGCAAAGGAGATTTGCAATTTATGAAGAAACAATGATGACCAGGATTCTTAACGGAACCCTAATTCTTGACTTTAAGGGTATTTTTCTAAGGCGTTGCCAAACTCCCCCCATTCAACGAAAGCAAGCCCATTCAATGTGAATTTCTAAAGGTGACTAAACTTCTCATTAGAAGCCATAATGATGCCTCTTCAAGCACCTTTGGACATCACCAATCCATTCGGGTGTTCTTTCGTGCAAGTGTGACGATGTCATAGCCTACAGACAATACATGCAGAAAGGAGAAGCGAGTACAATGAGCAATGGCCACAACATAAGTCTCTGTTAGCCTAGATGGTTTCCGACATCACCATCAAATAGTTGGTTGTGGGTTTTGCTCCTGGTCATCAATGCAAAAAGAGGTGCGGAGCAGCTTGACGAGAGACACCACCCACTTTCTATATGAGGCCACCTGATCATTTGCTTTCACTGAAGGTCTTGCTTTTGAATGGGCACTCCTGAAACTCTATCTAAAAGCACGGAGGAGAAAGATCAAATGATACCTCTGTTTATTATTTTGCTTCCGCATTCCTATTTTTTAACATTGTATCAGAGCGGGTTCGATTCTCGTGGATTTATTCTTGAAGATTTTTGTTCTATTTGAGATTCGATTCAACTGTTGTTCATTCTTGAAAATTATTTCTATGAATATACGATTTGATCAAGTTCGAGATCTATATTCTAGGTTTCCTTTGAAACCCTAATTCAAGATGACGATAATCGAGCTGTTTGATCTCGACAAGCGCTGTGCGCAGGCGCCATGCATGTAGTATAGTTCATGAGCCCTTCAGGCAGTGCCCCACATCTTCCTTGAGGCGCAAGTCAAGCCGCAGGCAACTACGACTTCCCTCTTGCTCGACGAGGCCTACCCTTCGTGCTATCTTCCACGTGCTATCTTCGGCACCCCGCATCTTCAGGCGCGCCATCGCAGCCCAGAGATTCGATCGTGAGCATCTCCAAGAAATATTCCACTCATCTAGGGTATTCTGCAAAACTTAGTTGTTCCAGAAGGTGAGAGATCCATGATTGATCGTACTCCAGGCACAGTGTCACATCCCCATCGGCGATAGCCGCGATTCACATCTCCACCGCGGCGCCTCCAGTTTGCGCCACTCCAGCGGTGCCGATCTCCTCATAAACGACGAAGTCCCAACTCCTCTTCCGCTTGTAGATCCTCCTTCCAATCCCAGGTCGGCGACACTCCTCCATTGCAACACATCTCCAGCGTGTCGAATCCCGCAGGGGGATAGACCTCCACACAGACCTACAACCGGCGTGAACATGTGAGGGAGACCTCCAGCATCAGGCGGTGCCCCAATCCCATCTCAAGCGGTGTGAACACATAGAGGCCCTCACAAGTCTCACACGGCGGTGCCTCGCGCACTCCAGCCATCGCCAAAGCATCGCGCTCGGCTGTGATCTAGGTTGGGCTCGACGGCAGTATAGGTGGCGTCCTTTTGGGGCGGCGATCTCCTTCAGATCCCCCAAGAGGAGCATGGGCTCCTCTCCGTGCCTTGGTGGCGGCGGTGTCGATATTCAATAGAGGGTTCCCAAGTGGTAACCCTAATTAACAACCCAAATGGGCTTTGCATTGGGCCGTACACGTATTATAAAATTTTGCTTATTATGTAAGGCCCATGTGGGTTGTATTCCTGTTTACAAAAAAAGGAGAGAGAAGCAGTTGCAGTTTAGGCCCACTGTAGGCCGAGATGTTTTGTCAAAAAAAGTTTGAAAAAAAGACGCACACAAAGAAAAGCCGTACGCTAAATAAGAAAATTACGGAAAAAAGAAGTGAAAAGTCGGAAAAAATGTGAACGACTTATGTTAATAAATTGTGACGGCTATTAAAAAATATGAATGGATTAGCCGGAGAAAATGATTGGTTGAGAAGAGCCATAAAAAAATGAAACGGTCAATGTTTTTCGCAATTTCTTGTCTTCTCCCAACTTGATTGATATCGATGTTTTTCGACATGTATGGGAGAAAGGGGGAGTATGTGTAGAGTTACAGGTCCAAGTTAGATCCAGATTCTCCAAACTCCAGATTCTAGGCCAGTCAGATTGTTTAGACTCTACACTTGTCAGATATTCAGACTCGACCTTAGATGGTTTCGAGTCTTCAGTTTCAGAGACACATGTATGCGGTCTTCTTTTCAGACATGGATATGTTTGCCATCTTTTGTGTGGTCCCCATCTTTTATGTTTCGACTAGGTTTTTGATGTGTTCCATAGGGACTCCTGAGTAGAGATCCCATTCCTTATGCCATGTGGGGTAGGGTTTTCTTGTGGTTCATAGGGACTCCAGAGTAGAGTATCATTCTCTGTGCTAGACGGGAAAGACCCAGTTCTCCGATGAGGAGACTTCTCCAGACTCCTTTCTCAAGCGATCGTGAACTCTAGTACGAGATCCTTCCGAGGTTCCTATAAGAAAGAACCCACTTCGAGATACCTATGAGAGAGACCCTTCTTCAGAGATCTGTGTATGGATAATTAGTAATGCTTTTTTAGGCCCTTTTCAGAGATGGTGCAGTTGTCCACATGTTGTGTCGGGCCAGAGTACTCTGACGAGGAGATTCATTTTCAGTTGCAGTGACTCTGACATGCGCAATATAGAGCACATGCTCTCCGACGAGGAGATTCAGTTGACTCACACTCTAGCCCGTTTGTCCTCCTCACCTGCACGACATGAGAAGCAACGTTCTCGACAGCAGCCGACAATTGTGCGCGTTGAGTTGATATTGTATGTAATGTCTTGTAGTGTGAGTTGAGTTCTCGTTCTATTTATCCAAGCTGAGCATTGCATGCTCCGGCTTGAGGGGTAGTGTTGGAGTATTTGGTTGTGTGCCACTTATTCTGCAGATTGGTAAATGAGTCACTTTAGGATCCATTTACCCCATCCAGAGTTCAGTCCCACATCTACCATTTGTGGGATGTGGAGACTCAGTAGGGGTTATATAGACCCCCACATCCATTGTTTTCTGTGAGAAAGTGCAATGCAACATATGACCCTTTGAGGCCTTCTCTAGTGGTTTCATCCCACTCTTTAGGGAGTAGGGTTTCACGTAAAAAATCTTGTTCTTCATGTTTCATATTTCGAATTCATGCTCTGTTTATCATTTCGTTTCCGCATTCCTATTTTCTAACAGTTTAATTGTGGTTGTGACCACGAGTAAGCGTGGATCAATGTTTTTGAAAAAAAATCTAATTTTGTGTTGGAGGCAGATGGCTTAGCAGTGGGCACCCCTAGAGGTTCTGAAGCTAGTTTAATAGGCAATTTTTTTCTACTGCTTGTTCTTCCATCGCCATAAATTGGATATATAATGTTCTTCATTCATAATGGATGTGTTGAGGCAACATGTGAGACCTTGTTAGATATTTGTGGGGTGGCATATTGTCCCTAAGATTAGCAATTAGAAATCTACCTTTGTTCCTTTAACCAAGATATATGATTCAAATTTGCTATGGAGATCCGGTCCACCTGATGGTGACCTATCTTTGGTTTATCTATGATTTCAACTAGTTGATTTTTTACTGGTATGGTGTACCCATTTAAATGGTCTGGTGGTAGTGCACTGTGCCTACCACCCAAAAGGCCAGGGTTTAAATCCTCCTTGTGGGGTTTGCGTTAGGTAGTCGACAACTAGCATAAAAAATAGTCGAATCTTTCAACATGAATTGGAGCAAGAATCCATGTAACCGACCTTACTTATAATCGGAGAAGACCATTTTTTATTTTTTAGCTATATACATTAACACCCAGACAATGTTTATAAGAGAATCAAGAAACCCTTTGATAAAAAGGAGTCTTTTATCTAATTAAAAAAAGAATCAATGTAGTCGGACCTACTTATAGTGGGAGAAGACTTCACCATGGAGTACCCACTTTAGTGTTCTAATGGTAGTGCAGTGTGCTTACCACCCAAAAGATCAGGGTTTAAATCCCTCCTTGTGGGGTTACGTTAGGTATCCGACAACCGATGTAAAAAATAGCCGGATCTTTCAACAAGGATTTGAGCATGAATCCATGTTGCTGACCCTACATAATGTGGGAGATGGCTTCACCATTTTTTAAATAGTTGATTTTTTTACCAGTAGTGTTCCTAGGGGTTCATCTAGTAGAAGGTGGAGATGCTCATTAAAAGTTGGGCCTTGAAGGTCCGATACTATAATTGGTGCTTTGTTTTGCTAAAACCCATGACTTCGTCGTCGTACAAAAGAGAATTATTGTCCCCGTCAAAGGCTATTGTTGTCTTTTGTATCGGTTATATTTTAGTGAGTTTTATCCATTGGGTGGGAAGTTATGTATTGGCCAATCGTGGAAGATGTCCTAGGTTGTCGCAGCTGTAGGATAGGAACATGTTCTTGTTTGCAAAATAAGTTTTTTGGCGAAATAAGGTGGGTAGCCCCGTTGGTAGGTGCTTGTTACTAAACTCCATTAAGTACATCAACTACTTCAAAGGGATTTAACATGTGTGGACACGTTCTTGATAACAAAACATGATTTCCTCGAGAAATTATGCATTACTAGCAAGATAAAAGGCCCAAATGAAAGCAAAAGTTATTGCCCTTATCTTTGGAACGAAAAATTACATGACATTCAAAAGTCATCCCTGCCGTGAATCTAGTTGTGATTCACATGTTCAATGAGGTTGTAATTGATCGTTATGTTAATTGATATGCTGCCACAAATAAGTTTTAAACATCATTTGATACCAAAACCTAGACCACACCAACATTGCAATAGACTCAAGTGCTATGGCATACAACAACTAATCAAGGAATGGATGCAATTTTACCATCCGTCAACTGTACCTCTATGGCATTAACTTCTTGCAATGGAAGATAAATGTAGCACCCGGTTTCCAATCAAACCCGAAGTCGTCCGATTTTGGGTCTAACGAACCCAAAAACGTTGTCGGTCAATACTAAACAACCTAAAACGACCAATTGATCATAAATCAAAAGTCGTTCGGACGAAATCGACAAAAAAAATCGGTCCCTTTGCAATGCGTGCCGTGAAAAGCCGCGACGGAAATTCGGAAACCGCAAAACGAACCGAGACCATCATGAGATCCGATTCGACGATACAAGACCAACGGAATCGACCGTTCGTCAATCGGAGGTCGTTTGATATTTTTAAATCGTAAAATTTAATCTTAAACAAAATCCGTATCCGGAAATTTCGGGTATTCAAAACCCGATCGAAAATATATCAATATTATACTCATATTGACCGTCATTCAGAGACGGTCAAATTGAGATATTGTGCGTCGAAATCCAAGGTTCGACGCGTAAATACGGTCGATTTGTATGAATATAGTTTTGGTTTATATATATAAATAAATTTTCTGCTATTTAGAATAGCAGACAGACAGTAGCCGTAATATATATATATATATAAATAAAACAAAATTTTATTATGTACAGTCGGCATGTCTAAACAGTAGTTGGCATTCACTCTCTCTCTTTGACTCCTTCTTCTATCCCCACTTGGATTATTGCTATCTCCACATGTCAAGATAAGAGCACATCCTTTCCCTTATAAATATCCCAACAAAACCTTTCCCCTTTCCCCATTTTCTCCCCCAATTCCACCGAAGAACCCCCTGGAACTGCTACTCCTTCATCGGGGCTGATCAAAACAGCCATCTTGCTGTTAAAACTACTACAACAGCCTCCTTCTGCAAGCTAATCTGGGAAGAACAGCTGGAAGATCTTCCTTGGAGAACTCCAATTTCAGCTGCTGCCCTCTTGCTGTACCAAAAATCTGCTACATGCCATCATCTTCCCTCCAATTTGAAGACTTTGGTACACTCCTTTTCCTCTCTCCATTTGCTGCCATACATGTACAAATCCCAAATCCCTCCTCCTTGCTGCCATGCATGCATTTAGACTTGATCATATCTACTATTCCATCCTACTCTCCAGAAAACTGTGATTTAATTAAGTACATTTTCATTCTAATCTCTTTGGTGCCATGCATGTTACATTTCATATAATTCAAAGTTTCAAATGAACAATCTAAGAATCTCCTGCTACTGTCATCCATAGATCCTGTTAAATGTATTTTTATTACTTTTAAATATCTTATGAATTTGGGGGTTTTATTTGTTAAATCGAATTAGGGAGAATTCTGTTGAGAATTTAAATTAGTTAGCAAACTTTTATGATAGAGACGAGTCCTTCTATTGGGCCATTCACAACTAAAAGTTCTGTGTGCAGAAAATAAGGGCACAGTGAAATGTATTAAAAAGTTCCACAAGCCAATGGGCAACTATAACACAAGTGACTGTTAAGTGGATTTTAGATACATAACTGGAACAAGTAATGATCAAATCACCGTGGGAAACATCTTAGTAAACCTGATTAGGAAATGATTGCAAAATCCCCCAGCTTCCATGTTGCAATGATATAATGAAGTTGTTCTGCTGGAAATGGGTCTTATAAACTGGGCTTTGGCAGAAGCGATGAAGAAGGGATTTACCCCTCTCATCACACCAGAGATTGTTAGGTCTTCTGTTGTTGAAAAATGCGGTTTTCAACCTCGTGGACAAAATACTCAGGTTTATCTCTAAGATTTTTCAAGTAATTATTATATTGCATAGGAACTTAGAAGTGTATGTAGTGACTTCCAGATTAGGACTTTAATGCCAACAACGGGGGTTGCAAACTCATCAGCCACAACCTTGCAGTTGTCTTACCAACTCCGTCGAAATTGTTGGATAAAAAAAAAAACACGGCTTCTCAAGATGGAGTACTAAATAATGGGTCTCTCCAGTCGAGTGACTATTAGTATTTAGTCGGTCATGGCTCCAGGTATAAATTTATAAATGTGAAATGCATGGTGAAGTGAGAACATTTTACCTATGAACCTGAGAATTGAATGTCAAGCACATGGGATGCAGTTTCACCAGTCATGATCGTGTAGTTGTCCTAGATGCCCTTTAAAGTAGTTGTAATCATATTAAACCTCTATATTTTATTCAAAAGTGGAAGAAAGGGTGGCAATTTTTCTATCATATTAAACCTCTATATTTTATTCAAAAGTGGAAGAAAGGGTGGCAATTTTTCTTAATGCATGGTAGAGTGATAATGTATCACCCTTTAAAACATTCGATTGCATCCCCACAACTTATATATCAAGGAAATTATGCTAGAGGTGATTATAATTGTTTTATACATCTGTGCTATTGGTAGGGGGCCCTTGAGAGCTACATGTGTTGCCCATTGAACATCAGCAATAATAATAATAATAATAAAATATAAAAATAATAAAATAATAGAAGAGATATGCATACATAGGAGCTTGAGAAAAGAAGATGAAATCAGATACATCCACTTCACGGTAAAATCTATGATATAAATTATTAATGCCGATCATGATGACTTCTACACATGATCGTGCGAGGGCGCGGTGACCCTCACCTGGGCGGAAGAATAGGAAGCCCAGTTAGGGCAGTGGCCGCTTAATGCGCGGGTCTAGGATCCCAGTCTTTTACACGGTTTTTACGCGAGCTCGCAGTGTTTTTACGCCTCGTTGGGATCCAGACTTTAGACCACTTCCGCTGACCCTGTCTTTTAGGATACCCAGGCGGGGGATCCTTGGTTTTCAGTTTTACGTACGAGCTCGGTTGCCCGTTACCGGTCGGGCTGTTTTTCTAGAGCGACTTCCCGGGAAGTCCCTCTCACCCGTCTCAGTGGCGTAGTTGGGGAGTTGACCTATCCCTCTATTGGACCGGCCTTCCAACTAGAGGGCGAGACGGAAGAGCCATTTGTAGGCTTCTTCACCGCTTGAGTTTACCTTCGCCAACAGACTGGCGATTCTATATCTAGATCATCCATATCTACATCTACAACATCTGGAGTTATATCTGAAACATTGAAGTTGAGGAATTGAGAAGTTAAGATCAAAAGACCATTCTCTCTACCAAAGAATTTAAATAAATCAATAGATCTCTACAATCTCAACTTTTCCATTTTTTCACTAAACAACATGATCTCTAAGGAAAATGATATATGCATTCCCCCTCACACACTCATGATTACACAACTGCTATCGAAATAAGGTTACATATGGGAAATGCCGGGTTCAGGGGAAAGTCATTAGAAATGCATTACGAACATTTGAGATGCTTACAAGTAACCTGAAAAGCCGTTTTCATTTGCAAGTAGAATTAAATCTTAATTTGAGTTGCTCTCGCCTTTCTGCTTGTTTCTTTTGTAAATAATAAATGCCCGTTATTTTATATAAGTTTTTGGGAGGTACCAGCAACCGCTGACGCCTTTTCTTCCTATTGTGTGTGGCAGGCAAACAGCCTGCAGTTTAGTAGCCGCTCAGTATATACATGCTTCCAGGAGATATAGTGTACACCCGACGGTATGGTTTACTTTATTAGTTTTTGTTCAGATGATGATGTAAATGCTATCTCTTTTGTCACATTTTGGGATATATGATGTAACATGGAATATGCTTGTACATGTTGTAAATAGATATGAATATTAATGAAAAGAAATTTTGGTGATGTCTGTCTCTTTTACTTGTGGTCATGTGTTGTGAATGAATGTCATAGTCGCGAAAAAATTTTCCCTGCATTTTTACAACTTGTGCGATATAATTGTGAATGATATCTTGCGAATTGCGCGTAAACGGGTACCCGGATCCTGAGGGGTTCACAGTTTGGTATCAGAGCAGTGGTACCCCGATACGCACATTCGCGGTATTACAATTCCGATCGCATTAAGTTCTCGAATAGCGACAGTCTACCGACTTGTCGTGAGTTCGAGAAGGGAAATATGACATTCATATTCAATAACCACAGATGTCACCAATTTCATTAATTTTCATCTTATATCCCAAGAAGAGAAAAGCATTTATGATAAATATCTGTCTAGGGCATCCTTATGACTAAATATGGTTCTTATGCAGAGCCATGGCATCTCGACCAGGTCAGGATACTTCTGATCAGCTGGCACGCATACTGAGCGCACTCACAGACTTACAGCAGCAGCAGACTACCATGCGAGGCCAGCAGGAGCAGATATTGGCTCAGCAGAATGAGATTGCTGACAGGCAGACGGACATAGAGATGAGATTCGAGGACCTGTCAGATTTCACGTACTATCCATCCCAGGAGGGGATACGGCAGGACCAGCACCAGTCCGTTGAGGTGGAGCAGCCTCATCCTGATGATCCACTAGAGGCCATTCCAGAGCATGGAGCTGAAGAGGATGCAGACTTAGACAGGGGGCAGAACCCTGTTGACTTTGCTAACGAGGATGCACACGAGTTTGCAGCCATTCACAGGCACCAGTCAGTCTTCACTTCTTATCAGCGGGCCAACATACCCTTGTTCGAGGGCACAGGTCCACCAGATGACGCTGAGCAGTGGCTGATGAGAGTAATGAAAGTGCTCAGGGCAATTAATGCGCCACGAAACACGTGGCTATCTTTCGTAGAGTACTCACTGATAGACTTCGCCGAGCGATGGTGGATGGCCGTAGTGTCCGAGTTAGGCCGAGAGCCTACTTGGAACGATTTTGTGACGAAGTTCAGAGCCCACTTCTTTTCTGCGAAGTGGAGGGAGTCCCAGCGCCGACTGTTTGCAGAGCTTCGTCAGGGACAGATGACAGCCCGGGATTACTTTATCAGATACACAGAGCTGTCACGACACACACGAGCAGCTGGCGCATTTCCAGAGGAGAATCTGGAGAAGTTCATTGGCGGCATGCGAGAGGAGGTGCAGGAGAAGCTGGCTGGACTACACATCACTTCTATCTCCGAGGCTACCGATGCTGCGGAGAAGTTCGAGGACATCAGAGGGAGACGTTACGGGAGCTCGTCTGGAGCACCGCCTAGACCGCGGCGATATTTTGGGCCGATACGTCGACCGTTTCAGCAGCAGAGGTCAGCCAGACGGTTCCGACCTACAGGTTCGGCATTCTCTGGCAGTGCTCGCTCTTCTCCATCGACTACTCTAGGAGGAGCACTTGCCGGACGAGGTACAGAGTCCACTCGACCATCTGGGTCGCAGCGAGCAGATAGACCACCTGCAGGACCAGCTCGGAGCACGGACACAACTACTCCCTCTACTCGACCAGTCCGGTGCTACCGATGTCACGAGTGGGGACATTACCGAGCACAGTGCCCACAAGCTTCTGGCGAACCTCAGCCACAGCCTTCACAGCCACAGCCTCAGACACAGCGATCAGGGAGTTTCCGTGGCAGGAACTCCAACTTCAGGCGACCGCAGCAGCAGAGACAGACGCAGAGTGTGGCAGGTTCTAGTGCTGCATCAGCCAGGCAGGGACAGTTACATGCCGTTACTGAGGAGCAGGCACGTTCAGCGGCTACTGTAGTGAAAGGTATGGTCTCAGTCTTGGGCCGACCTTTCCATGTTTTATTTGATTCCGGCGCGACACACTCTTTCCTTGCTTCGAGATTGCTTGTTTCTTTAGATAGAGTTGCAGAGACGCTATCGTCTCCATATCACATCCGAGGGCCAGGTGGCCAGTTATTTGTCATATCTCTGATAGTCAGGCACTTGCCCATACTGATAGGAGGTCATGAGATGATCGCAGATTGCCTACTTCTGCAGCTTGATGAGTTCGACTTGATATTGGGCATGGATTGGCTATCCACTCATCATGCACTTGTTGATTGCTTTAGGAAGACGGTTGTCTTCAGGATTCCAGATCTACCCGAGTTCACCTTTGAGGGTACTACACATGACTCCACCATGGAGTACATTTCAGTATTGCGAGCCCAGCGACTTGTTGATCAGGGTTGCGATTCTTACCTTGCTTTTGTTCGAGAGGTGTCTGATCAGGAGCAGATGATACAGGACATCCGAGTAGTCTCAGAATACCCTGACGTATTTCCTGATGAGCTACCAGGGCTACCTCCTGAGAGGGAGATTGAGTTCGAGATCACATTGTTGCCAGATACACAGCCGATCTCGATGGCACCATATCGCATGGCACCAGCCGAGTTGAGGGAGCTGAAGGTGCAGTTGCAGGAGTTGCTTGACATGGGATTCGTAAGGCCGAGCACGTCACCTTGGGGTGCTCCGGTTCTATTTGTCAAGAAGAAGGATGGATCCATGAGACTCTGCATCGATTACAGGCAGCTGAACAAGAGAACGGTGAAGAACCGTTATCCCTTGCCACGTATCGATGATTTGTTTGACCAACTCCAGGGATCTTCGGTTTTCTCGAAGATCGACCTTCGCTCAGGCTACCATCAGCTGAGGATTCGCGAGTCGGACATTCCGAAGACAGCCTTCAGGACTCGCTATGGACACTACGAGTTTGTGGTGATGCCGTTTGGGCTCACCAATGCACCTGCGGCTTTCATGGATATGATGAACCGTATCTTCCGTCCATACTTGGACAAGTTTGTAGTAGTATTCATCGATGATGTGCTCATCTATTCACGGAATGAATGGGATCATGCGAATGATCTACGGATTGTCTTAGATACATTGCGGGAGCACAAGCTATATGCCAAGTTGAGCAAATGTGAGTTCTGGTTATCCCAGGTCTCATTTCTCGGGCATATCATTTCTGGAGCAGGCATTGCAGTTGATCCTGCAAAGATAGATGCAGTTATGTCTTGGGAGCAGCCCAAGACAGTCACTCAGATTCGGAGCTTCCTCGGATTAGCGGGCTATTACAGACGCTTTGTCAGCGGATTTTCACGCATCGTCCGTCCATTGACACGATTGACGCAGAAGGGAGTTCCATTTATTTGGGACGATTCATGTGAGCAGGCCTTCCAGACACTGAAGGAGAGGTTGACCACAGCGCCTATTCTTGCTCTTCCTTCAGGCACTCAGGACTATGCAGTCTACACGGATGCATCTGGAGAAGGTCTAGGAGCAGTGTTGATGCAGAGAGGACAGGTGATTGCTTACGCATCACGGCAGTTGAGACCGCACGAGCGGAACTACCCCACACATGACTTGGAGCTGGCGGCAGTTGTCTTCGCCTTGAAGATCTGGCGCCACTATCTATATGGGGTGAACTTCGAGATTTTCACAGACCACAAGAGTCTGAAGTACATCTTTGATCAGAAGGAGCTGAACATGAGGCAGCGTAGATGGCTCGAGCTGCTGAAGGATTATGATTGCACGATCTCTTACCATCCCGGTAAGGGAAACGTGGTGGCTGATGCACTTAGCAGGAGAGCACATGCAGAGGGTACGGCGAACTGGCTATATACGTGGGATACACTTGCAGCGTTGAGCGATTGGCATCCTCAGGAGAGCGCATCCATTTCTACCACCGTGCCTCCACGATACAGCAGTCTTTGGGATTGTATTGTAGATGGACAGAAGACCGATCCTTGGATTCATGATAGATACATGCGCGCCGTCAAGGACGAATTTGATGACTTTGTTGTGATGGAGTCTATTTTATGGAAGGCAGGACGGGTCGTTATACCCAATGATGAGCAGCTTCGCAGAGACATTCTCGACGAGGCACACAGTTCACGGTTATCTATCCATCCAGGCAGTACGAAGATGTACCGTGATCTGCGTCGACATTTCTGGTGGGATGGGATGAAGCGCGATGTGGCGCTACATGTTAGCAGATGCATGACCTGTCAGATGGTCAAGGCCGAGCACAGGAGACCGCCAGGATTACTGCAGTCTCTCCCCATTCCCGAGTGGAAATGGGAGAGCATTTCTATGGATTTTGTCACAGGATTGCCGAAGACGCCAGGTGGCCATGATTCTATATGGGTCGTTGTTGATAGGTTGACCAAGTCAGCCCATTTTATACCTGTCCACACGACTTATACTCCATCCAGATTAGCCAAGCTCTATGTGCAGAACATTATCAGGCTACATGGTATACCACGAGAGGTGGTGTCTGACAGAGATTCGAGATTTACATCTCACTATTGGCAGCAGTTCATGTCAGCACTACAGACAGAGCTGAAGATGAGTTCTGCTTATCATCCGCAGACTGACGGGCAGAGTGAGCGCACCATTCAGACACTTGAGGATCTACTTCGCGCATGCACTTTGGAGTGGAAAGGGTCCTGGAAGGACCATTTGCCTTTGGTGGAATTCACGTACAACAACAGCTATCACTCCAGTATTGGCATGGCACCATTCGAGGCCCTATACGGGCGGAGATGCCTCACACCTCTCAGTTGGCGTGAGGTAGGTGATCATGCTTTATATTCCGTGGATCTCTTGGAAGAGACTGCGAGAGCTGTTGATCTTGTGAGGCGGAGGCTTCTGACGGCACAGAGCCGCCAGAAGAGTTATGCAGACCGTCGGAGGAGAGGCTTAGAGTTTCAGGTAATCTAATTATTTTCTCCTCATCCACTCAATTATGATATATATGTGTTCAACTTAATCTCATACTAATTATGTTCCTATAAATTATAGGTTGGAGATTGGGTATTTCTCCGTGTATCTCCCATGAAGGGAATGCAGAGATTCGGTGTTCGTGGCAAGTTGGCGCCGCGATATGTGGGACCTTTTGAGATTCTGGCTAGAGTGGGGAAAGTGGCATACCGAGTAGCCCTTCCTCCACACCTTTCGGCTATTCATGATGTTTTCCACATATCCAATCTGAGGAAGTATGTGCACGACCCTCGGCACGTCATCAGTTACGAGAATCTTGACGTAGAGCCGGATCTGACCTATGAGGAGAAGCCTGTCCGGATACTTGATCGTGCTGTGAAGAAGCTTCGCAGCAAAGAGATTTCGTTGGTCAAGGTCTTGTGGCACCGACACGGCGTCAAGGAAGCGACATGGGAGACTGAAGCCGACATGCGGGCACGATATCCGCAGCTATTCTGATGTAATCGTCAACACAAGCTTTTGTAATTAGACACATTATAAATATATGGCTTGTTTTCCCTTTGAGGTTTTTATGGGTTCAAAAACCCTTTGAGGTTTTTATGGACATATGAAATTTAAACAAGTCACTAAATAACCTTGACTCGAGTCTCGAGGACGAGACTCCCTTTGAGGTTTTTATATTTGTAGCACCCGGTTTCCAATCAAACCCGAATTCGTCCGATTTTGGGTCTAACGAACCCAAAAACGTTGTCGGTCAATACTAAACAACCTAAAACGACCAATTGATCATAAATCAAAAGTCGTTCGGACGAAATCGACAAAAAAAATCGGTCCCTTTGCAATGCGTGCCGTGAAAAGCCGCGACGGAAATTCGGAAACCGCAAAACGAACCGAGACCATCATGAGATCCGATTCGACGATACAAGACCAACGGAATCGACCGTTCGTCAATCGGAGGTCGTTTGATATTTTTAAATCGTAAAATTTAATCTTAAACAAAATCCGTATCCGGAAATTTCGGGTATTCAAAACCCGATCGAAAATATATCAATATTATACTCATATTGACCGTCATTCAGAGACGGTCAAATTGAGATATTGTGCGTCGAAATCCAAGGTTCGACGCGTAAATACGGTCGATTTGTATGAATATAGTTTTGGTTTATATATATAAATAAATTTTCTGCTATTTAGAATAGCAGACAGACAGTAGCCGTAATATATATATATATAAATAAAACAAAATTTTATTATGTACAGTCGGCATGTCTAAACAGTAGTTGGCATTCACTCTCTCTCTTTGACTCCTTCTTCTATCCCCACTTGGATTATTGCTATCTCCACATGTCAAGATAAGAGCACATCCTTTCCCTTATAAATATCCCAACAAAACCTTTCCCCTTTCCCCATTTTCTCCCCCAATTCCACCGAAGAACCCCCTGGAACTGCTACTCCTTCATCGGGGCTGATCAAAACAGCCATCTTGCTGTTAAAACTACTACAACAGCCTTCTTCTGCAAGCTAATCTGGGAAGAACAGCTGGAAGATCTTCCTTGGAGAACTCCAATTTCAGCTGCTGCCCTCTTGCTGTACCAAAAATCTGCTACATGCCATCATCTTCCCTCCAATTTGAAGACTTTGGTACACTCCTTTTCCTCTCTCCATTTGCTGCCATACATGTACAAATCCCAAATCCCTCCTCCTTGCTGCCATGCATGCATTTAGACTTGATCATATCTACTATTCCATCCTACTCTCCAGAAAACTGTGATTTAATTAAGTACATTTTCATTCTAATCTCTTTGGTGCCATGCATGTTACATTTCATATAATTCAAAGTTTCAAATGAACAATCTAAGAATCTCCTGCTACTGTCATCCATAGATCCTGTTAAATGTATTTTTATTACTTTTAAATATCTTATGAATTTGGGGGTTTTATTTGTTAAATCGAATTAGGGAGAATTCTGTTGAGAATTTAAATTAGTTAGCAAACTTTTATGATAGAGACGAGTCCTTCTATTGGGCCATTCACAACTAAAAGTTCTGTGTGCAGAAAATAAGGGCACAGTGAAATGTATTAAAAAGTTCCACAAGCCAATGGGCAACTATAACACAAGTGACTGTTAAGTGGATTTTAGATACATAACTGGAACAAGTAATGATCAAATCACCGTGGGAAACATCTTAGTAAACCTGATTAGGAAATGATTGCAAAATCCCCCAGCTTCCATGTTGCAATGATATAATGAAGTTGTTCTGCTGGAAATGGGTCTTATAAACTGGGCTTTGGCAGAAGCGATGAAGAAGGGATTTACCCCTCTCATCACACCAGAGATTGTTAGGTCTTCTATTGTTGAAAAATGCGGTTTTCAACCTCGTGGACAAAATACTCAGGTTTATCTCTAAGATTTTTCAAGTAATTATTATATTGCATAGGAACTTAGAAGTGTATGTAGTGACTTCCAGATTAGGACTTTAATGCCAACAACGGGGGTTGCAAACTCATCAGCCACAACCTTGCAGTTGTCTTACCAACTCCGTCGAAATTGTTGGATAAAAAAAAAAACACGGCTTCTCAAGATGGAGTACTAAATAATGGGTCTCTCCAGTCGAGTGACTATTAGTATTTAGTCGGTCATGGCTCCAGGTATAAATTTATAAATGTGAAATGCATGGTGAAGTGAGAACATTTTACCTATGAACCTGAGAATTGAATGTCAAGCACATGGGATGCAGTTTCACCAGTCATGATCGTGTAGTTGTCCTAGATGCCCTTTAAAGTAGTTGTAATCATATTAAACCTCTATATTTTATTCAAAAGTGGAAGAAAGGGTGGCAATTTTTCTATCATATTAAACCTCTATATTTTATTCAAAAGTGGAAGAAAGGGTGGCAATTTTTCTTAATGCATGGTAGAGTGATAATGTATCACCCTTTAAAACATTCGATTGCATCCCCACAACTTATATATCAAGGAAATTATGCTAGAGGTGATTATAATTGTTTTATACATCTGTGCTATTGGTAGGGGGCCCTTGAGAGCTACATGTGTTGCCCATTGAACA
Organism: Ottelia alismoides; assembly: GCA_037367405.1. Taxonomy (NCBI): domain Eukaryota; kingdom Viridiplantae; phylum Streptophyta; class Magnoliopsida; order Alismatales; family Hydrocharitaceae; genus Ottelia; species Ottelia alismoides. The sequence continues at coordinate 295,156 of JAZKJV010007264.1, read as the reverse complement.
TCAGCAATAATAATAATAATAATAAAATATAAAAATAATAAAATAATAGAAGAGATATGCATACATAGGAGCTTGAGAAAAGAAGATGAAATCAGATACATCCACTTCACGGTAAAATCTATGATATAAATTATTAATGCCGATCATGATGACTTCTACACATGATCGTGCGAGGGCGCGGTGACCCTCACCTGGGCGGAAGAATAGGAAGCCCAGTTAGGGCAGTGGCCGCTTAATGCGCGGGTCTAGGATCCCAGTCTTTTACACGGTTTTTACGCGAGCTCGCAGTGTTTTTACGCCTCGTTGGGATCCAGACTTTAGACCACTTCCGCTGACCCTGTCTTTTAGGATACCCAGGCGGGGGATCCTTGGTTTTCAGTTTTACGTACGAGCTCGGTTGCCCGTTACCGGTCGGGCTGTTTTTCTAGAGCGACTTCCCGGGAAGTCCCTCTCACCCGTCTCAGTGGCGTAGTTGGGGAGTTGACCTATCCCTCTATTGGACCGGCCTTCCAACTAGAGGGCGAGACGGAAGAGCCATTTGTAGGCTTCTTCACCGCTTGAGTTTACCTTCGCCAACAGACTGGCGATTCTATATCTAGATCATCCATATCTACATCTACAACATCTGGAGTTATATCTGAAACATTGAAGTTGAGGAATTGAGAAGTTAAGATCAAAAGACCATTCTCTCTACCAAAGAATTTAAATAAATCAATAGATCTCTACAATCTCAACTTTTCCATTTTTTCACTAAACAACATGATCTCTAAGGAAAATGATATATGCATTCCCCCTCACACACTCATGATTACACAACTGCTATCGAAATAAGGTTACATATGGGAAATGCCGGGTTCAGGGGAAAGTCATTAGAAATGCATTACGAACATTTGAGATGCTTACAAGTAACCTGAAAAGCCGTTTTCATTTGCAAGTAGAATTAAATCTTAATTTGAGTTGCTCTCGCCTTTCTGCTTGTTTCTTTTGTAAATAATAAATGCCCGTTATTTTATATAAGTTTTTGGGAGGTACCAGCAACCGCTGACGCCTTTTCTTCCTATTGTGTGTGGCAGGCAAACAGCCTGCAGTTTAGTAGCCGCTCAGTATATACATGCTTCCAGGAGATATAGTGTACACCCGACGGTATGGTTTACTTTATTAGTTTTTGTTCAGATGATGATGTAAATGCTATCTCTTTTGTCACATTTTGGGATATATGATGTAACATGGAATATGCTTGTACATGTTGTAAATAGATATGAATATTAATGAAAAGAAATTTTGGTGATGTCTGTCTCTTTTACTTGTGGTCATGTGTTGTGAATGAATGTCATAGTCGCGAAAAAATTTTCCCTGCATTTTTACAACTTGTGCGATATAATTGTGAATGATATCTTGCGAATTGCGCGTAAACGGGTACCCGGATCCTGAGGGGTTCACAATAAAGATGATTGGTTGATGTAAGATATGTAATAAAGATGCCTTTCAAGTTCATCGAATGGAAAGGCGAAAGGTACACCGACATGGAGAAGAACCAATTGACACTAAATTCAGTAGCCATGCATGCCTTATATATTGCGTATTGTTTGATGAAGAATTTGTTCATATCTCTCATTTGGGAACGATCAATTAGATTTGGAGTTTCCTTGAATCATCTCATGAGGGCAATCAAAGAGTTGAAGCATTTAAAGCTCGCTTAGAAACAATAAGCAATAATGAAATAAATAAAGATGATCTGGCACTCGTTGGGATTATCGAATCCGCTTCATTCGACTTCGACAATGAGCATGATGATATGTCACATGACAAGATTTTTTTAAGTTTCTCAAGTTTTTTTATAGAAGCAAATAAGCATGAAAAAGAGAATAATATGTTAAAGAAGATAATGAAAGCTTGCTTAAAGAAAAGGCTTCTTTACACACTAACGTGGAAGTTTTCAGGAATGAAAATAAAACTCTTAAAATGGACGTTTGGAAATTAAGAATGTTTTTTTAATCTAGAAAAGGGTCACACGAGACTTGGGAAGCACCGTTGGGCATTGAGGCCCTATAGGGTGGTGGCGGGTGCTAAGGCACCCTTCTCGAGGCGCGTGGTGTTGCTGGGCTGTTTGCTAGGTGTCGTTGGGTTGAGAGGAGGCACACACGATGTCTCTGGACACCATTAGAGGTGCAACGATGGTGTCATGGGCACCATTGGGTGGTGTTGTGCCAAGAGGAGGGCCTTGAGTGGTTGTATGTTGTGCACATGCTTCGAGAGAGAGAGGATGGTTGCTGAGTAGGGTTAGGGCAAGGCCCTAAATCTCGGTTTCAGTCAGCATTTCGGTGACCGACCGATCATTTTGGTCATTTTTTTGTAATAGGACCCCCATATTTCGGTCATTTCGGCCATTTCATTCAAATTTCAATTTTGATAGGATATCGATTTTCGACAGAAATTCGATTGAATTTCGCTGAAATTTGAGGTCGTGGATTAGGATATCAAAAGAACACCAAAGCTTTGATCGAAGAACACCACTCTAATACCTTGCATAATGAAACGAATGACTTGTTTGTTCAGAGGCTATATGGCTCCATTATATAGAGGAGAATCCCTAAAGGGAAAATATGTGAATCGAAATATATAGAAACCATAACATATGAAAGGAATATATCAATATTTCTTATAACAGAGATTAATGTGCTTTAAGATAAATCTAGTTCTTTGTTAAATGGAAAAGTTTCTTCTATTATATCTATTATATCTGGCTCTAAATCTTTTGAGAAAAGAAGACATTCTTTTATTTGGGTTCCTAACTCAAAAATGCAAGATAGCCCCCTAATGACCCAAAATACAAGGGTACCAGACACTGCACTTGCACATACTGTGGTCCACAAGATTGGTGCGAATGAGAGGCCGGATGATCAGATTCCCGAAGATGGAACCCATAACACCAAAAGTAGCATTCAATTTAAGAAGTACGATGAATGTGATCACTTAGGAGATATAATAATTGGAGAGGTCTGCCTTCACTTAGTATGCAAGGAAACTTAAACTTGTTTAGTTAACTCATGCATTGCTTTGATCTCTCCATTCATATTTTTTGTGGAAGCCTTAAGTAGAAACGTAAGAGAGAACTTTAAAGAAAAATTGGAAATGTTTTTGTTTGCAAATAAAACATTGTCCATGTTATTTCATTTTTTTAAAAATAATGAACTTCAGTTTTTGATAATGTCAAAATGCCAGAGATATGTTAGAAACTTCTATCTCAAGCCCATTTTGTAAAAGATAACATATAATTATCATTAAATACTCACATTAACGTCTCTTTGTAGCTGGCATGATGATAACGATATCGAGTCCAAGCTTTCAAAGTCAAGAAAAAGTTTCACTCTTATTTGATCAATTATTGCTGTATTTATGTGCTTACAAACTTGCAAAAAGTACACAAAGATTTAAGCATGCATACATAATAATTTAAGTAACATGGTGGGTAATGTAAAAGTAAGTTCCCTCAAAAATCATGAATTAATCAATTACTTTGTACCCACTTAATTGGTTTGGTGGTAGTGCAGTGTGCCTACCACCCAAAAGACCAAGGTTCAAAACCTCCTTGTGGGGGTTGCATTAGGTTGTCGACGAACGTCATAAAAAATAGCCGAATCTATCAACATAGATTTCAGTCAGAATCCATGTAGCTGACCCTACTTGTAGTGGGAGAAGGCTTCACCACTTTGATTGACTTGATTGATTAACTTTGACTACCGGAATTGAAATGATCGATGAAACCTATCAGTTTAATTTTTGCTAGTGGTTATAAAGCTGATTGATTGCCCCTTCATATGTAGTTCTTCACTTTTTCTCTCAAATTTCTTATTGATTGGCCAACTTTGTTTTATGATTGATCAACTTGTCTCTGGTTATTCTGTGATTGATCGTGTAATTTGATATAAGCAATTACTAGTCAAATGAAGCCTCTGACGACCAACAACTTAATCGATCATTGTTATTGTCTTGGTCGATTTGGTGCCATTTTATGGGCCAACTTTTGGAATATATTGATCAATTTAGTTTTTTCGGTAATGTTTTAAAAATATATATTATTACTATTAAGGACTTAACATCTATGTAGACCCCTAGCATCTTTATTATCTCATATAAATCTTTCAGCATCCCACTTAATCAACATCTCATACACACCATACATATTCATTATAGACATTGTTGAACGGTTTTCTTTTGCACTTTTATGCATTGAGAGCAACCTACTTACTTCTGCAGAAGCACATTGTATCTCCAAAAGCCTTAATCGATGTTCATCCTCTGATCTTTCTGCGAATTGTTGGAGAATTCTTCTAGCAAGAGATTCTACTCCACATGTGAAGCTTCCTAAAGTTCACTCTATCCATCATTGGTTTGAGTTTCAATCTATTTTGCTATCGTGCTATTCTATGATACATATGCATAGCATGATGGCGCTAAATTTCAGCGAAATTCAGCGAAATTTCCATTTCCCCAAGTTGGCAAATCGAAACGGCAACACCATAATTCGATAGGTTTTTTTTTGCATTTTCGTAAATCGATTGAAATGATCGAAATATTGGCAACATGTCACGACAATTTTAATTTCCCTATGTAAAAGTTGTTTTGTGTTTGTTTTCATATAACACATTATGCATTAAACTTTTTGTTTAATCGAAGTTGTGTAGGTTGCCTAGTGTTTGATTCGAGCGTGCATGAACTTTGGTGCGTGAACTTTTGAACTTTGGTTTCAAAAAAAAAAGTCTTTGGTATGTGTCCAAAATCTTAGCACGCGATCCGAAGTTGAGAAATCTTTGGTGTGTGATCCAAAGAGTTGTAAATCTATATATTACTTTGGTATGCGATAAGTAGTTGTATAAGCCTTTGGTGTGTGATCTAAATCATCTATAAAAATGATCGGGTTATTCGTGGAAAATATCTTGGTATAGTAATTCGTTGATCAACATGACTTGACAAAAATCAGATACTTAAAGCATCCACTGTTGATCCACTTGCCTCACTTGTATCTCTTGTTATACTGCGAAAGTGTGGCTGGTAATGTAACTGTGTGGAGGGTGTCTTCAACTATGAGGTGTTTCTCCCTTCTTCTTAGGTTATGCAAAACATTTGGTAGAACCTTTTGTACCCATTTTTTGTGTGTCGTTGGAGGGTTAACTCAGTTCTTGGTATTTCTTAGAGGTTCCTTACCCTTTTTGTCATTATCCTGGCTAAGCTTGATTTTAAGAGGTGTAGAGTTATCAATAATAATTTTATTACATGGTTCGTAACTGATTCCCAACTTAGTTTTTATTGATGTGAAACTCCTAGTAGTTTATCTAAATTCTCTTCACCCTTGTAAACTTTGCTAGATCATCTGTAAGAGTCCTGGTCTTATTCTTTAATTCAACTATAGTGTCTTCTAGTTTAACTATGTTATTCTTGAATAAGATAACTTCCTTTTCATACTCTTAGTGAGAAGAAAGAACAAAATCATTATGGTAATGTACATTATTTCTAAGCTTTTATATTTCAGATTCATGCTCTACTAGTGTGAATCTCTACTTGTGTGGTGTTTGTAGTGGGTTTTAGCAATTTATTTTCCTTCTTCAATATAACAATTAGATCATGTAATTCAATTATAGCATATCTAAGATTCTTAGTAGTGGATTTCTGGGGGATTACCTGATGGTCTATCTCCATAATTTCAAGCATGGTTTCTTTGTTGTTCGAGTTGTTTACTTCACTTTTGATTGAAATGGAGGAATCTCACGTGGCTTGCATGGCTTTTTTCTTCGGGTACTTGTAATAATGCTTGGTGCATCCTTTCTTCCTTTCATCATCGTATTCCCTTTTTTTGTGAGACTCGTAATGCTCAGACTCGTGATGCTTGCTGTAGCTTCTCTTGAGTAAAGTCAATCCTTTTTTTCTGAGCATTAAAATCTTCGGATCTGACAATGCTCTTGAATTTTGTTTGGAATAACTTGATTAATTTGTTTGTTACTTAGGGTGCCTTGCACAGAAATCTTGTTCGTACACTCACAATAAAACATAACGAATAAAAAGAAACTTCATCCTCTTTTTGATGTCACTCGTATCATTCATACTCAGATGAATGTCCCTAAATCTATTGCGGAGACACCATTCTTGCTACTAATCGGGTACTTTCGCTTGTTCTTGGTGGAGTAACCCCATTCTTCTTACTCTTTGGTGGTGAGGAGCCTTTTTCTTTACTTTGCAGATTTTCGGTTGCATTGCCTTTGTCCGTAACTTTCATTATGAACAAGCTTATAAAAATCGACTGACTAGGCTGATTAGTCGGTCCGACTAGTCGAGTCGGGGGGGTAGCCGACTCGACTAGGCCTAGTTGGCCATTAGTCGAACAACCCGACTAGTCGACCGACTAATCGACCGACTTTTACATCAAGCTTTTATATTTTTTTGTTTTTTGCTTTTCTTAAACGCTGACTTATTCTAATTTACTTAATGTTATATTTAATGTCAATTACTTCTTTTATTTTATTATATACGTATAGAAAATGTATAAATCTACGGTAATACATAAGCCCACTTATTCTAATTTGCAATAATGTTATATTTAATGTCAAATGCTTCTTTTACTTCATTATGAAAGTATAGAAAACGTATAAATCTATGTATAGAAATTATTAATATATTTAAAATAATTAAAAAAATTCGAAACCGACTAATGACGGCTAAATTCGATTAGTCGCCCGACTGCCGATTAATCCTTAGTGACCCCGCCAACCGAGTACTGACTACCGCTTTCTGCAACCTTGATTCGGAAGATAAGTTAACTGCACGTGCAATCAACTGTATCTTTCTGAGGTATTCCAGAATCAAGAAGGGATAAAAGTGCTATGATGATGAGGTGTCGATATTATGTTATTGCTGATGCCACATTCTTTGAACATACTGGTTTCTTTTTTGAGTCCATTAGTGACATTCCATTGGAGTCCCCTCCTTCGTTCTAGGTTTACCATAGGAGGTACCCCATACAGTCAAAGTCTATCCCTTTATGTTTTCCTACCTTGCAAGATGAACATTCTTCGAATGACATCCCCTACTGAAATCTCAGATGGTTTCTCTTACTTTTTTGGACTTTATTGCTTCGAGGAAGTCCAAAAGGAAATGTCTTTACTTCTACTGCTTGATTATCTAGCTGTGACATGATGTTTTCCAATACTCTTATGGTAGTACATCTTCCACACGATCATCATTCAACTTTTCATGGTCCAGGGTGGAAGCATGATATTGATAAGGTGGTGTTCTTTTGTCGAAGGGTACTTGGGATCTTGTGCCTTGTCCCACAGTTGTTGAACCCGTAGCTTGGAAATATGTTTTTACGACCAATCACGCTCTATATGGGTCGATAAGCTAAAGGCCCGCTTAGCGGACAAGGGCTTCTGGCTAACTTGTAGCATGGATTATTTTGAGACTTTATTTTCAATAGCTAGAATTGGATTCACTTGTGTGATTATCTTTGTTGTTTTCAACAAAAGCTGGGGATTTTAAGTTTTACGTCAAGAATGCCTTTCTTAATGGTGATCTTAAGGAGGTCTATATGGCACTTTCATTGGGATACACCACTAGGGAGTATGTGTGTCGTCCGTGCATGACTATTTATGGCCTAAAGCAAAGCCCATGGGCTTGGTTTGATAGAATCACCTCAAGATCAATTCCATTGGTTTTTACATGACTACATTAGATTAGTCCATGTTTCTTCGAAGATGTGCTTCTGGTATTGTTGTCCATTTCATATATGTTGATGATAAAGTTGTTACTGGAGATGATTGCAAGGATTCTTGAGATCATGGCCTTTCTTTAGATGATGTTTACTACCAAGGACCTTGGTCAGCTGCAATACTTTCTTGGGATAGAGGTCACTCATTCCTCTGGATGATTGCATTTATCTCATAGAAAGCAGTGCCATGACATTCTTGTACATGCATTTTTACTTGGTTATAAACCATCCTCGATTCCAACCAAGTCTCAGAGTCATGCCTCCTTGGCAGGAGACTTGTTTAAGGATACTACAGTAACTACACTATTTAAAGTCTAGTTGGCCAATTTTTGTAACTTATAGTCACTAGGCCTGACATTGCTGATACAGTGAGTAGAGTTAGCTAAAATTCAAAGAATCCAAGGTATAGTCATTGGTGTGATGTTCTTCTCATTCTCAAGCATTTGATGAATTCACCGAGCGAATGATTCAAAGGATTGCTATATGTTTGTAATGGTCGCACATACATTACGTCTTATGTAGATGTAGATTATGCTAGTTCTCATGATAATGGACTTTTCACCGGTTGTTTTGCCATGTTTGTGGTGGAAATCTGGTCATTTGGCGCAATATTTCACTGTTGGCCTTCTTGTTTGGTATACTCTTCTCATTAATTTTCACCACTTTGCATCTAATGTCCACACACACATTTTATTGTTGACCTACATGTTGGAAATAATCGATAGATTTGTCAATTTAAGGGGGAGTATTGACGCTTTTTTATGTTTAGATAATAATAAATACACTTTCTACTTTTTGGATGATTAAGGTTTCACTCTAGATAAGAAACCCTATTCCTTTAATAGAATGCATTTCTTTCTATTCCAATGTTTTTCTTAGTCATAATCTTTACACATGCCAATGTAACTTAGGACATGGAATAATATGTAGGCATGCTCTAGAAGTATAATCATAGAGAAGTTCTTGGTGGATTTGCAAACTGATGCATAAATAAGTTGGAATAACTAATGTGGAAAGAGTTGAAATGAAAAGTTACATTCACCGTAGACCTAGAGTTCTATTATATAGGAGAAAAGCTAAGGGAAAATTACATAAAGAGATGAAAGAAAAAGAAAATTACAAAGTAAAGATAAATAGATAAATATCTCATCACTCCGCCTCAAGCTGGAGAATAAATGTCTATCATGCTCGACTTGGAACAACAACGGTGGAAAGAGCCCCTTTGCAAGGGATTTGGTAAACATTTCGGCAATCTGATCACCTGAAGCAACATGAGAAGTGAGTATTAACCCCTTCTGGATTAAATTATGGGTGTAATGGCAGTCAACCTCAATGTGCTTTGTTCTTTCATGGAAGGCATGATTGTTATCTATAAATATATAAACTTGATTATCACATTTGAGGTGCATATGAAGTGGAAGAGGCACCTCAATAGTTAGGCCAGTCATAACAGTCTTGACACACCTCATTTCCATGCTCCCTTGGGCCATGGCCCTATACTCTGATTCAACACTTGATTTAGCTACAACTGTCTGTTTCTTACTCTTCCATGAAACCAACGAGCTGCCCACAAACACAATAAAGCATGAAGTAGACTTCCTGTCTTTGGGACACCCAACATAATTTGCATCAGCACATCCCGAAACTATTAGAGACGTGTCTCTCCTGAATAGAAGTCCTGCACCTGGAGAAGATTTCAGATACCTCAAGATCATGTTGACTGCATCCATGTGAACCTGCCGAGGCTACTCTATAGACTGGCTGACCCTGCTGACAACAAATGATATATCAATCCTGGTAATAATAACATACATCTTCCCTACAACTCTCTACCGTTTCTTATGCACCTCCACAGAGTCATAATCATATAGCATAGCATTGGAATCCATTGGAGTAGTAGCAGGTCTACATCCTATTATGCCCGTCTCAGATAGAAGATCAATGACATTTCCTTTGTGTCATTGCCATACCATGCGGATTTTCTAGGACAAGAAAATGATGCAGCTTGCCAAGATCCTTGGTACCAAACTGTTGTCCAAGAAAATTGTTAGCTGCTTGAATACCCTAGACATCACCGCTTGTAACAATAATATCTTCAACATAGACCAAAATAACAAGAGTACCTCTCTGGGTTCTCTTAACAAAAATCGAATGATATGCAACGTATTTGGCAAATCCCTGTTGTTCAATCAACTCTGAGAGCTTCTGGAAACAAGCCCTCGGGCTCTGCTTAAGGCCATAGATAGCCTTGTGGAGTTTACACACCATATTGGACTCCCCTTCAGCAGCAAACCCTGGTGGATGCTGTATATAAACTTCCTCTTGCAGATCTCCATACAAGAATGCATTTTTGACATCTAATTGGAACAACGGCCAGTCCCGTACCACAGTAACACTAATAAGAATCTATAGTGTAGAATGACGTGCAAGTTGCAACTGGAAAAAAAGTGTTATGATAATCCACCCAATAGGTTTGGATGAACCTATGAGCAATCAATCTTGACCATGTTTCAATTTTCGACGAAATTTCGATTTTGACACCCTATCGAAATCGAAATCGAAATCTTGATATATACCATTCCTTCATAAATCTTGTCCGATTTTGGCCAAAATTGGTGAAATTTCGACAAAATTTCGAAATTGTTTCATTTTTCACCATCTTGAGACGAAATTGAAATCAAGATTTAAACCCTTCTGGCCTTATACTTGTTCACGGAACCATATGCTCGGTGTTTCACTGTAAACACCCATTTACTACCAACAACAGATGCACCTGGAGGAGCCGATATTATACGCCACGTACCACGAGACTGTAAAGGTACCATCTCCTCCTCCATCGCCAGATGTCACAGACTACTCTGCAGTGCTTCTTAATAAGACCATGGTATGTCCATAACTAACAATCCAACAACAAACCTCTGAAAATCCCCAGAGAACCATGCCTGGGAAACATGTGAAGCAAGAGAATGCATAGTACCTGCATGTCTCTTCCTCCGTAGAGCAATAAGCACGTCCAAGTCCGCAGTATCCTCGAAGGGTGTATCATCTAAGACATCCTGCACCTCAAGCTACATGCTTAATTCACCGGTGCCATTAGTAGAACTCAAATGCTCAGAACATAATAGGCATGCTGGATGATGGAGGAGGAACATGAGCACGAGGCCGGTGCTGGTAAACCTGCAGAAAGAAAGTGGGCATGACAGGAGGTGAAGGAGGTGGTGATGGTGATGGTGGAGGAGAGCGTGGGGGTGGTGGTGGTGGTGGCGATGTAGTGTCACCTGGAGTAGGTGAAACAGGAGGTAGAGGCATATAAATATCTTCTCTTCTCTATGAAGGAATGAGTTTGTCACCTGTAGGAGAGAAATACATAATGGACTCAAAAAAGGTGACATCTGCACTAACATAGTACCTTCATCGAACATGGTCAAAGCAATGATATCTCTTTTGGGTCTTGGAATACCCAACAAACACATGCTTGATAGCTCTAGGAGAGAGCTTGTCAAGACCTGGAGACATCTGATGAACAAAAGCAACTGATCCGAAAACACGAGGCATGAGAGAGAAGATTCGTCTCAGGAAACGCAATCGAGAACGGAATCTTCTCCCATAGAACTAATGATGGCATACGATTTTCCAGGTAACATGCAGTGAGAACCACGCCCCCCAGTACGAATGAGGTGCACGACTCTGGATCAGAAGAGTCTTGGTAACATCTAAAAGATGACGGTGTTTTCGCTTAACATCCCCATTCTGTTGAGAAGTATACGCACAAGATGTCTGATGCAAAATACCATAGGTTTTAAGAATGAGAAAGTTGAATACTGCAGAATTCAAGTGCATTATCAGAATGTATAAACTTGACATTTGCAGAAAATACATTCGTTATTTCATTAATAAAGGACTGAATAACATGACCAGCATCATACTTGTTATTAAGAAGAATTACCCACGACAATCTAGAGAACTCATCGACATCAACCATATAAGACCTATGTCCCTGATAATCTGGGACACGACTAGGACCCCAAATATTAAAATGAATCAACCCAAACAGACTATGACTATTTTGACCTTGACAACTCTGGAATGTGGGCCGATGATGCTTCTCAAGCTGGTAGGCCTCGCACCGAAAAGTAGAGTGAGGAGAGGTCTGTGGAAGAACATGACAACTTTTGCAGAGGAAGATGATCAAATCGGAGATGCCAAATATAGGGAGAAACAGATCCAATGCGAAGAGAGGAGGCGCCGACATAAAGAGATTGCACCAGTTTGTAGAGGCATCCTTGCTCACAGCTACATCCAATCACCCTGCCCGTTAGAATGTCCTGAAATATAAGAGCAGAAGGGTCAAATTTGGTACGATAATGTAAATCCTTGGTGATTTGACTAATGGATAGTACATTCATAGAAATTCAAGAGCATAGAGAACATTCTGAAGCCGCATAGTAGAAGTTAATTGCACCTCCCCCTGACTAGTAATGGGAGTGTGTGTCCCTTCTGCTATCACTACTGATCTATCTGATTGAGTTGGGCTATAAGTGGTAAACTGTCCTCTGTAGCGAAGAGATGATGGGAAGCTCCTGAATCCATAATCCATTTCGACAAATCTGCCCTGTAACTGCTAGTAAAAGCATATGCTTTACCTGATGTGGACCCAAAAGCTGAGACTGCTTCCTTTGATGATCTTGACGGAGAGCTAGTTGACCCAGGAGCTGGCATAATCTCCCGAGCTGCTTTACTAGTTCATCAAATCTCTGATGAAATGCAGGTGAAGAACTGCCAACCTGTTGGATCTGTTCTGCCACTCGTGCTGAAGCTGGAAATCCATGCTTATAAGAATAACATGTTTCCTCAGAGTGACATGGCTTGTGACAGTAAGTACAAGGCTGACGAGGGGGCCGACTACCCCCTCCCCTGCTACGACCACCTCAACTACGATATCGTGTAGGGCTCCCCCTACCACGAGATGCTGCCATGGCGGAAGATGTCTGAGGCAGTTGAGTACCACCGTAAGATATGGAGAGCCTACTCAACCTACAATATGCCTCCTCCGTTGGAGCTTTGGTGGCATCAATAAGAATCTATGCTCTAGTTACATCATACTCAGTGTTGAGTGCCGATGGAAAAAACTCCGATCATCACCGAATCCCTATATGCCGTGAGCTGCTCTGTGTGACAGTCAGGGGAATGTAACTACGCAGCTTCTCAAACATACCCCTTAAAGAAGTATAAAGGGTATGGAGGTGACGACCTGCTTTGACGTGAAGATGTCATGCTAAAGTTGTAGAATCTTCGACTCATTCTTCGCCGGAGAGTATGTAGAGGCGAGAATGTCCCACATAGACTTCGCAGTCTGCTGACTCAATATATCAATCTCCATTGATACCATTCCAGAAAGCCACACACATGCATAAGCGTCGTCTGCCTCCCATGAGGCATTTACCCCAGTCTTGTCAATATGCTCCTCCTTTGTAAGGATATGCTTCTTATCTTTACATTGCATTAGACTCATTAACTGCATGGCCCGCAGTTCGTAGTTCGTTCTATCCATCTTCACAATGGATGTTGGACCTTTGAAGGCAGCCATGGATGGGTCATCTGCTTTGTTGTCTGACATGTTGACAACAATCTCTAAGACCGAGGTTGTAAATTGGAATAACAATGTCTACACAGACATAAATGAAGACAATTGTGGGTGTAGACTCATACCACAACCTCTTCCATCCACATGAGGCTTCCTTAGGTAACTATGATGGTTTTAGAGGGTAAAAAATCACACCCTAGGAACCAAATCAGACCTCTCTGTACCTATGAGAAAGATGGGTGTGACGAACATTAATGGTTGGCGGCAGCCGCTGCCGGCAGCCACGCGACAATCAACTATAGCCGCGGCTGCTGCTTGCGGGCGGTAGTGGCGGCCAGCTGTAGCCGCTACTGCTGCTGCTGCCGGTGGCGGGTGGCCACGACTGTAGCTATGCGAGGATCTAGGGTTTTGGGTGTGGTAGGGATCTAAGGTACATGCACCAGTCTAGGACCGTCTCTCTGATACCATGTGGAAAGAGTTGAAATGAAAAGTTACATTCACCATAGCCTTAGAGCTCTTTTATATAGGAGAAAAGCTATAAGGGAAATTACATAAAGAGACGAGGGAAAATGGAAATTACAAAGTAAAGATAAAGACATAAATATATGAAGATCATAATTTTATAATACACAAGTAAATATCTTTTTTATTTGATAATAGATTTTTGTGAAAACTAGGAGTTTTAGGTAGATCAATGTATATGCACTCCTAGAACAATTAATAATGTGATATCTTGAATCTAACTTGTTTGTTATCTCGATGTAGTTTTTTTTTTTGACGCTCCAAAAAGGGGGAGACACTCAAAGGTGTTCGCCCCAGTTTATTAAGAAAGGTTTAGAGGAGATACTTACAGGGGGCATCTCGATGTAGTTGTAGTTAGGTTCATGGTCACAACCCCTTACATGAAAGAGGGGATGGAGATTCCATCCGAAATGGTGGTCTCAGGGGAGCAGGTGCCCCCCTTGTGCCTTAGCTGGAGGATCGTAGCTGGGGTCATCAATAACTACTCAAAGATGCTTGTATTATTTGAGTTATAGGAGGAATATATTTGTTCCCACTTAATGGTCTAGTGATAGTACAATGTGTCTACCACACAAAAGACCATGATTCATATCCCACTCTTGCAGGGGTTGCGTTAGGTAGTCGACGACCATCGTAAAAAATAATCGAATCTTTGAACACGGATTTGAGCAAGAATCCATGTAGTGGGAGAAGGTGTAGTACATTTTTTATAAGAACAATATATTTAGGATCCATTTAAACTAAGAGCTATCGTATAAGATCAACGATTATCGCAAATATGCATTTATAATCTTAACGACATACATAGACTACATAAAAATCGTGGATTACTTGCTTTTTATATGAGCATGGGAAGCTTCAAAAGAGGTGGTAGAATAATATCTTTTTAAAGTGTTTAGAGATATACTTATCTTTATCTATTTTATGTATTTCTTTTCTTATTTTCTTTATTATGTAATTTACCCAACATGGTTTCTCCTTTTTATATAAGAGAATCGTAGGGCTTCATGAATGATCAAATCATTATTTCCCTTCCACATGGTATCAGAGTGATGATTCTAGATCGGAGTTCTTGTACCCCCTCAACCTAACCTTACCTGCCACCTCTCGTTGTCGTCATTGTTAGCTCGTGTTGAACCACATCGTGGTTGCCCACCATATTGCGGGATCCCCTCTCGCGTCCAGGAGACATCTTCCTCATCGCCGACATCCTCTCTTGCCACAAGGGCTTCATCTCTCAACCTAAAATCCCCAACGGCACTACCATCACCTCCTAGGGTCCCCTTTACGTGCCACTGATTGAATGCCTCTTCTCCTTGATACCTTTTCAATGCCTGAGAATTGTTTGCGATCTGATTTTTATCGGAAAAGAGTGATTTTAGACCAATAAATCACCCCTTTGACCCTAACGTGGATCGGATTGGAGGGGGATGGTTGCGGTTTGTGTCTGCACCCACAAACAATTCCGATTTGATTGTGATACCTTCAGATCTGTCCACAACCCTAGTTACGTTCGTTTCAGGTCACTTTATTGTCATGTCAGAAATTAAGAGTGACTTCTCCTCGTGCCTTTAAGGGCCCGACACGTATCATGAAGATGGATGAGACCGATTTTTGTTTTATGGTCAATGTAGTTTATGACCCTAATGCAATGCAATAACAAGGAGCACATCTTGACGTAACCGGAGAAGGTCGACAAGGGTGGTTTCCATTCGGATTGCTTCCTGGAAGCGGGATGATGCGTACACGTGTGTCTAGCTTTCTACGACTTTGACCACAGAGATAGCCTATGCTATTTTGCGTCAAGGCACTGCAAAGACAATGTGGGGTATCTTTACCGCCATCTATGTCAGGAGAAGAATGATACTAAGAATTTCCTACTACAATATGATATGTTCACGATCGAACAGAATGGTCGTCTTATGCATTCATACTTTTCACTTTGTGTCATGTTCGTGAAGCTGCACGGTTTCATGCTCATGATCACATCTACATATTACAGAGCAAGATATGACATACATGAACATCGCGATGGTTGGAGTTTTTATAGTAGCTCTTGATTTAGTATGAAGCATCATGCACCCAACTCCTCAAACGTGCATCTATACCTCCGATGGAGGAGGCTTACAACCATCTCAGAAGGATTACAATCCCATCTACTACCATCACTCAGACCCCATCAGCTATGGCCACATCTCACGACATAGGAGGTACATCTCAATTAAGAAGGTGTGGTACCTGTAGCAGAGGAGGTGGACGCCAACGTGATCCATGCACTTATTGTCTTCGACTTGGTCATTCAGAGGAGGCCTACTATAAAAAGTATGGATACCTCGCGTCTGCTCGTGTGGCCGAGCAAGTTGAACCTACTGCCACTTCTACGAGTGCTGTCCTTCGTGTAAAGAGTGAAGATTTCTTTCTTGATTGTATTTCCCGAGAAGGTTCTTTTCTCTCTTACATCTCGTGTCTTTGACTCTGTCACATTCGTTCATCATCTGACTCCTAGTCGTGACAAGCCCTCCCCCAGTGTTGCCAAGTGTGTCTTTATGGGCTATTCCCAGATCCAGAAGGGTTACCCGTGCTTTAATCCTATTCGACGAAATTACTATGTCAGTGCAGATGTCACCTTCTTTGAGTTGGTCATGTATTTTTCTCTTACATGTAAGGCTGAGATGGAGAGGAGGTCGACATGCCTCCTATGCTATCACCACCTCCAACTATGGTTCCCTCTATTCCACCACCACCTCCTCTACCTCCACTAGCTCCACCATGACCTCCTCCTACTGTGGTTGTTTCTGCACTCCAACTCCTAGTACTTTGGCTCATTTTTTGCCACATTTTTACATTTGCAAGCCACCTTCTGTACCTCCTGCTCATGGACCTTCCCTGTCATCCAAGTTACCCAAGTATGTTTTGAGCACTTTCTTTCTACTGATGGCACTGATGATTTGTCTATACAATATGCTACTTTAAAGGATGAGCAAGTACTTCCTTGTGAAGACACTTTAATGCCATAGATGGTACAAATGACTTTATTATGCTCATTGCTGTCCGGAAGCAGAGGCGTACGCGTGTCATGTATCCTCTTGCGGCTCATGTATCTTTGGGATGTCTTTCAATGGATTTCACGAGGTTTGTCTTGGGTCTATCAACTGTTGAGATCCCACAGTCATACATGAGGCTATGTAAGATAATCAGTGGTGTATTTCTTCGGAGGAGGAGATGGCTGTGCTATAGTCGTGTCGCACATGAAGCTTGATCACTGCTCCTACAGGAGAACTATGGTTGGCTGCAAATGGGTGTAAATGATGAAACAATGTGTATATGACAGATTTGATTGCCATAAGGCTAGGTTTGTGGCTCGTGGGTTCACCTAGATTTATGGGATGGACTATCATGATGCGTTCTCTCGTATGACACACCATTCTACCCTTCTGATCCTTCTCTCTGTTGTAGCGGTACGAGATGGATCCCTGTCCCAAGTAGATGTGAAAAATGCTTTTCTATATGGTTTTATACATGAGGAAGTCTACATGGAGTAGTCACCTGAGTTCAATGCTGAGGGAGAGTGTCAGAAGGTTTGCAGACTTTATAATGCTATTTGTGGCCTTAATCAGATTCTTAGACATGGTTTTAGAAGCTCTCGGACTTGATAGAGCAACATGACTTCACAAGATCGACTACATATCATTTACTGTTTGTTCAGAGGACTTAGAGAGCTATCTATTTTTATCTATGTTAATATCATCGTCACATAAGATGATGTGCATAGCATTAGTGTGACTAAGGAGTTCCTTAACAACAGTTTGTCATCAAGGACCTTGTCGATTTGTGTTACTTCTTAGCTTGAGTTCGACATGAACTAGCGGGGTCTTGTGTTGACCCCGAGGAAGTATGTTATTGATCTCTTCTCAGAGATGGACATGACATATTGTAGACTTGCCACTTCTCCCATGAATTCCAGTATGAAGCTATATGATGACGATATAAAGGAGGTGGAGAAGAGGAAATATATGGAGCTCGTTGGGAAGCTCCTTTATCTGACCATTGCCATGTTAGACATCTTCTTTGTTGTGAGCAAAGTTAGCCAATTTATGGAGCAATCGGGGTAAACACATATGGATGCGGTTCATATGATTTTGAGGTATCGGACATCCTTTATAGTTACTGGATTGCTCTTTAGCAGATGGACATTACTTGTGCCATCACGACATATACAGATGCTGGCTATGCAAGATCCCCCTAAGGACATGAAATCTACCTCTAGTTTTGCAATGTTCATAAGGAGCTCTTTGATGTCATGGAAGAGCAAGAAGCAGAATATGGTTGCCAGATCTAATGTTGAGTTAGAGCATAGAGTCATGGTGCAGGGGAGCACTGGAATGATGTGGGTCTTTCTGACTGACCTAGCTATTGACGCGACTCTTTCCATGCATCTATAATGCGACAATCATGCTGCTCTTTTCGTTGCCAACAACACTACCTTCCATGCAAGGACTAAACTCATTGAGATAGATTGTCACTATACACATGACATGATTTAGAAGGTCTTTATCTCGATTATGCAATTTGTCCAAGTTTCTCCTCTCTATAGAAAAGAATCCCAGGGCCTCATGAATGATCGTCATTATTTCCCTTCTACCAAAAAAAACAATTCTGCAAAAATAATGTGAAATTTTATAGAAAATTGGTGATATTGGGTCAGTTCAGAAAAATTACCAAGAAATTGTGTTTTGCTCTTTTATTTTGATTTGCTGACATATATGGTGAGATCTCAGAAATTAAAATCCTGTCAGGTTTCGATATCACTATGCTAGCAAGTTGGATTTTGGCAACACCGAAATTCAGGATATTATTACTACGCTCCACATCAACTGATTGTGGGGGTTTGGGGGGGATGGGTTGAGAAGATGAGTTGTTTTTAAGATATTGCTTGTTTTGAATGCACTCTTAACTTCTTTTCTTTATTTTCTACTGAAGTCGATGACCAATAATCTGTAGTACCTGTCTTTTTGACCCCCTTTTTATGAAAAAGTTGTTATGAAGCAAAAGACATGGGAGAAATCGAAATTTTGGCCGAATTTCGTTGAAATTCAGGATATTATTGCTATGGTCCACATCAACTGATGGCCTGATGGGGGATTGGAAGACGAGTTGTTTTTAAGATATTGCTAGTTTTGTATGCACTCTTAACTTCTTTTCTTTACTTTCTACTTAAGGGGATGGCCAGTAATCTGTAGTGCCTATTTTTTTGACCCCCTTTTTAGGAAAAAAGTTGTTCTGAAGTGAATGACATGAGCTAGAAATCTAATATCTTTGATTTCTAGCCTTGCATCGTCGAATAAAGGGATCAACGACTAAACAATCACTGCTTGAAATGAATTTTATTTCCCAAGAATCAAAGGTAGATTCATTGACTTATATGTCGATCAGTTTGCATTTTCATTCTCCAGGAGATTATTCATAGCCTTTTTTATTGCGTTGTTTATTAATATATTGAGAAAACTATGCAAATTGTATCTTGTTTTCTTCTTGAGTAAGAGGCATTATTTATGAGCATCTTTTTCCTTGAGTAGGAAATGAACATATCAACGGGATTAAGCTTTCAAGAATGACTGCAATTTTGTAATAGAGGCTAAGCTACCTCAAAAGCAGCTTTTAGTGATTCATGAGAATCCTAAGCAGTCTTTGCTCTGGCATACAAGGGGCTTTATTTAGAGGACGGTTGTCTGTTTGCATATTCTTGTGATTGTTGTTCATTGATATTGTTTTATATTTATATTGTATCTTATTAACAAATGAAGTTGCTGCCCCTGATGCATCATTACATATGGTCTTATGGGTATCTAATAGTGATTATTCTGAAGCATATGATTTCTCAGTTTCTTGGAAACCGGTCTCCCTTCTTTGATCTTTCCCTTCTAAACACGCAGACTTCAAAAAGTCAGAATGGGCGTAAAAGAAAGCAACCTGTATCGTCTTCCGATCCAGCTAATAGTTCAGGAACTGCAAATACAGCCGGTCCTTCACCTAGTTCTGCACCCTCGACACCGTCAACACATACCCCTGGAGATGTGATATCAATGCCACCGATACCTCACAGTGGAAGTTCATCGAAACCTTTGATAATGTTTGGCTCTGATGGGACTGGCCCGCTCACTTCATCTTCAAATCAACTGGTGAGACTAGTTAATCTGAATAAATAACTTTGAAATTAATCAATCAGTTCCTTTTTGGTTCTCATATATTCTCTCTGCAGTGGGATGATAAAGCTGAACTCCTTGTAGAGGATGGCTCCCTTGAAGATAATGTGGAGTCTTTTTTTATCTCATGATGACACTGATGCCCGGGAGGCTGTAGGGCGTTCTTCGGATGTTAGCAAAGGTATCTTGTGTTATCGTTGGCCTCCTAACTGTGGATTTTTATGCTCAAAGTTTAAAAGGTTGTCACCACCCTTATTTGATTTTCTTCTCAGGGTTTTCTTTTAATGAGGTTGGTGTCATCAGGGCAAGCACAAACAAGGTGGTTTGCTGTCACTTTTCGTCAGATGGAAAACTTCTTGCAACCGGCGGTCATGATAAAAAGGCAAATCCATCCCGTTTTTGTGATTATTACATTATGACCCTTTCAAGGGACAACCTGAATCCGAGAAACTATTTTTGCTCATCATTTAATGCACTTTTAATGATATTACTTTTCAGGCTGTGTTGTGGCACACAGAAAGTCTAAAGCCAAAAGGTTCATTAGAGGAACATACTGCGATCATTACCGACATTCGTTTCAGCCCAAGTATTTCACGTTTGGCTACATCTTCTTTTGACAAAACTGTCCGAGTTTGGGATGCTGATAATGTCAGTAACAAATACCCCTTCTAATTCTGGGAGATTTACATAAATACCTTTGTAAACATACAATACTGCAAAAATACCCCCCACAAGCTTCAGATTAACGAAAACACCTCCTCTAAAGCTTGACATTTTACAAAATTACCTACAGCTAGTTACCTTTGGTCAATGTATCAATAAGTGATGGTCTGAATCTTAACTTTATTTAACAAAATGAGATTTTTTTGAGGTTTATCGTTCTTTTCTCTTTGTCTCTCCCAACTCCCCTCTCTCCCGCCCTCCTCAATTCACTTATGTCTCTCTGCTGTGACATCCTCTATCAAGTTGTTACACTATCAAGCAACCCCGGGGTGTGAGAAATCATGTTGGAGAGTACTTCTTATCACTGCTGCACCTCTAGTTTCCCTTATCCTCACAGAACTTTCATTGATCATTGTTGGCTTGTAGCTTTACTGACCTTCATAAGTTTAAATGTGACCCTCTCCTTGGATACATTCTCTTGCATCATGACTGTGAGCGCCACTTTGTAAAAGCTCCTGCATCATGACTGTGAGCGCCACCTTGTAAAAGCTCCTTCATCGTTGACCTCATTTTTATGATCACTGACCTATAATAGTGCTTGTTCTCATCTCCTCCACATGCACAATCAATTACCATGCACCACCATTTGAGCACATCGTGGTAGACACCTAAAATGAACTGCTAAACCTTTTTCCGTTAGTAGGTGAGAACCATCTTCTCTGGTAACCTTCTCATCTACCTTGTTTCAAGGGGAAACAAAGTTCTCTTGTTTTTTGAAGGCATTTATTGATGCCCTCCATCAACGATGAGTTGGGACCGGGTCACGAGGCTTTTTCTGATCTCACGATTGAGTAGGCTAGGTGGGAAGGGTTGGCAAGGGTTTGTCATGAATTCAAAGCAGAGGGGGGACTCTCCAAAGAGTGTTCTTAGGACAAAAAGGGCTCTGGTGATGAGTCACTATGAAGAGGAATTTTAGAACGAGGATCTGGCTATGAGGGTTCTGATGATGGGGTGTTGCCTTGAAGAAGGCTTAGAGAGGGCTGCTCCAACGATGAGAGACTCCGAGAACAAGGTGGTGTGGTGGGATGTATAAGGAGGTTTGAAGTCATGGTTGATGGGAGGTGGGATGAATGGAGACTCGGGAAGAGCAATTGGAAAAATGGTAAACCTCACCTAAATTTTCATTTTTTATTCAATAAAGTTGACACCGTTACCTATAACACTATAGTAGAATAACAATTTTGTAAAATGGCTACCTTAAAGGGGTATTTTTGCAGCTATGAAGTTTGCGGATGCATTTTTATATTACTGTCAATCTACATGGATATTTATGTAATACCTTTTTAATTTAACTAGAAAGGAATGCCTGAGTATTGATGTAAATGGGGAGAAATTTGGATTATCGAGGCCAACTCTCTCATCACAGTGGATTGCTATGCTTTGGAGGCAATTACTAAGCTATGCTTTTGTTTTGGACATGCAGCCCAACTATTCCCTTCGTACTTTCACAGGGCATTCTACTTCAGTTATGTCTTTGGACTTTCACCCGAACAGAGAGGACCTCATATGTTCCTGTGATGGAGTAGGTGAAATTCGATACTGGAGTATTAACAATGGGAACTGCAATGGGGTTTTCCAGGTAAAAAATGTAAATACCCTTCCCTCATACGTTTGCAATTATCCATTCAAGATAATGAATGATACTAACTGTTGCTATAGATCTCAAAATTTTCTTTTTATTTTTCTGAATAAGAAGTTTTCTAATATTTTTGCTAGTTCTATTAGCTGGTAAATATACGGAACACAAATAAAAGAGACAAATGCTTTACATCATCCTGTATCTATGAATTTATATTTGCTAAATAATGATCGCCTAAACCTCTCTAATATTATGAATTTTCATCGCCGGCCTTGAACAATGATTTTTGGATTTTATAGATAGCCAGACACATTCTGCACCCCCTTTTTCGTATTTCATCTGAGGTTAAACATTGATCACAAAGTACACCGCATATATGTTGTGTCATTCTTATCGATGATCCTGCACACTACAACGGCTATCACTCAAGACTTATCAAATTAGAATTTCATTACTAGTATGCTTTTAGAATACGATTTTGGCACTCCTTAAGGTGATCATTCTTATGTCTAGTGTCAGCTTGTTAATGACATTTCATCTCCATTTTTGTAAACACTATATGTTGCATTATGCAGTTGTACTCAAAACAACCATTAAGCACTTGGCCTGATAATTCTCATCCATACGGTTTTCGAAGTGGCATATAAGGTCATAAGTACAATTGTTATATACTAAAGACAACCAATAGTCACTTGACTAATAATTCTCACCTTTGTGGTCTTTGTAGTGGCATACACTGTCATATGTTAAAAGGTGTCTATGAAAGAAGAGGAACACTAGGATGATCAACTGAAATTGTATTTGATACGGTTGGTGGTAAGAGCAATTTGTTGTGCTAAAGGTTTTTGTTGAGAACAATGAAAGGTTGGGTCGGGTGATGCGATCTTGTAAAAACATCCATCTCAAAGTGTACTTTGGGTTCTTGTTTTTAGTCATGGCCTCAAATTTCAATGAAATTCCACCGGATTTCTTCGAAATATCTATTTTTCTAGGTCATTGAAATCGAAACGCTACCTTATTTCTTTTTCTAGGATTTCAACAAAATATCAATGAATTGTCAATGAAATTCATTTAAATTGCATGTCGTTTTGTCGAAACAAAGATAATGGAATCTATCCTATGCTTTTCGTGAAAGTTGTATATACTAATGAATTCTCACTTATTTATTTGCCGATGTGTTGAGTTGTTAGAGTGCTTTACATTGCTTGAAAAAGTCTCTTTAATTAGTTTATAAATATTAGATCTAAATCCAAATCATATCAATTGGACACAAGATTTAAGAGTTAAATTTAAGTTTTAACTAAAGAGCTTTATTTTTTTTGTTCTTTCTTTATTTTGATATATTTTTTTTAGTTAATATTTATTATATGTGTTGCCTTATCGGATGTAAGACTAAAAACCTACATCACTCATCACCTATCACAAAAAACAATGCAAAATGCATTAGGTAGGGATGCTCTGCACGTGATCCTATACAAGGAGGCTATGACCTCTTATTTTCAACAATTGTACCATCAGTGATCTACCATCATCATATTCTTTCTTGAATCGGTATGTTGATATGCCTATTGTCGATCATCATCTTTATTGTCATTAGTGTCACTGTTTCCCTAAGTTAGGCTTCTCATCAACTTCTGCGGATGAGACTTATACTGTCTCGACCCTCCATCTTTCACCACATAAAGTCATGTCAACGAGACTTTCCTAAGTTATAAACCCTTCTCAAATGACATTCTCTATGAGACAATGGTCGAATGAGGTAGTGACAACAAAGGGCATGTCGAGATGGATCCAATGCTATGAAGCATCCGTACAAAATGCATTTGGCGAAAAGGCCCAACACATAATCCTTTACGAGGAGCGATGGCTAATTTGCTTAACTTAATACCACCACTGATCTACTCTCATTGTATTCCTATTATCG
This sequence comes from Ottelia alismoides, assembly GCA_037367405.1. NCBI lineage: Eukaryota > Viridiplantae > Streptophyta > Magnoliopsida > Alismatales > Hydrocharitaceae > Ottelia > Ottelia alismoides. The sequence continues at coordinate 270,862 of JAZKJV010007264.1, read as the reverse complement.
ATCATTTTTATGGCACATGCACCTATCTACTCCATCCGTTGTGGATGAACATTAGTGTCTCATTCATTTATGTCCATGCTTCCTTGTCTTAGCTTTCCTAACATCCTTTGTATATGACACTTGTGACATCATGACCTTCCCTCTTTCTTTGGCCACCTCACGAAATTCTCTTAGTTTTACTCGAAAAGTTAAATAAGCAAGACTTTCCGTAATATTATCATCGAGTTTTGATACATACTTGAGGGGCATTCTTTATAAAGGTTGCATGGGTGAACAAGGTAACAAAGGCACATACATATCCTTAAAATTTGGCAAAATTTTGATTTCCCCATAAGGAAACTCTTAATGCTTTCCCTTTCTAAGGGTTTCTCCTATATGTTGGCAAAATCTTGACTAATTCCCATTTCCTGAGAGAGGTCGTGAATAAGAACCCGATGAAAACTACATCGAGCAATCTGACAAAGTTAGAATCCAAGTTATCTCTCATTAGTAACAACTACATCGTGCAAACTAACAAGTTAGAATCAAAGGTATTTTTCATTACCAACAATTACATCGAGCAAACTAACATGTTTGGTTGCCAGATTACCTTTGGGTAAGCTGACTCCCTAGAAGTGTACCCCTTGTTTGGTTTTGGATTATTTCTAGTTCTACTCCATATTCTTGCGTTGGAGTTAGTTGTATGAATCCCACATTTTCTTTGTTATGTGTTAGAGTATGCGTCATTCATTTGTAAGATGGGTAAACAAATCCTTCCAAGATCCATTCACCACATCCATGAGTTTAGTCCCACATCTACCTGTGGTAGGAGTCGGAGGCTCTGTGGAGGCTATATAAGAAGTCCCAGACCTCATGTATCAGATGAGAAAGTCAATAGACACATCCACCCTTTGAGGCGGTCTCCTGTGGTTTCATCCCACTCCTTAGGGAGTAGGGTTCCACGTAAAATCACACATTCTTTCAAGTTCTTATTATTTTATTTTGATACGCTTCCACATTTTATTTCTAACATGGTATCAGAGTGGGTTTGATTCTCGCGGAGTTTTTTTTATTTGTTCGAGATTCAATTATGGTGATTAGTTCTTGAAGATCAACTCTCGAGGAGTGTATATCCATGTTCATTATTATTCAAAGATTTGTTCGTGTTCAAGTTCACGATGCAGTTTAGGGTTTTCTAAGACCCTAACTTCTGCATGGTTCGATCAATCCTCCAGCACGCTCGATGAGGTAATGGCACCACAACTCATTCATTCTTCTCCATCATCGAGATTCTTCTCCAGATCTAGTCCTTTGTCCTCCGGATCTCCACCAAGCACGCACTGATCCCAACATTGATAACTGCAGTATTGGGTTCCCAAAACCCAAGATACACGAGAAGAATATGTAGTGGTACCCAAGAAGAATATGCTGAACACCAAAGGTAGGCTCATCTCGTACAACTCCCAGCGCACTCCAGACCATCCTCGAGCGGCATCCGACGCCCCAGCTATGCCCAGGCGGCGGTGCGCTATACCAGCATTAAACGCAACGCGCTCCAGGCAGCACGCAGCAGAAGCAACGGTGGAGTCCTCCCTCATGAAACTCGCTTTCGCCACCTCAGTAGCTGCGATGTCGGTCATCAGCCTCGTGCAATCCCCAGTGTTCAGAAATGCGGCTCATGCGGCTGCATATGCGGCCGCATATGCGCATGCGGTAGGGCAACCGCACTGCATATGACATATGCAGTAATATGCGGTGCACACGCACATGCGGGTCGCATAAACTGTATATGCGGCCGAATAAGCGGGTCCTGCTTGCGGTATGACCCGTTAACGAGATCCGATTAAAGCATATTAAGATCGTAACCCCTTACCCGAGAAGCTCCTGCGCGCAACAAAAAAAATCCCATCTCGATAAACCCTAAAGCATCTCCAGTGCCTCCTCCGTCGTGAAGCTCCGCCAGCATCTCGGGTCTCGGCCTTTCACCTTCGCTGCGGTCTTGCGCCTCTACATTCTGCGTCTAAAAGCTCCTACGGCACAGCTTTCTTCCTCTGGCTGATCTTGCGCCATCTCCTTCCCCATACGGTAACCTCCTTTCCTGTTGTTGCCAGTGTTCGAAATCTTCCCTGCAGTGCTTATTTATATTTGGTGACGCAATATTGAAGCTTGCTCGTTTCTTTCGTGAACAAAATACTATTCTTTTGAAATCTTCCCTGCAGTGCTTATCTATATCCAAAATCTTCCCTGCAGTATTATTAATGAAAGCCACCGTTGACCGTTGTATATATCCCATTGTAATATTAACAAAATATTTTTAAAACATTTCTTTAGAGATATATGGTGATATTTCTAAGTTTGAGTGTGGCTACACAGAATTTAAAATATGGTGACAAGTGCCAAGCCAATCTGTAAGTTTGTTCATATGGAGCTCCTTTAGAGATGTCAAAATTCCAAGTGCCAAGCCAATCTATAACCTAATTGCCGATCTAACATTCTTTTAGGGAGTTGAGGTTTCCAGGTATCATGTTGTTTTGCTCTATTCCTCTGATTGTGTCGAGATTATCGATCATTTCAGGGTTTTTAGAACATTTCTTTAGAGATATATGGTGATATTTCTAAGTTTGAGTGTGGCTATACAGAATTTAAAATATGGTGACATTTCTTTAGTGATATATGTAATATGGTGATATTTTTAAAGCATTTCTTTACAGAATTTATTTTCTAAGTTTCAGTGTTGCTTGGGATGAAGTTAAATTGATATCTTAGATTAGAATCTCATTAGATATTCTCAATGATTAAAGGTTCAGAAAGGATTTCCCATGTAAAAATCTTTATCTCTTGGCAATCATTTATATTATCATATTTTTTTCATGATTAAAGATATGGATTATTTTCTATCGTTGTGTTTATAATCAAATTATCCCTTTGAATAAATGGATTGCATTATGTATTCATTATTTTTAATGACATAATTTTTGTGTCATCTTTAGGTGTTTTGATATGGCTATCCCTTCCACTCCTACTACGGATTCCTCCTCATTTTGTGTTCCACCTGGCTCTACTGATCCAGGGTGGAAGTACGCATACCTTGTTGAGAGGACGGATTCGAACACGGTTGCGTGTCGTTTGTGCGGCAAGGTCATAAAAGGAGGAATCAATAGAATGAAGCAACATCTTGCACACATAAAGGGAAACACGAAGGCATGTCCAAAGGCCGATGATGTTGTGCAGAAGGAAATCCGAGATTATGTGGAAGATATTATGAAGAAGAAGAATGAGAAATTTGTTAGTATGAGAGAACTGCGCGAGGAAGTGACAATCAAAACATCCGATGGATATTCTAATCAACCATCCTCAGAGAGTGGTGCAAAAAGACCTCGTGTTTCTGAAGATGATGTGTCTTTGGGTGCAACAATGCGACGTACGGTGATTAAAGATGCTTTAGCCAAAGAGGAGCGTGCACACGTCAACAAGTTTGTGGCGAAATTCTTTTATGATGCTGACATTCCCTTCAATGTTGTAACCAAGAATTCCTTTATCCGAATGTGTGAGGCAATTGGACAATACGGAAGCGGATACAAACCCCCTTCATACTATGAAATTGTAGAAACTTTGTTGAAGGAGGAAGTTGACGAAACAAAGGAATATTTAAAGCGTCATAATGAATCGTAGAAGAGCAATGGCTGTTCAATAATGACCGATGCGTGGACTGATATGAGGGGAAGGGGCATTAGGAACTTGTGTGTGAATTGTGACTTGGGCACAACTTTCTTGAAGTCCGTTGACACATCTGCCGATTCTCACACAGCTGAATACATCTCTTCTCTGGTTGATGAGTGTATCAAGGATGTTGGACAAGACAATGTCGCACAAGTTATTACTGACAATGCTTCTGCAAATATGGCAGCTGGGAGACTCCTTAAGACCAAATATCCAAGGATATTTTGGTCTTCATGTGCGGCTCATTGCATCGATCTTGTACTTGAGGAGATTGGCAAGGAATTGAAGATAAAAATTGCATCACTAAGGCTAGAACTCTCACTCTCTTTATCTACAACCATGCAAAGACTTTGAGCTTGATGAGACAGTTCACATAGAAGGGTGAAATTGTTCGTCCAGGGCAAACAAGATTTGCCACCACTTTCCTTACACTACAAAGCATACTGTACAAGAAGGAGAAATTGCGGTTGATGTTCTCTTCTGATGAGTGGAGGTGTTCCTTTTTTTGGTGTGAATCTGCATTAAGAATATATAAAATTGGTTAATTATAAATCATAATGACTCATTGAATATTACATCCAAATGGTGAGAGTTATACCGCTGCGAATGAGCTCCAATTCCTCTCACAGCCAGAAGAAGAGGATGTCAATTTTAGGATTCTCAAAGTCATTTCTTTCAAATAAGGCGTTTGAGAAGCATATAACAACCACCAATGAGCTACAAGAAATTAGACAATTAATTTCTTGTAAAATAGTAAATCTAACTTAAGAACTTTAAAGTTGATAATAAGCTTGAGATATATTACCAGGATTGAAATCATCATCATTGGTGGATCTTTGTCTGACAACCATTGGATTTCCAAACGCTCCTTCTCCCCTTCGGTAAATATGAATCTCTTTCTTTGTGATGGCATCCTGAATCTCCAACTCAGGATAAAAAAATCTCCACGCATTCCATTAAACCATCAACAACGAAACTATCCTTAGAAATCGCATCGCTATCCCTGTAAAAATAATAGGGATTGAGATAGAAAGCTGCAAGATGGATGGGTCTATCCAATCTTCCTTTCGTCTTCAAGGTAATGGCATCTACAAAGGGCTTGTAGGAATGTTCAACATCTTTAGAAATAGCCTTTATTTCATTTTTTGCATCCTCCAATCCTCCATATACAAATCCCGTTGACGGCTTTCTTTCTCCATCAACAACACGCAAGAGGCAGACAAGTGGAGAGAATATCCTCAACGTCAAGGATACTTGGCTCCAAAATGACGAACTGAGGACAACAGATGCAACCACCTCACCTTTTCTTGTTTTGACCACTTACACTAGAAACCAAGAGATTGAATGATTTAGTTTTTGTGAAATTCAGTTCAAAGCTGAAGGAGAGTCGATCATTAATTGAGAGAGATCCATTTGTTTCAAAGGACAGAACACATGTTATGGATTGGATTGGTGCCAGTGAAGAAGAAGAAGAAGAAATCTTCCAAGGGTCAGGGCTCACGTGGAACTTAGTTGCAGAAGCAAGTGGGGCAGAAGAATTTGTTGAGAATAGGAGGAGCCAAAGGAATGCGGAAGCTTTGCCAACTTTGGGTGAAGAAGAAGAATTTATGAGTGATTCAGAAAGCGATGATGATATTCCAACAATCAATTTTGAAGATGATTTAGATTAGAATTTAGAAGCTAGTTTATAACTTTATATATTTGAACACTCTACATTCAGAAACATATTTTGGTATCTAAATGAAGTATGTATCTTTTTATTGTGGTGCCTTTTTTAATTTTTCAAAGTATGTTTTTGTAGGAATCTACTGGAAACCTGTTGTTTTTTGTTTCTGACATCACGATTAAATATATATCTTTAATATTTTTAATGAAAAAAATGCAAACCGCATAATCCGCATATACTTCCGCATATCCGCTTACTCGCTCGGGACCACATGACCGAACGAATACCGCATACTGACTTTCTGAACCTTGGCACTCCTACGAGCTTGCTCTAGAGGGGTGGGGGGAAGCTGGCGATGGGTTCCAGGTAGGACTCGAAGCTCTCCTCTCCTTCGAAATCCAAGGCACTGCAGGAGGTGATTGCTCCAGCACTGCTCTCCTACAAACAGAGACATCTCCTCCCCAGGCACCAATCCCACTAGCCACGCCATTGCGGCGCTGCCTCCAGGCGATCCTGTCGATCATTAGGTAGACGGAGCTTCTCTTAGATTTACAGGTGACAGGGAGATGGAAGCACCCCTTTGGGGCGCTACTCGATGGGAAGGGGGTTTCCCATTGAGGAAGCCGAACCCTAAATAGAGGGTTCCCTCATATCTCCTCACGTCCCAATGGGCCACTCCTGTTATTAAAAAAACAAATGAGGCTGCAATGTTTCGGACTTATTTGGGCGTGAATTGAAAAAGACGAGAGAGGAGGAAAAGAGAGGCCCACGCTTTTTAAGCCCAATTGGGCTGAGGCATTTTTAAGTCCAAATGTGCTATGTTTATTTTGTCAAAAAGGAGGTATGTTTGAAGAAAAGAAAAGAGGTGGACTGCTTTGAAAAAAAGGCCAATAAACATTTGGAACGACCTTTAAAAAAGGGTAACGGCTATTAAAAAAGATTGAAATGAAATATCCGGGAAAACACAACAACAACAACAACAAAGCCTTTTCCCACAATTAAGTAGGGTCGGCTACATGGATTCTTTACCTCCATTCAGATCTATCTTGGGTCAATCTCGGGCTTATATCCAAAAAGCTAAGATCCTTTTGTATAGTCTCTTTCCAACACTTCTTGGGCCGTCCTCGCCCTCTCTTAGCTGGCTCAACATCCCAACACTCGCATCTCCTAACTGGTGCATTCGCTGATCTTCTTTGCAGATGACCAACCCATCTTAAGCGGTTTTCTCGCATCGATCGGAGTTACACCAACTTTCTTTCTAATTGCATCATTCCGAATCCGATCTTTGCGTGTGTGTCCACACATCCACCTTAGCATTTTCATTTCTGTTACAACCATTCTCTGCACATGTCTATGGTTCACAGGCCAACATTCAGATCCATAAAGCATAGCAGGTCTCACGGCTGCTTTGTATAACTTTCGTTTAATTCTTAAAGGAATTTTCTTATCACAGAGAACAACAGAGGCTCCTCTCCACTTTAGCCAGCCTGCATTTATTCTATTAGTAACATCTCCATCATTTTCCCCATCCTGTTGCAAATGAAAATAGATCCCAGATATCTAAAAGAATCTCTCTTCCGAATGTTATTGTCACTAATCTTCACCTCAATTCCTTCACCATTGCTTCCATCAAAGGTGCACTCCATATATTCCGTCTTAGCCCTACTTATACGAAATTCTTTAGTCTCCAATGCACGTCTCCAGACCTCAAGCTTCTCATTTACTCCATCTCTAGTCTCGTCAATCAACACAATATCATCAACAAATAACATACACCAAGGTAACTCATCCTGAATGTGACTTGTCAACTCGTCCATAATCAAAGTAAAAAGAAATGGACTTAAAGTTGAACCTTGATGTAAACCAATGTTGATGTCAAAATAGTCAGTCTTCCCAGACGGGGTCCTTACATAATATAAAGCCCCATCATACATGTCCTTTATGAGGTTAATGTATAGGACCTGTACTTGTCCTATATGTAAGAAAAGTCGAAAGAAAAAATGCGACGACTTATTGATGTTTTGTTCCCCCATCTTTGTTGTCTTCTCCCAACCTGGTCGATGTTTGTTATTCCGACCAGTATGGGAGAAAAGGGGAGTATTTTGTGTAGAGTTACATGTCTGTACCAAATTCAGATGTCAAATTCCAAACCAGCCAGTTTTCGGACTCTACAGTTTTTCAAATGAAGATTTTCCATACACAGTTTCGGACTCGACGTTCAGATTCCGAGTCTTCAGTTGATTCACACATGTTTGCGATCATTATTTGTGTGGTCCTCATCTTTTGTTTTCGACCAGGTTTTCATGTGTTCCATATGGGCTCTAGAGTAGAGATCCCATTCCCTATGCCATGTGGGATAGGGTTTTCATGTGGTTTTTTAAACCCATTATGTACTTTTCCCCTGCAGGTGACAAGTTGGTCCCTTCCACATCTAATGATGATGTCTATGTTCCTCCTCTTCCTAGTCTGTGTTCACCTGTGTCCATTCCTGTTCCAGTTATCATGCCACTATCATCTTCACCACCACCACCACCACAACCACCTCCACAACAACCTATCCACCATTGCCTAAGTTCTATACACGTCGATCAGGTCCTGCTCAGACTACACGTCAAGCATCCATCACACCTCAGGTATGTTCAGATGCTATTACTAATGATGGGTCAGATAATGTGCCTGTGCAGGAATCTTCGTTACAGGAGGAGGATACACCATCAAGTACAGTAGACAGTGACCTTGATGTTCTTATTGCGATTCGGAAGCAGAAACGAACATGTGCATTTTATCCCATTGCGTCCCAGGTTTCTTTTCACTGTCTCACAGGTGATTTTCAGAGGTTTGCTGCGGCATTGTCGTCTGTGGAGATACCACGGACTTATCACGAGGCTATGAAGATCGACTGCTGGAGATTGGCTATAGAGGAAGAAATGCATGCTTTACTGTCCCGTGGCACATGGAGCCTGGTTCCTGCTCCACCTGGCGCATCTATTGTTAGTTGCAAATGGGTATTCATAGTTAAATACCATGCAGATGGCAGTCTTGATCGGTACAAGGCAAGACTTGTTGCAAGAGGTTTCACACAAACCTATGGTGTAGACTATTTGGATACTTTCTCTCCATTGGCTCGGCACTCGACGCTTCGCATACTCCTATCAGTTGTTGTGGTACGTGATTGGTCCATTTTTCAACTTGACGTCAAGAATGCATTCTTGTATGGAGATCTACAGGAGGACGTCTACATGCAACAACCATAGGGGTTTACTGCTGAGGAAGAGACTCACATGGTGTGTAGACTTCACAAGGCGATATATGGACTTAAACAGAGTCCAAGGGCATGGTTCCAGAAGCTTCCCACCTAATTGAACGACATGGATTCAAAAGATCAAATGCGGATCACTCGTTGTTCATTCAGAAGACCTCCAGAGGCACGGTTGTTATCATGGTATATGTTGATGATATTCTGGTTACAGGAGATGACGCTCAGGGAGTAGAGATGACAAAAGCATTCTTGGGCCGTCAGTTTGTCAGAAGGATCTTGGTACCCTAAGATATTTTCTGGGGTTGGAATTTGCAAGAAATGCACATGGTCTGGTGATGACCCAAAGGAAATACATTACAGATTTTCTGGTTGAAACAGGAATGGTTGGTTATAGACCATCGAGCACTCCTATGGACCCAAGTACAAAACTATATGACAATGATACTGAAGAAGTGGACAAAAGAAGATACAAAGAGATGGTGGATATGCTCCTTTATATCACGATAACTCGACCTGATATTGCTTTTAGAGTAAACATGGTGAGTCAATTTATGGAGCAGCCAAGACAAGTTCATATGGAAGCCATATACATGATACTGAGATACCTAAAGTCTTCTCCAGGCTCAGGGTTGCTGTTTAGAAAGAACACAGATTTATCTATTTCAGCTTGTGCATACACAGATTATGCAGGGTGCCCCAAGGATCGTAAGTCTACTTCAGGCTTTGCTGTTTTTGTGGGGAGCTCTCTAGTTTCTTGGAAAAGCAAGAAACAAACTGTTGTGGCAAGATCTAGTGCTGAATCCGAATATAGGCCATGGCACAAGCAAGCACGGAGATGATGTGGGTTCGAGCCGTATTAGAAGACTTACATGTAAATATTCCTCTACCCATGCAGCTTTAGTGTGACAATCAAGCAGCTTTGTTTATTGCCGACAATCCAGCATTTCACGAAAGAACAAAGCATATCGAAGTAGACTGTCACTATACTAGAGATGATCCAGAAGGGCTTGATTTCTACTTCACATGTTAGTTCAGAGGATTAGACTGCTGATATATTTACCAAGCCATTGCTCAGAGGACCTTTTCAGAGATGTTCTTCCAAGCTGAGCATGATTGACATCTATGCTCCATCTTGAGGGGAAGTGTAGATGTAGAGGTTTATGTTATGTTATCATGTACCGTTTCTTATTTTCTATTTTCTCCTGGACCTCTATGTAATTTACCCATGGGTTCTCTCTATATAAGAGAGCCTAGGATTCTATGGAATAACAATTAACTCATTTGCTCTAACAGGGAAGAAACAATGATCTTGGTGAGATAACCGAGGTACTCCTCGATAGGGGGGAACTTCACACTGAGATAGTAACTGGTAGTAACTGGTCAATGGTTGGTTTCTTATATACTTATGGATGGGAATGAGGCCTGAGATGAGAGTAACAACCCCAACCCCGCCAACCACCCCCCCCCCCCCCCCCCCCCCCATCGGCTTGTCAGTGTATGTCTTTTGATCCTTTAAATATCCACTGTGAAACAACTGTAAATTTTCTTGCACATGGTATATAGAGATGTAAGAGACATGTTGAGGTCCACCATTTTGCCTAGTCTGATGGATGTCATAGTGTAGCTAAATGATATTTGTCACATTCTCCTGTGAGTACAGTAATACAATAGAGTCCCACATAGCCTTGACAGTTAGCTTTCGTAGAATATCATCGGCGATATTTAGAGACATTGACCATGCTCATGATGCTTTATCACTCCATGGTGAAATATTCTGTTTTTTTCTTTCTTTATCATGCATGATCGAAAATGGCGATCTGTAGACTAATCCAGTCTGGACCTTGACGGATGACAACGGCCTTCTTAGACATTCAAAAAGATAGTGAGTGCCCAGCATCGACCGACCTTACAGAGTATGCGGATAAATGGAGGAACTTATTGTGCTATAAAAGGTCAAGAGGACCTTCTAAAGCATTAAAGTAAACGATAACATATTGCTGGAGGGAGAGAGGATTGAAGAGAGCTATTGGTTGCCTCGTTGTTGCGGTGGCCGTAAACGAAGGAGATGGGGGTGGTCAGCTAGCCTCTAGGAGAGGCACATAGATTTTGTTTAGGATCATTGCTTTGATATGTTCTAAACAAGATTTTTTTTATTCATTATGTAAGGTCTATAGGATTTATACACAGAGTTACACAATGAAGATTAGTAAGACTTGTAGTAATAGGAATATAATCATAAAATAAAGATTGTATTGTCAATATCTTATTCAATTTCCTATTTGAACTATTCTCCATATCAATCACTTACTCTCATTTGTACTATGTAATTTTCTCTATTTTTTTCTTTACCAAGAGAACAGTATTAAATAATTGTTACAATATTATTAGGTGCATGTGGAGAGATACTAGCCTAAAACTTGATATTTAAAAGAGATAAAGAAATAAAGCAGTATTAGCAACGAACAAGGAAAACAGTCGCATAGTTTACAGTTTATGTATCAAGTTTATGCTTAACCTCATAAAAACAGAAAACTGTAGTTGGACACCCCAACTAGAATGAGACTAGACACCACTGATGACTACCACATGCACCATTCATAGTAATCGTATGGAAATTCCAATTTCCTGAAAATGCCTACTTTTTAGAATTCCTTCAGTTTGTTGTCGTGGATATGAAGGCAGTTCACCATATCTCTACAATTTGAACTTGGAAAAAAGACTACATCAACGACTTTCTCAAGACCATTTTCCTAATTTTTTTCATTCAATGCGTATAAGTTTCCTATCATAGTCTTGTTGCTTACTTATGGGTGCAGGGTGCAACTACACAAATGAGGTTCCAGCCCCGTGTAGGCAAATATCTTGCAGCAGCTGGAGAGAATGTTGTCTCCATTATTGATGTTGAAACCCAAGCTTGTCGTCAATCATTGCAGGTTGGTATCTGTGATAATCTACGTTTCGAGCCTATAAAGCACACAACTAGTATTTTCTAAAAGTTTGCTGTGGTATGTTGTGATGGTTTGAGTATGCCCATGTCCTGTTATCTCACCCAATGTTGTGGCTTGATATTATAGGGGCATGCAACGGCGGTCCATTCTGTTTGCTGGAGTGCTGCGGGTGATTGTTTAGCTTCTGTTAGTGAAGATTCTGTTAGAGTGTGGTCGTTTGGTTCTGGGAGTGAGGGTGAGTGTATTCACGAACTAAGCAATGGGAATAAGTTCCATTCATGTGTTTTCCACCCTACATATCCATCGTTGCTGGTGATTGGATGCTACCAGGTACACAAGTTACTTTAGCAATATGTCCATCTTCCCTAAAAAATGAACTTGTGCTATTTCTGGTTTGATAAGGTGAAACTAAAAACAGCTCAAACATATGCGTTTATGTTGTCTTCTGTTATTTGAACTTCTATGAACTTAGTGTTATTTTTTTAGTAATCCTCTATATAATGACAATTATGGCTTCAAACATGACAATTATCTTAGGTGTTAGCCTGCACTCCTAGTATACTGAGGCATATGAATATATGTTAATCATTATGCTGATTGAAATACCCGAACAAGCCTAATTGCTCCATTCTGCAGTTTTTGCTGTTGATCTAAATATGTGGAATAAAATAAAAATAATTCAGAACATATGCATGTGGCATGATCTTGAGAGACTTATAAGGAAAAAAATCTTAAGAAGAAAAATGATATAAATAGAAGGAATATATTGACTTCTTTTATGTCTTCAATACTTGTAATACTAGTAGATCGTTTGTATAAAGATGAAGCATTCTGTTTGTGGGAGCATGAATGAGCATCGAACGATGAAACATTGGTCCAATCATGATGCCTTATTGCAGTGGGAAATAACTGTCATTGATTTCTGTGCTCTGTCATGAACTATATAAAATATAGGCTTTACCCCCATAGAATGGAAGTAAAAAAGGGAAATCGAACAACCCACATGTTCGCACCAAATGCTAACTACCTTCCATAACAAGTCAACTGGCCTTGACGTGGATTATTCCTCTTATTTGTGGAAATAAAATAATGACTTGCTTATTCACGAGGTATTAGGGTTTTCTTATATAAAGAGGAGAAATCCCGTTAGGTAAATTACATAATAGATACAATAAGAAAAGAAACTAATTAAAAACAAAGATAAAAATATCTCTCAAAACTCCCGCTCAAGATGGAGCATAGATGCTAATTACGCATAGATTGAAAACACCATCTCTGAAATGGCCCTCTAGCTAGAACTTTGGCGAAAACATTTTCTATATGTTCCCCCAAACTATCATGGGAAGTAGCGAGGAAGTCCTTCTCTATCATGTCATGTGTATAGTGCCAATCTACCTCAATGTGTTGGCCCCCTAATGGAAGGCATGGTTATTAGTAAATTGAAAGAGTAGCCCTGTTGTCACATTGTAGATGCATGGGAAGAGATGCATCGATAATTAGGTAAGTCAATGGATCTGACATCTTAGTGCTCCCATGCATCATGGATCTGACTCAACACTAGATATGACAACCACAGTCTACTTCTTGCTCATCCATGAGACCAAAGAGCTCTCTATGAACACTACAATGGAGGAGGTAGATTTCATGTCCTTGGGGCATCATGCATAGTCTGCTTCTCTACACATGTCGTGATGGTCGGAGATGTCCCTATGCTAAAGAGCAATCTGGTACCTGGAGATGTCTTCAGATATGTCAAAATCATATGAATTGCATCCATACACGCATGTCTTGGCTGCTCAATAAATTGGCTAACTTTTCTCACAACAAAGGAGATGTTTGGCCTGGTACACATACATGAGCTCCATGTATCTCCTCTTATCCACCTCCTCAATATCATCATCATATAGCTTCATTTTGGGATCCATGGAGTAGTGGCAGGTCTGTATTCTGCCATGCCCGTCTCAAAATCAATAATATACTTCCTCTGGGTCATCGCAAGACCCCGTTAATTTCTAGAAAATTCAAGCCCTAGGAAGTATCGTAAATTGCCAAGGTCTTCGGTGACAAACTGTTGTCTAAGTAACTCCTTAGTCACACTAATACCCTGCACATCATCTTCTGTAACAATGTTATCAACATAGATCAATATAACAACAATACTTTGTATTCTACGAACAAACAATGAATGATTTGTAGTTGATCTCATGAAGCCATGCTGCTCTATCGAGTTTGAGAGCTTCTAGAATCATGCTCTGGAATTCCGCTTAAGGCCATAAATAGCCTTATGAAGTTTGCAAACCTTCTAGCGCTTCCCCTCAACAACGAACCCAATTGATTGTTGCATGTAGACTTCCTCCTTAAGATCACCATATAGAAATGCATTCTTCACATCAAGCTGGAACATAGACATGTCCCCTATCGTTGCAATAGAAAGAAACATCCGAAGGATAGAATTGTGTGCCATAGGAGAGAACGTATCCTAATAGTCCATCCCATAAGTCTGCGTGAACCAATGACCCACAAGCCTAGCCTTGTAGTGATCAACGTTGCCATGTGTACAGTGCTTCACTGAATACACCCATTTGTAGCCAACCACAAAAGCCCTATAGGGCCAGTGACCAAGCTCCAAGTGCTACGTGATTGTAATGCGGCTATCTCCTCCTCCATAAGAAGGCATCACTGACTATCTCACATAGACTCTTGATATGTCTGTGGGATCTCTATAGCTGATAGACGCAAGCCAAATATCTTGAAATTATTTGAAATGCACCCCAAAGAAACACGAGCTGCGAGACGATGCGTGGCACACTATGCCTTCGCTTTAAAAGAACAATGCACATATTTTAAGGCCCAAGCCTTGCCCTTGGGCTGAATATAAAGTATTTTCTTAATTTTTTAAATCTAATTTATAGAGATAAATAACATTTTTGAGTTTCACCTTATTAGAATTATTATATTACAATTATGTTTGTAACCCTTCGGGTTCTGTAACCATTAACCCTTTGGGTTCCGTAACCTTTAACCCTTCGGGTTTTGTAACCGCTCAGGGGTATTTATGTATTTTTCCTCTTGTACTCTCTAGGGTTTTCTCTCTATAAGAGTCCCTATCCCTATGGAATACATATCATATTCGTCTCTCTTCTCCATATGGTATCGGAGCAACGGTCCTAGACCGGGGTTCTGATCTAAAATCTCCACCGCCACCTTCAAGCCTCGCAAAAACCTGCGCAGGCCCTCTTCCATGAATTAGGGCCTCGCTCAGGGCCCTCCAATCGCCTCCAGTGCAACAACTCAACCCCAAAGCAGCATCTCCAACACCTATCGTTGCTGCCAGGGGGTACACAGCTCTCTCGCTAGCGCTACCATGTGCTTTCAAGACTTCCTATGAAGGTTGTCGGCCCCACAACTACCCTCCGTGGGTATCGTAGGACTCTTTGGAGATTTGCTGTCCTATGAGGGCTTTCTAGATTCCAGATTTGTTGTCCATTGAGGGCTTTCAGTCCTTCTTAGAGGGCAAACGTGAGTTCTAGGGCATTTTTTATCTATGATATGCATCCTTAGTTGATCACATGATCTTCTTTCTATTTTAAGACCACCATGGCACCTTCTTCTACCGAGACAAAGCCCTTGGCCACGAATATTATGGCACATGGCACTACTATCAAACTCAAGGGTACGGAAACTTATGTGCTCTGATCTTGATCTTTTATAGTGTTCATTGGTGGTCAGAGGAAACTCTACATTTTGACCAAAGATCCTTTAGATGAAAAGGACAAAGTATACATCAACTGACAGACTGACAACTATTTGGTTATTAACTGGATGATCAACAATATTGAGGCTCACACTGCCTTAAATCTTCTTTACAAAAATATGGCCGAGGAAATGTGGGAGGATCTCGAGCAAATATACTCCGAGAAGAAGATGAAGTTACACCATGTTCACATTTACAGGAGAATCTGGTCGGCATTCTAATCTTTCTAAATCTAAGTAACTATAATATGTGTTATTTGATATGTAAACTATAAAATATGATGTAATATTGATAATGTAAAATAAAAATTTGAAGTATATTTTATTAAATGTATGTTAAAAATAAAATTTTAAATACATATTGTTAATATCTAAGAATGCATAAGCAATTTGATAAACACAATAAGGAATATGAAAAACGTAAAACATTGACACAAGAATTTACGTGGAACCCTACTTCCTAAGCAGAGGGATGAAAACACGGGTGAAGCCCTCAAAGGGGTAAATATTCTACTGAATTTCTCAATGAGTACATGGGGTGAGAGGCTCCTTATAAAGCCCTTCAGACAGACTGGAGTCCCACCGCTCGTCCATGTGGGACTAAACATGAGTGGGGTACTTGGTGAGATCCAATTACCCACTTATTACATTCTCCAACACTCCCCCTCAAGCTGGAGCTGAGAAAGCAGCATCTTGCATCAAAAAGGAAAATATAAAACACGTGGTCACGATACATCACAAGAAGAACTCATAGTCGTTGCTGGTAGAAGATCTCGCACGAGGACGGGTCTGCGGCTTTCAGGACATCGGAACGTACCTCTATCATGCCTGTAGAACCATTGCAATATCAGGTCACCGGAACGTATCTCTGTCGTGCTTGGAGAAGAATCGCTTCAGAAGAAGTTCAACGCGGAAAACTGATCGGGTCATAAAAGAAGTATACACCCTGAGGAAGAAATCGATGCTCGGTGTAGACGAATGATCTGTAGAAATCTGGAGTGCTGGTTTGTCAGTCGAGGATGTGTAGATGCCCTGAAGAATTTAGCCCTGACTCCTCCTTTCTCCCATACTTGATATAATAGGAGCATTTATCAAGTTGGGAGAAACCAAAATATCCCTTCGTTGTTTTTTTTAATTATTTTTTTTGCAAATTGCATACGACTTTTCTTTTGTACATGCTTTTTTTTTCATTTTTTCTCTTTTTTTGAATTTTACGGTCCAACTTGGGCTGAAAGAAACCAACCTCCCTTTTTTTAACTATCGACCCATGCAATTGGGCCCAAACAATAGTTTTTTTGGTTGACTGCCCCCCTCTCTTTTCATTCATCATTTTTTAAAAGGACATGGCCCATCGGACCCTTTCGCGCTAATTAGGGTTCCCGCTGGAACCCTCTCTCTCGTTGCCCCCCGATGGAGCTAATCTTATGTTGCCACTGTCGCAGGAGATGTAGAGGTGTCGGCAGAGTCTCCACTTGGGTTCCCTCACGCTGATTGCGATTGGAGATCGGACGTGTGCGCGAGAGATTGGAGTCTCGCCTGTGTTGCTGAGTCTCGCTTGCGCTGTTGATAATAGTGGTCGGGGGTGACCACTATCGTCTGATTATGATGACACGAATGGTTGGCTGGTGCAAATAAGGGGATGCAAACCCTCAAGAGGTTCCCACGCAGGAACAAAGTGTTTCTCTTTGTGCGTCGGGCAACATGAGATCTTCGCCACCGCCTTCAAAGAGCTACGCCGCCTGGGAAGCCAACCTGGAGCATGCTGGGATCTCCAGGCTCTTTGGCAGTTGTAGCTCGAGTGGGATTTGCGCCGCCTGGAGATTGACAGAGGGCTGACAACACCGATTGTGGGGTTCATCTCGCTCTAGGGTTCTTGTGATGTGTGTGGAGTTCATTTGTTGCTAAAGTACCGTGACATCTCCTGAAAACACCCATCTCCTCGAGCTGGGCTCTTACATCTGGGGTTCTTGGAGATGTGCGGTCTGATCAGAGAAGGGCCTTTGGTTGATGATAGGGTTGTGATGAGGTTGGGCCTGGAGATGCTCACTCAAGGAGGTTTCATCACGCTCATGAAACTGTGAAGATGTTGCTGAAAAGTTTTGTTTGGAGAAGTAGGGTTCCATCAAGAACCCTAGAATTTTTGAACATTGGAGCATCGCTAATTCTTGGAGCATAACCATTTTTCTGGAGTGAATAGGGTTTCAGAAACACTAGAATCTTCTTGACTTTCGCAACTTTGAACCGATGAACAAAGTAATTTTGTTGTATGATTCGAAACTCCTGCTGGTTCATCGGATATGAAAACCCTAGAATCTGATCTTGAACTGGAACTTGAATGATACATGATAGGATCTTCAAAACATCAATCTTCAAGAACAAGAACTCCAAAAAACCGAATCTCGAATACGAAAACAAAGAATATAAAACTCGTCGAGAATCGAACCCGCTTTGGTACCTAGTTAAAATCTAAGAATGCAAAAGCAATTTGATAAATAGAGCAAGAAATATGAAAAATATAAAACATTGACACATGGATTTACGTAGAACCCTACTCCCTAAGGAGCAGGATAAAACCACAGGAGAAGCCCTCAAAGGGGCAGATATTCTATTGAATTTCTCAATGAGTACATGGGTTAAGGGGCTCCTTATATATCCCCTCAGATAGATCGGAGTCCCACCGTTCATCCATGGGGGACTTAACATGAGTGGGGTAATTGGATCTTGGTGAGATCCAATTACCCACCTATTACATTCTCCCACACATATTTTTATTCACGGGCCGAACCGGGTTTTATGGCACATGTCTACGACCCGTTTAGTTGATGGGCAGGCCAAAGAGTAGGCTTGGTTGGGGTGGCCCATTCATGAAATCTCTTGGCCCAAGCCCAACCCATGAGTGGCTTGGGTGGGATGGTCTAACGAGGCCCGACTTACTGACCAAGTCTAATTATATGTACCATATGTTGTCTGTAAAATAGCCTCTTGAGGAGGCACCTGCTCATCCTGTAAAGTAGCCTACACTATATACAATTCACCGGTGCCATCAGTTAAACAAAGTGCTCAGAACATACCTGGGGTGTGCTGGATGATGGAGAAGACCTATGAGCACGAGGTACAAAATGTGGCGTGCGAATGTAAAAACGTGGCAAAAACCGAGTGAAAGTACTAATAGGTGGTGGCAATGGAGCAACTGCAGTAGGAGGTGGAGGAGGTGGTGGTGTAGGAGGTACCACAGCTGGAGGTGGTGGCGGCGTAGGAGTAGGCATGCAGACCTCCTCTTCAGAACAAACTGAGTCAAACTATCATCTTTTGCATGTCCGACTTAAATAATGTGTCATCGACACTAATTTAATACTTTCATGTGCCCGGATCAAAGCTCATGTACCCTTCTGGATTTGAGATTTCCAAACAAAGCCTGTTGACCACTCTGTGAGAGAGCTTGTTATGGCCAAGAGTCATATGATGCACAAATGCACAAAGCCAAAGGCATGAGATGGTAGTGAGAAAAAGTATCGGGAAAGGCGGCCGAAAGAAGAACCTTCTCATCTAACATGGAAGACGACATACGATTGACCTTGTAGTAGGCAGTGAGAACTACATCACCATAGAAAGAATGGGAAGCACGACTCTAGATAAGAAGGATCATGGTCACGTCACGAAGATGACGATGTTTGCGTTCAACGACACCGTTTTGCTGAGAAGTGGACGCACAAGAGGTATGATGTATAATACCGAGGGTCGTGAAGAATTGAGACTATTGAATGGTACAAAACAATAGGCATTATTAGAGTGGATATATTTAACATTAGTATAAAAAAATAATTTGATATTTACACTCATAATCCAGAGTAATTCCAAAAATCCTCGATAATCATGAATTACACCAAAGAGCCTCAATACTGCTTGACTCTTACACCCATAACCCCCGTGTTAACTTCCATCCGATTTTCCGTTAACGACGGTATCCGTCAAACATTTTACATTTTCTATCCTTTAAGTTCCATTATTCACAAATGAGTCCATTCCCAATCTTCCTCCAACTCCCCTTCCTCCTCCAGTGGCCGCTTCCTCCTCTCCTTCCTCCGCAAAAGGCATTTGTGCTTCCCATAGCCTGCTTCAGGTTATTCCCACATCTACCGGTAACTGTCAGGCATCCATGAAGGCAATGTTACAGTATCACGCTATCTGCTCTATCATGAAAACTTGTAGGGCATGTCTTCATGAGCAATTGCAGAATGGGGATGGCTTCTGAGGCAGTCACTGCCTGAGCCTTTGCGATGTCCTCATCCATATCTAACCATGAATTTTTTAATAAGCATAGTGTATTCTTGTACTGTCTTGTTTCCAGCCTTTAGAGCACCAACCAGATGAGGGATGCATAAAGTGGTTGCCTCAGATATTCGAAGTTTCTTAAAGTTTGTAAATAGGACCATTATCGTTCTGTGAACTTCATTTACAGTTGTTGTATCCCACAACCCATCTGGCGTTGGGAGCCTCCATATGGGATCTCGATGGGTCCTTTGACGTTGGGACGGCCACGGAGACTTTCAAAGTAATGAAAAATGAGACAACTTTGATAATAATAACCTCAATCAAAGTAAATACATATGCAAATTATTTTGTTTAAGTGACTCTGCGTAGTACAGAGCATACATTCTCCGATGAGGAGACTCAGTTCAGTTTTGGTAACTCAAACAGATGCAAAATTGAGTATATGTTCTCCGATGAGGAGACTGTCTTCACACTCCAAACCTACAGTTCCTCATCACCAGCGTGGCATGAGAAGCAATATTCTTAACGATCAAGCAGTATAGTATACATTGAGTTAATATTGTCCATAGTGTCTTGTATTCTGTGAGTGAGAGATTTCTTTCTATATATCCAAACATAGTATTGCATGCTTCGGCTTGAGGGGAATTGTTAGAGTAATGTCTATAGATGGGTAATTGGATCTTTCCATGGTTCAATTACCGCATCCACATGTTTAGGCCCTCATCATCTATGAGTGAGATTTGATCTTACTGATGGGCTATATAAAAAACTCCATGAAGGATATGGGAAAATCCTTAAGTGTTTCACAGAAGCGTGGAGATTGTGTCATATACGATCGGGAGCGACTAGTCATACTAGTGGCTCGAGGGCGGGGGAATTTAAAAAACATTTTGGATGATGAAACCACATGATCCAAGAACATTTCTCGGATCGTTTCATCTACAAGCACAAACAAGTATTAGGTTTACCTCTTGAAACGTAGTTGTGATCGAGTCTCTAAACGGTGAGATCTCCTGTCTCATGTTCGATCTAACAGAGGAGATGCTTGCGAGCGCATTGATGAAACACGTACTTCTCGCAATCCATGTTGATGATCCAAGCTACGAATCTCCTGATCTCCTCCCGAGATCCGACGTCTTCTTCACGATCGAGGTGCACTGAAGGTGACGGAGATCCACGATCAGTCGATGCAGTGGGACACTGATGTGGCGACGACGGCAACCCTCTCTAGGGTTTAGGGTGGACGACCACTCTAAGGAGGAGAGAGGGAGAGAGACTTGGTGTGTATAGAGAGAGACAAAGAGTTTTAATTCCTCGGAATTATGTATGTAATCTAAAAGGCAAGGGCCACCCTTCCTTTTATAATAGTTGGATGTATATGGATCTCAATCCATATACCCTCTTAATCCAACGATTTATATTAAAATGTTATTTATCAATGGACATGATTTGTTGCTATAGATTTGCAGCAACAAATTTAATTAAAATAAATTAATTATATACCTTCATCAAGATACAAATTAATTCATTTTAATTTCAATTATAATAAATAGATAATTAAGGAGGCAACCACCACCCCAAAAAAGGGTGGGCATCCCTCCTTTTGATTTGGTCAAGGTGGAATGATATCTCCAATGAAGCTCTTCAACCAGATGCCTTTGCAGCCTGATCAAGAGTATCCTGCGGCTGATGTTTCCTTTGATTACTCAACTTTAGGCTATTCAGTAACATCCTAATCAATAGTGGTGTGATCAACTACGTGATCACTACTTGGTATCAGTTCAATGTTCAATCCCCACCTGTTCGTGTACATCATCGCCTGCCCCTGCATTAACAGACTCACTACTCAAGTAAAGCATGTAATTATCATCAAAAGTAATATTCCTGATAAAACTAGTTCTATGTTCAGAAGGGGACCAGGTTATGTACCCCTTTACTCCTGCACCATAGCCTGTAAACATCCCTTTCTTTGCCTTTGGTTCTAACTTTCATTCACTAACATGACAATAGGAAGCACAATGAAAGACTCGTGAAGCAGAGTAATCAGCATGATTACCAGACCATACCTCCATGAATGTTTTGCAATCAATGGTGGACTCGGGACTCTGACTCACTAAGTAACAAGCAGTATTCACAACTTCTGCTCAGAATGCTCTACCAAGTCCATCATTAGAGAGCATGTACCTTGCTCCCTCCAAAAGCGTCATTTTCATTCGTTCTGCAACTCCATATGGCTATGGCGTATCTCTGACAGTGAAGTGTCTCGCAACACCTCCTCCTTGTAGAACTCTTTAAACTCTGACGAACATAACTCCATCCCATTGTCTATACGTAGATGATTCACTTTATTGGAAGTCTGGTTCTCCTCCAAGATCTTACACTGCCGAAAAGTTTGAAATGACTCCCTTTTGTGCTTCATCATGTACATCCACACTATTCTGGAGTAATCAACAATAAAAGATAGAAAATGCATGACACCTCTCAAATATGAGATCCGTGAAGGGGCCCAACAATCAACATTGATGTATTCGAGCGTCTCCTTCGCCGTGTGGATAGCTTTACTGAATTCTTTCTCGTGTTTTTCCCGAACACACGATGCTCATAGAATTCTAGCTTGGATCCCTTGAGATCCCCGATGAGATCCTTCTGACTAAGGATATTCATCCCCATCTGATTCATGTGTCCCAGCCGCATATGCCACAATTTTGACTCTGATCTTACGGCTTCTGACGCCATTGCAATAGATATCGTAACTGTAGATCCCTACATGATGTATAGGGTCTTCTGCTTGTTGCCCTTGATGATAACCATCTTTCCTTTGGCAATCTGCATAACTCCACCTTCAACGCTATGCTTATATCCTTTAGAGTCCAAGACTCCAAGGGATATCATCTTCTTCATCAGATCAAGAACATGACATGCTTCTGTCACCATCCTCACGATCCCATCATGCATCTTGATCTTCACAAAGACAATTCCTACAATTTTGCACGCTTCATCATTCCCCATAATAATGCTTTTGTCATCTTTCTTCTCATAGATGTAGAACCAATCTTCATTGGGAGCAAGGGTACAAAAACCTGTAGTCGATACTCGGTAAGTTGGTTCATTTACTAAGGATTAATCGACAATTGGGTGACTAATCAGATTTAGCCGGGCTTTAATCGACTTTCAAGTTTTTTAATTATTTTAAATATGTAAATCATTTTATACATATATTTATATATTTACATAGATTTGTACATTTTTTATATTATCATAATGAAAGAAAAGAAGTAATTGACTTTAAATAAACATTAAGCATATTGAAATAAGTTAGTTTTTTGAAAAATAAAAAATGATATCGTGAAGCAAAAGTCAATTGGCTAGTCGACATGGTTGGAATTAATCAATACTTGGTCGGCTACCCCACCGAGTAGACTAGTCAAACCTACTAGTCAGGTCAGTCAGGGATTTTTACAATAGTGATTGGGAGTTATATGGCAAGAACAATCAGAATCATTAATCCATGTGCTATTCATCGTCTTCTGATATGTGACGGTGATCGTGGCTTTCCTGAGCTTTGACAGCAACCATGGCTTTCCTTTCCTTGGACAGTCCGTCCAATGTCCAGGTTGCTTTCAGTAATTGCAGATGTCCTTAACATTGCGATTCTTCGACTTGGACTTCTGCTTTCCCTTCTTCGCGTACCCATAACCGACGCTACTCTTTTTACGAGTCATAACCAAACCTACGTTGTTAGAGTCCTGCTTCTTGGTTGCCATATGCCGAATTTTACGTATATGCATACTCGTGCAAACTTCCTATAGGGTTATCGAATCTCTTCCCACAATAAATGATTGAACAAAATTCTCATACGATAGTGGAAGAGAAACCAACAAAATCAAGGCAACATCCTCATCTTTAATCTTAACATCTACATTTCTTAAATTCATCAACAATATATTTAAACGATCTAGATGTTCTTTAAGAGATGTACCTTCCTGCATGCGGAGAGAGAACATGCATTGTTTCAAAAGCAACTTGTTGGTCAGAGACTTCGTCATCGCAAAATTTCGAATCTCAACCACAGACTGGCCATAGAATCCTTATCGGCAATCTCTGCAATAATCTCGTTCATTAACACAACATCATCGTCGAGTGTGTCTTCTCTTCCTGCACCATCATTTCAGAGGTTCGAGCGCCTTCGCCCGCTCCTAATCCAACGGCGTCTAAATAAACTGGATCCATTCTTCCCTGTGAACTTCTTGATCTTCAGATTGTGAGATGTCATTTTGCTTGATGATCAAGACAGAACTCGATGCTCTGATACCAGTTTGATGCGAATCACGGAAGCACACACAAACGAGATCAATCAAGCAAGCACAGAGACACGGGGTTATAAGGTTCACCCGTAACTGGGCTACGTCCTTGGGCAGCAGCAATCGGTTTTCACTATGTGGAGAATGAAGAAAAGTACAGAAGATACATAGAGCCCTAACCCTATGAAGCTTATATTTTAGTCACGTACAGACGGATCCTTAAAACAAACGGATCCATATACCCCGATACAAATAGAACTGCTCATACAACGAGACCCCCATTTTGTTGGTATAGGTATGACAAGTCAGATGCATACAAGGTTCATCAACTTAAGTCAGATGGTTAGATGGTTAGGATTCAATGCATATCAACAAATCAGATCTGAAAGTAGGGATTTCTTGAACTAATAGAGGGCTTGTGGACGTTGACCAAGCATCGCATTACCTTCATATGTCATGCCATTGGCCTGAAAAGGGTTTTAATTGATTCAGAAGGTCAACAAATCCCTTTTAAATTCACAACTGCCGATGTTAGATTTAGTGCCGATTACTTTCACTTTATCCTATTGCAGAAGTAGAGGAATGAGTTCTCTTTTAGAATTTTATAATTTGTTTTTATGGCTATTATGATATGATGTGCTTGAAAAGGAGTATAAAATATTCATGTTTTCTTGTAGTTACTTAAAAGTCTAATACGTTAAGTTGATTTGGTGAACACTATTCAGGTGTTGAAGAAACTCAGATATATATAATTTTATTTAGCAAGGGGTCTATTCTTTTAGCCTTTCTGAAGGAAGACTGCCTTAGTCTGAAAGAATTGATTTTAAATCTTTTCGTTGTTGCTCGTATCATGTCAAGAGTTCACGGATCCCATAATTTTAAAATGCCTTTAGGAATTTTAATTCACAGTTTCCATAATTCTTTCTTTCACTAATGTAAATTTATTCGTTCAGTCCTTGGAACTCTGGAATATGGTAGAGAACAAGACAATGACTCTTTCAGCACACGAGGGTTTGATTGCTTCTTTGGCAGTATCGAGTGTAACTGGGTTTGTGGCATCTGCTAGCCACGATAAATTCGTCAAGTTGTGGAAGTGACTCAAACATGTGCATTTACTTCAGAAGTCATTACAGTCTGCATCCTGTACTATCAGCGCATCATTAACTTTGAGTAATACTTCTAGCATGCGGTTACGGCATCACTTACAGCAGCATTGGGTTATTCGTGACCGTGGAAGCTACCGCTAGCATTACTTTCTGCACCTCTGGTTCTAACCTCATAAGGCGTTCTGCAACTATACCATCCCATGAAGTCCACAATCATTGCTATCACTGGCATTGCAGTAGTATTATCCATTTTCTTGTGAAACACATTTGATGATGTATATCAAGCTCATTTCTTGCGGCTCTGCAGTGTAACACCAATGTGCATTTTTCTTGTTTTTGCTGCTCCCGACTCCTTGGCTTTGATTTTAGTGTGTGTTTAAATCTGAAAGAGCCTGTTTCCCAAAATGAGGAAAATGAACGATATTAATTTAACGACACTGTCACCCACTAAATTGTCTTTTTTTGCAAGGGCAATCATGAATTAACAATCTGGTTCATGCAGTTTGCTTTGTTAAAACATCTTAGTATTGGTTTTTTTTCTGTACCTGCTGAAGCGAATTGGGAGTGTATGTTCAAAAGGCGTGACAGCTGGGTTCTAAGCACAAGGAGGGAAGTCTAATTATAGCATCACAAGTAATTGGCTTATGGTTGCATCCGTAAGTGACTTGTTTCATATATATTTCACTTCATATATGTTTGAGGATCTATCTTGAGGTTCTTTGCTGCCAATGAAGATTGGCGAGGTTTCTTGGCAAGATTGAGAAAAAGTAGAGTTGGGTTCCGAAGATTGAGGACAGCATAGCATGAAGCAAAGCTTCTGAGCCTTAGCTAGCTTTGGCTTTTGTTAGCTGTGTTCATTGCATTATTATCGGACGGCAATGAGTTTGAAACGGTATCTAAAAGGGTGAAATTTAGATATTTGCACCATGTCGAAGGAACCATGATATATATGTTTGGAACATATTCCATTCTCCCTAATATGGTAGATACCTCAGATCCCGTTTAAACGAATCGAAAGATATTGTCAATGAATAGAAGTACGTCTTGCTCATTAACATCTCATAAATATTCTGCCATGGTTAGGGCAGTCAATCCAACTCTCATACGAGCTCATGGTGGCTCATTCATCTGATCGTAGACTAAAGCCACTTTGGATTCTGTATATTTTGTTCATTAATCACTCCGGATTCTTTCATTTCCATGTAAAGATCATTTCCTTCACGATGATACTTGTAAGAGAATCCTCTACTTAGAGTAGTATAGCTTTCGAGTTACGGATTTAAAGTGGGTTTTTATTTGTATGTTTGCATGCAATGCTCAATTACACGTGAAAACTTGTGAGTTCCCCATTCGTTCATGGGTGCGTGGCATACTTTAGGACTTATATATATATATATATATATATATATATATATAGAGAGAGAGAGAGAGAGAGAGAGAGAGAGAGACGCGTTGCTCCACCTTATTTTTGACCTTTTTTTTATTTTTTGTCGTTCATAATGGTTCGATTGTAGCAACTATGAGATGAGATTCTTAAAATTTGACAATCGGGATGGAGGATAGTAGACTGTTTTTGCAGAAATTAGGCTGCCATATTAGATGGATATAACGATAGAAATACATTGTATTTAAAAAAATGTCAAAAAAAAGGCTGGGGCAGCTTGTTGGTTGCCCCAAATATGTGAGTGGATATGATGTAACATCAATGATCGTTCAGATGGAGTGAGCTTGTAAGTCGATTGCTTGAGCACAATGAGCATGGCCTGAAACGTATGAAACTCTTGAAATAACTCATACGTGTCTATGGTGAAGTAAACGAGTGAGTGCGTCTTTCACATTCGGAAGTGACGAAAGTTCTTTCAGGATCCTATTTATAGGCTCAAGATATGACAAGTAGTCATTAAAGTACTTAAGAATGGTTAGGTGAAAAGATCATACCGGATATAGTCACACTTTTTGTCCTCAACATCATAACAACTTAGTCGCAACACGATACAACAAAAAAGTCTTTTCGATAATTAAGTAGGTTCGTTTACAGGATCCATTTTGGATAATTTTTGGACATAAATTCAAATAACTAAGATTCTTTTAAAAGTCTCATCTCAACACTTCTTGAGCCTTCCTTACCCTCTCTTAATCGTGTATTGTCTCAACATTCAAAATCTTGCATCTTCTAATTGGTGCATCAGTTGACCCTCCAGTACAAACAACCAAATCATCTTAAGCGATTTATTCTCATCTTATCCATTGTTGGCGGTATACCAACTTTTCTTTTGATCACATGATTTTGAATCCGATTTTTTCATGTATGACCAAATATCTATTTTCGCATTTTTATTTATGCTACTATCATTCTCGGTAGATATCTATGGTTCACAGACCAATTTTCTAATTCATAGAGCATTTGGGCTCACAGCTACTTTGTAACACTTTCATTGACTTTCAAAGGGATTTTTTTATCACAAAAACCAATCCTCTCTACTTTAGCCATCTTGTTGTAAAATAGATCCCAAGTATTAAAAAGAATCTTTCTTCTGATTGATATCATCTCCATTCTTTACCTCGAGTCATTTACCGTTGCTTTCATCAAATGTGCATTCTATATATTCAATCTTAACACTATTAGATGAAGGGGCCCCTCTTCCAGAGCACCCTACATCCACGATCGAACCTCACCGGCCAGCTCCTTTTTCATGATCTTGCAGAGTCCTGATCCACAGTTAGATGAAGGAGCCCCTCTTCTAGTCTTGATCTGAGTCGTACGTCGACGCTTTTTCCTGCACATCAGATTAGGTCCCTTTGTAGATCTGAGTCGCATGCCATTAGATTTTCATGATTGTCAGATCTGCCCAGTAACGGTTATCCAGACCGTACGCCTGCTCCATGCACCTGAGCTGTCAGATCTTTAACGGAGCAGCATCAGACCCGTCCGCGCCTGCCATCACGAGAGCCTGCCACCTGCCCCCAACGAAGGATATATTCCACTCAAGCCCTCACCTTTTTTCTTATTTAGTTTTAGTCCAGTAAATACAATGTGTAGTTAAAAACTTTTGCAGTTAGACCCATGTAGTTTTAATATTTGCAGTTTAGTCCATCTAAGTTATAGTCACATGTATATAAAATAGCTCGACCCACCTCGCACTCATCAAGCCACCTAGTCATCATGATGAAAAATCTTTTCCGAACATCTAACACCACTTCATTCAATGCCTCCTGCCTGCTTTATGGTGCTTTTGCATACTATCTCCTGAACTTTTTGTCTATTATTAAATGCAGCTAATGTTTTGACAATTTACATTTATACCCCTATGTATGTTGTTTCATGTGTTGCGTGTGCATTTTATGGGAAAATATAGTGGCCCTCATAGTTCCTTATTGTGTTATTCTAGAGGTCCAAAAACTTAAAGTAATTACAACTCGATCCCTGTAAATAGTTTTTGATTGTTTGTCTTTTATTTAGTGTAATAAATATTAAATTAACTTCAAAAATTACATAAAAAAATTATCGATGATTTCAGATTGCATGTATTTAAACAACAACAACAAAGCCTTTTCTCAAAATTAAGTAGGGTTTGCTACATGGATTCTTCACCTAACAACAATAACAAAGCATTTTCTCACAATTAAGTAGGGTTGGCTACATGGATTCTTCGCCTCCAATCAGATCTATCTTGGGTCAATCCCGGGCTTATATCCACAAAATTAAGATCCCTTCGTATGGTCTCTTTCCAACATTTCTTGGGCCGTCCCAGCCCTCTCTTAGCCAGCTCAACATCCCAACACTCGCATCTCCTAACTGGTGCATCAGTTGATCTTCTTTGCAAATGTCCCAACCATTTTAAGCAGTTTTCTCGCATCTTATCCTCGATCAGAGCAACACCAACTTTCTTTCTGATTGCATCATTCCGAATTCAATCTTTACATGTGTGTGTGTCCACACATCCACCGTAGCATTTTTATTTCTGCTACATTCATTCTCTGCACATATATATGGTTCACAGGACAACATTCAGATCCATAAAGTATAGCATGTCTCACGACTGTTTTGTAAAACTTTCCTTTAATTTTTAAAGGAATTTTCTTATCACAAAAAATAACAGAGGCTCCTCTCTACTTTAGCCCGCCTGCATTTATTCTATAAGTAACATTTCCATCAATTTCCCCATCATGTTGCAGAATAGATCCCAGATATCTAAAGGAATCTCTCTTATGAATGTTATCGTCACCAATCTTCACCTTGATTCCTTCACCATTGCTTCCATCAAAGGTGCACCCCATATATTCCGTCTTAGCCCTACTTATACGAAATCCTTTAGTCTCCAACTCATGTCTCCAGACCTCAAGCTTCTCATTTACTACATCTCTAGTCTCGTCAATTGACACAATATCATCAGCAAATAACATACACCAAGGTAACTCATCCTGAATGTGACTTGTCAACTCATCCATAATCAAACTAAAAAGAAATGGACTCAAAGCAGAAACTTGATGTAAACCAATGTTGATGTCAAAATATCCAGTCTTCCCAGACAGGGTCCTTACACAAGATAAAGCCATATCATACATGTCCTATATGAGGTTAATGTATAGGATAGGTACTTGTCTCTTCTCCAACACTCTCCACAATATCTCTTGTGGGACAGAATCATAAGCCTTCTCCAAATCAATAAAGATCATATGGAGGTTCTTCCTTTTAGTTCTATAAATCTCCATTGTTCTCCTCATCAAATGGATGGTTTCAATTCTTGAGCAACCCGACATGAATCCAAATTGGTGTTCTTTTACGTTGGAAACTTGCCTCAACCTTCTTTCGATCACACGTTCCCAAATTTTCATAATGTAACTCATCAGCTTGATATCTCTATAATTTGAACAATTTTGAATGTCTTTTTTATTTTTATAAAGAGGCACCACGATACTCCTCCTCCAAGCTTCAGACATTTTCTTGCTTCGTCAAATAACATTAAATAGATAAGTAAGTCAAGTCAAACTACCCTCACCTAAAATTCTCCATACTTCTACACAGATGTCATCCGCTCCTACACCTTTCCTGGGTCTCATAACCTTCAAAGCTTCATCTACTTCCTTTCTTTGTATCTGTCTATAGCTTGCATGATTCAAGTAACTTTCACTACAAGCTAGATCACCCAAAGTGATCTCTCTATTTCCTTCCCCAATGAAAAGTTTATGGAAATATTGCTCCCATCTAGTCTTTATATCCTTCTGAGTAACAAGCGCATGACCTTCCTCGTCTTTAATGCATCTCACTTGAGAAAGGTTTTTGGTCTCTCTTTCTCTTGCTTTGGCCAACCTGAATATATCCTTCTGTCCCCCCTTAGAGTCGAGATTTTTATACAAAACTTGATAAGCTTTTGACTTAGCTTCGCTTACGGCCTTCTTTGCTTCCTTCTTCGCTATTTTGTAGTTTGTGACAGATTTCTCTGTTCTATCTTTAGATATAGCTTTAAAGCAAGTTCTTTTTATTTTTAGCTTCTCTTGCACCCCTTCACTCCACCATCAAGCCTCCTTTTGACGTAGAGCTCCTCTCTTTGACTCGCCCAGCATCTCCTTGGCTACCTTTCGGATACAAGATGCTACTGCCTCCCACATCTCGTTTGCACTACCTCTACAATCCCAAGATAAGTCTTCTAAAACCTTCTCCCTGAAGCTCGCTTGCTTCAGTGGAAGATTCCACCATCTAGTTCTAGTTATCTTAGAAAATCTCCTTTTCTTTACTAGCCCTTTCATTTGTACATCCAAGACTAACAAACAATGTTGGGTTGTCAAACTGTCTCTTGGGATTACTTTGCAGTCTTTATAACACAATCGATCTCTTCTCCTCAACGCAAAGTAATCTATCTGTGTTCTAGTTGGCCCACTCTTATAAGTAATTAAATGTTCCTCCCTCTTCTCGAAGAGAGTGTTTGCTATGAAAAGATCATATGCCGTTACAAAATCCAGGATGGCTTTTCCCTCTTCATTTCAATCTCCAAAACTATGTCCTCCATGAACACTAGCATACCCTGAAGCATCTTTTCCCACATGTCCATTAAGATCTCCACCGATGAAAATCATCTCTCTTTGTGGGATTCCTTGTAGATTCTTATCCAAATCCTCCCAAAAAGCTTCTTCGTCCTTTCATCAAAACCAATTTGCAGTGCATAAACTGAGATGATATTCATAATTTCTTCTTCAAGCACCAATTTTAGCAAAATAATTCGATCCTCGAATCTTTTCACCTCAACCACACAATCATCCAAATACTTATGAACAACCACACCAACATCGTTTCTACCCTTATATTTACCTGAATATCAAAGTTTAAATCATGTCTTCTCAATCTCCCTTGCTTTCTCTCCAACCCATTTAGTCTCTTGAAGACATAGTATATGAATCTTCTTTCTTTCCAACGTATCCACTATCTCCATCAACTTTTCATTTAAAGTGCCACTATTCCAAATACCAATCCGCAACTTCCATTGCAATCTCTTTTGTACTAACTTCTTTACTCACATGCGTCCATTATGCGAGGACCCTTGTAAATTTTGGACTGCATCCGGGCAGTGATGTAGTGGAACTAGCTTAATTACCCGCATGCGTTCCTCATGCGAGAACCCTTGCAAATTTTAAACTACGTCCAGGCTGCGATGTAGCGGCCCTTGCCAATTTTTCATTGCATCCGGACGATGCAACGTGTCGCAAGTAGGGAACGCCCCAATGAAATATGTATGTTTGCTTAAATCCATGTTGAACTATATCCAGGTTGCGATGTAGCGGCCCTTGCCAATTTTTCATTGCATTCGAGCGATGCAACGCGTCACAAGTAGGGAAGGCCCCAACGAAATCTATATGTTTGCTTAAATACAGATTGCATGTATTTATTGTGGTAATTTTTACTTGTTAATTTTCATGTATTTTCTATTACTAAAATTCAAAATACCCTAAAAGTCTTTGTTTGTTTTGAAAAATACATAAAAAGTTGAAAAATCATCTAAAATTTCCACTAAAATTTTCGTAGTTGTATTTCATTGCGTTTTAACTTTAGTATTAATTTTATTGAAAAATACTTTATAAAAATCTAAAAAATACAAAATACTTGAAAACTTATAAAAATCATATAAAATCACATAAAAATCTAAAAATAGTACTTTCAATTCATGTTTGCTCTAGTTTATATTAAAAATAACTTCCAGAAATTTTGAGCTTTTTGCTTATTTTAAATTTGAAAAACATTCATGGTTGTGGATAGTTTACTTTTTTGTATCACCTTTTTCATTTTTAAAAAATTATAGGAACTACCGAAAACATTATAAGATACAAAAACCCAAAAATATTTTCATTGCATTTTTCTGAGCATTTTTGACCTATTTTAAAAAAATACTAAAAGATTGTTGTGTGTGCCTCTATTTATTGTGGTCATGCCCTTTATTTTGAAAAATTAAAAATTCGAAAAAAATAAAAAACACTAAAAAGATTTTTATTTCTGAAATCTTATTACTTAGTGTATAATTGTACTTCTTGAGTTCGACCCTGGTCGCAATACCGGTTTAATAAAAATAGCCAAACTGCATGATTTGCTTGTTTGATCTCTTAGTGGTTTATTTTCTCTATTTATTGCTTTGATTCATTAGGGTCACAATGACACTTGCTTAATTAATAACTTAACTCTAGTTTTTTCAGCATTTATCAATTTACTTGCTGGGTTTGCTTGTTTTTAAGATTATTTCAAGTTATTGATTCCATTGCCTTTTTACAAATAATTTGATATGTGTTACAGATGCTTTAATCTCTCTAATTGATTATTTCTTTTTTTATTTACTTATGTACACATTCTTATTACTTTAAAAAGAGTGGATTGTTACTAATAGCAACACTTGGGTTACTTGTCATGCTCGTTTTTATAATTGTTTTTAGTTACTAATTTAGTTAACTTCTTTTACTAACAATCTATTATATGTTATTAATGATTATCTCTCTCTTACTTATCATTTCTCTTTTCTTAATTACAATAGAACAACCCCCTTATTTACTTATGTAACATATTTGTATTACTTATAAAAAGTGGATTGTCACTGATATCAACACTTATGTTACTACTCAAGCTTATTTTTATAATTGTTCTAACATATTAATTCCTTTACTTTCTTTTACTAACAAATTATTATGAAATATCGATGCTTATGTCTCTCTTATTAATATGATCTTAATCAGTAATCATTTGTTGAAATTATCAAAATTTTTGATGCAGCTGTAAATCATTTAAGAATGTGGAAGCCACCCCTTGATCAGTGAATGTTGAAGTCAACATTGAATCAATTGGAGGTGTGATATTTCAGTCGCACAACGTAATCATTGCTAGTATTTTTACTAGTCAACTACTGATTATTGAGCTATATTTTTTCCTATTATTTCAGCAAGGTATTGTATTCGAAATCGATACTACATTAAGCAATTTGCCACATACCTTGAGAAGAATAAGCTAACAGAAAAGCATGAGTTGATGGATAAATCAACATTTTTAGGATGGTTCCCATTACAAAACTCGACATCAACAGCCACGTGTTGGACCACATTATTCAGAAATATCAAGGAAATAGGCGATTCAAATTTGATGAGAAAGAGATCACATTTTTCGACCATGACATTGGACTAATCTTAGGATTGTCCTCATATGATTTCCCCGTTCATCTTTGAGGTTGTTCCTTTTAGCGGTCTAGTTCTACTGAAGAAGTAATTTTTCAATCAAACATATCCTTAAATCGTAATAACATTTGTGACATCCTTGAGTACTTACACAACCTAGATGATGATCGATCTATAAGGACATATATTACATGTTTGATTGCACTGATATTTGGACATTTCTCTTCTTGAAAATTAATTTGTATTTCCCAAGAATTTTGCTAAGCTACATTATCTCTTCTGAAGATACTCATTTCTTCAATTGGTATAGAGCCGTTGGGAACATGGTAATGCAACGGATGGATGGCAACGTTGAGAAGATGAAAAAGCGTACTTCATCTAATGGGAAAGTAATCGTTGGATATTTAACTGGGTATGTTGCATGTCTATATATAAGTTTTCAAATATTGTTAACTGAAATTATTTGTTTAATATCATGAGTACTACTTACTTCTTTCAAATTTCTTTCATTTTATGCATGGACACTTAAACATTACTTCTCATCTCATGCTTTGAACCACAATCTCCCACCATGGATTAGAAAATGGGCAAGTCCTTGTAAAATTACTCTTGATCAACTAATCAACTTGGATGATTGTCAGGTATGGGTCTAATTTGTAAATAAGCACACTAAGTAGGTAAAATAACATTACATCAAAACAATAGTCGTTTTTATCACTAGTGAGAATTAAAGATGAGACAAGTAGTTGCTATTTAGTTATTGAAAATTAAATAGCTTCAGTTGTGAGTACTTATATACATAAGGTTAACGACGCTTATCTCTCTCTTACATATTATTTCTCTTTTTTAAATACAATAGAACAACCCCCTTATTAACTTATGTAACATATTGTTATTACTTATAAAAGCATGCATTGTTACTCGTAGCAACACTTAAGTTACTTGTCATAGTTGTTTTTATAATTGCTCTTAGTTACTAATTCTTTTATCTTCTTTAACTAACAATTTGTTACATGTTACTGATGCTTATCTTTCTCTTACTGATCATATCTTTTTTTTTGAATTACAATAGAACCCCTTTATTTACTTATGTAAGACATTCTTATTACTTATAAAAGAGTGGACTGTTACTAATAGCAACACTTGTTTACTAGTCATGCTTGTTTTTATAATTGTTCTAAGTTGCTAATTCATTTACCTTATTTTACTAATAATTTATTACATGTTACGGATGCTTATCTCTCTCTTACTGATTATTTGTCTATTTTGAATTATTATTGAACAACCCTCTTATTTACTAATGTAACATATTCTTATTACTTATAAAAGAATGCATTGTTACTGATTGCAACACTTAGGTTACTAGTAGTACTTGTTTATATAATTTTTTTAGCTACTAATTCCTTTACCTTCTTTTACTAACAATTTGTTGCTTGTTACCAATGCTTATTACTCTCTTACAGATCATTTATCTATTTTATGATTATTCCAGATTACTTATTACATTGCCATCTTTTACTAAGATGTTGTTGCTTGTTAATGATTCTTCTCTCTCTCACTGATCATTTATCTTTATTGAAATAGTTACTTTTGGCTTGCTTATTGTAGGTTATTACTGACCTGACTTATGATGATAAAGAAATCATCAAAGCCGACATCAGCGAATCCGTTTGATTATGAAACCTTTATTTTGGAAGATTTTATTTCAAACGCTTTACATGCAGTTCCATCGCATTCAAAACTCATTGAAGATGGCTCGACAATGTCCATACACAAATCTATTCCAAGTCCAAAGATGATTTAGCGTAATTGTGGAACACACATGATGAAGATCAAAGAGTTAGAGGATATGATTTCACAACTTCCAACAATTGAAGAATTTGAATCATTGGAAAAAGTGCATCAAAAATATTTGTTGAAGAATGATAGCCTCAAACTTAAATCTCCATTAAAAATTAGTTTGGAGGAAGATCGAAGAAAGTCCAAAAGTGGCATCTTACCATCAGTGTCATAGTAAAAAGCAATACAATCCAAAGGATGCAACTGCTACTTTAGATTTGAGTACTATTGAAACCTTGCAACTTAACATTGTTGATGCACCCGTTGTATCAAAGAAATCTAGAAGCAAGAAATACATTTCTCCTCGCAATATATCAAAGCAGGAGAAGATCAGAAGAACACTGAGAGGAGTGGAAACTGCATTACATAGACCCAGAAAGGAAAAGAAGTTCCTAAAAAAAGAAGATTGGTTAAGAAACGTCCACAAGAAGTTCTTCATTTATGCATTTCAAATACCGTTTTCTATAAAATTATTAATTTTTATTTTTATTTACTTACATCTTGGACTCTTGTAAATATTTAATGTCCCTCGTACTGATTATGCAGAGTATTAACTATTATAAGTAATTGAATGATCAAATATACACGAACTTTTGAAGATCCAATGGCTAGTTATGTTTATTTAAATGAAAATATACAATTTTATTTAACTATTATATAATTATTTAATTTGTATTTTTTGATTGAATACTTGCATTTTAGTATGGGAGTAACTTCCCTATTTCGGGGTCAAATTTTGCACTGAAAGGCATGTTGAAGATCTTCTATATGAAAAATGATCAATGATGTGGTACTAGACATGTAAATGGATGTATTAGATCACAAGTATCAAATAAATGACATTGAAGAAGATCCTTATGCAGAAGGACAAACATGTGTGAATGAGGTTTCGTGCGCTTTCATTAATATCTTAAGTGCATTCTACATGTTGGGGCTATCTAACAAAGATATAATAGGCGTTTAGTTTATAATTTACTTGTAATTGCATTGTAAATGAATTGATGTTAAACAATGAATTCAAATTAACATTGGCATGCATAAGAGTATAGACTATTATTTAACCCAACACATATGCACAAGTATACTCAAACATGCACAGTACAATACACACAAACATGCATTTCTAAATCACATATTAGAACAAATCAACATAAATCACATTTGAAAATGCTATTTAATCCGTCATTTTCTTAAGCATTTCAACAAATTATAATGCATATGAAAAATCACGTAGAACTGAAATGCACCTAGTAATTGACGCAAAAATTAAACTACAAGATGACAATAGTGAAAAGAAGAAGTATATCTATGGATGAGGAGGATAGGCTCACTGCATGGTGGAGGAAGTGAGGAGATGGCAGAGGACTCCTTTTGATAATAGATGGTAGAGGAGATGGGGCTCATGACACGTGCCTGGTAGAGGAGAGGAGCAAAGGATGAGATCGGGGGTCAAACGGTGGAGGGGATGGAGTTGCTGGGTGGTGCATACCCTAAGTGCATTTAATTTATATGTGAAATATCCTAAGGGAATTCTACATGATGCGTTTATCTAACAAATATATAATAAACATTTAATTCCTAATTTATTTGTGATTACGTCGTAAATGAATTGATAATAAATAATGAATTCAAATTAACACTATCAAGCGCGTGAGCATTGAGATTATTATGTAAGCTAACATATATACACAAACACATCCACGTGCACACACACTTATACACAAACACTATCCCGTATTCTACAATATACATGTACTAATGCATTACTAAATCACATATTACAACAAGTCAACATAAATCACATTCAAAAATGCAATTTAATCCATCATCTTTCTTAGGCATTTCAGAAAAAACCTACAATACATATGAAAAATCACAAAGAAAGTGAAATAGAACAATAATCGTCATAAAAAGTAAGCTACAAGATGATAATAATGAAAGAGAAGAATTATACGATGGGTAAGGAGGATATGCTCGCTGGATGTGGAATAAGTGATGAGATGGTACACGTACCCTCCTGATAAATCTCCATTTCATCATTTTTATTCTATCATTTTGGTCTTAAAAATCCTAGTAAATGCGTGTAAATACCTTTAATTTAGGTATTTTATCATTCATGCATGATTGTGTAAATAGTGTATAAAATGCAGTTTTTAATGTCAAAATTATATAATAAAGAAAAGAAAAAGAATAAAATAATGGAAGTATTTTATGACCCTAAACCCATAGATCTAGGCATTTCGATGGCTAGATCGAAAAGGAATAAAATATGGGAACATAAGGGCAAGAAACAATAAAAATAAATTTTATTTTAATTCATTTTTTATTCATTTCTGGGACCTATTTTTTAGTTCCATCTTTTATACTTTAAATAAAAAAACTTTGAACATGAAAGATGTGGACACTAAAATATAGAAAAATATAAAATTGATTTCATTCAAAAATAGTATACAGATAAAAAGTTACACTTAGAATAAGATTCCAAAATCCCAACTTCCCAGACCCATATCTTTCAAATAAAAATTCAAAATATATCAAAATCATATTTAATTATATATAAATTTTAATAAACTATTTAATGAAGGTAGTTTCATATTTTTTGGAGTTACAGTGTGAAAGTTAGGTTTTGTACCCCTATTGTATAGCTATACCGATTAAAATATTCAATTTATTTATTATACATTGTTTTATTACTTTATATTTTTATAATTTTGTAAAAATTTTTATAATACTTGTGCATATTAAAACTATAATAAAACACTAAATAAATCATTAAAATAAAATACTTGTATAAAATACATAGGTAAAATACCTATATTATACCTATATAATAAATACACCTCATTATTTAAGTGTCAGAAAATATAATAAAAATAAATTTATGTATATATAATAAGTTATACATAAATAAAATAATAAATTAAATTAATAAAATAAAAAATACAAAATAAAAAATAAAGATTAAAATACAGAGATGAATATATCTATATATAGCCCTAAAAACCCGACTTCTAATTCTGAAGCCCTAAAAAATAAATAAAAATCATGATAAAATAATTCAAAAAATAATACATATTTTTTATTGTATAACCTAAAATTAATAAAATCAATTATTATTTTCAATTGATTTTTGAAATAA
Source organism: Ottelia alismoides (assembly GCA_037367405.1). Classification (NCBI taxonomy): domain Eukaryota; kingdom Viridiplantae; phylum Streptophyta; class Magnoliopsida; order Alismatales; family Hydrocharitaceae; genus Ottelia; species Ottelia alismoides. The sequence continues at coordinate 232,237 of JAZKJV010007264.1, read as the reverse complement.
TTCCTGGCTGGTTTTTCCTGGTTGGTCCACGTGGACCAACCAGGTTGTTTTAGAGGTTGACCCGTGGTCAACTCTTTGCCCAACACACCTGTCTCTTTTCAGACCTTGTTTTGTCCCATTTTCTCAAATTTTTGGAGGCCTCTCCTTTCATCAATACGCCTCACCCCCTTCACGACTATTTCTCCTCGATTGATGCCCTTACACGCCCATGCTTCGTATCGATGATTGCATCGTTGTATCGCTCTAGATCTCTCGTTCTTCGAGCTGCCTCGTCAACGTTGTACATATGCCACCCTCCTCCCCTTTTCGAATTTGAACCCATTTTACCTTGCTTAGGCACACCTCTCTTGCTTCGGATCGACTTTTGTGACAGGGGAGTCTCCAGCAACGTCTAGTGAGCTTCGACGAAGTTTTTGGCAGTCTCCACGATCTCCGGCGGTCGACACCGTCGTGAGGTTCTATCTCCCATATTCCAACCAGTGAGGCATTATTTTCCTCCCTTTTTCTTCTTGCATTTATCGCTTAGATAAAAGCCTATATTAGTTTTCACCTTTTATAACTTGCATTTAGCGCTTGTTTCACCGTCGCTCGCCCCTCGCCGGAGCTCGCTCCGGTGAGCCTCCATTTCGCCACCCTCCGCTTCCATCACCTCGTTGCTGGGTCGAGGTAGTTTGCCCTCGACCCTTTCACTCTTTTTTGCAGGTTCTGGAATTGCAAAGCCTACTGGAGCTCGTTTTGGAGGAGGCCTAAGGTTCATGGAGCTTCATTGCTCCGGCGGCCTCATGCGCACCCTCCGGCCACCGCCGGAGATTTTTGGAGCCTTCAGCACATAGAGGACCACCTTGGGGTGTTTCTGGCCTTTTGGAGCTTCAAGGGCCATCTAAGGTGAGAGTAAGGAGCTGGAGAAGCTCTCTTAGCCGGAGCCCCTTCCCTATTCGTCCTCCTCATCTTTTCACAGTCAGATCAAGAACAGATGCCAAATGCTTCAACAGTTGTTGGTTCTGGTGCTCTCTAGCCTTCGATCTTCTTTGGACGATCTAATTTGTGTTGTTCGCTGTGAAGGGGTATCGTCGCGCTTGAGCCTGACACGTGGATAAGTGGATCACGTAGCACTGTTGGATCACGCCGTAAGCTGGGTATTTGGCATTTTGGCCCAACAATTTTGGTATTTTACTTATTACTGCTTAAACTTTCATCTACAATTCTTTAATTCTGTAATATTTGCAAAAGAGCCCCGTGTAGTTGTGCTATTTATTATTAGGTCCATGTCGCGTAGCTCACGTAGCCATCCACGTGAGGTGCACATTTTGCGCCGAGACCCCCTGGGCTTTAATTATTTTAATCTATGCCAAGAACATTTTATTTACGTTATAAATTTGTGGTAAAATTGCTCCCATGCCCCCGTGTTGAACATCTTGGTTCCTGCCAGCGAGGCTCACGTGTTTCTACACGTGAGCTTAGCAATTTTGCAGAGAGGCCCTCACGAGTCTCATATTTTGTATAAGGTCTAGAAACTTTTGTATGTGCTGATTATTTATGGTGAAGTTGCACTTTGGCCCCTAGAACTGATGCTATTTGCGTTTATGCCCTTGCTAGTAGTGTAGTTTCTTTTTATTTCTTGTATTTATTTCATATATCTACATTGCTCTAAACAATAAAAAAAACTTAAGCTCCTGATTGCATATAGATTCACGATCTATTTTTGTTTGCAATTTTATTAGATTTATTATTTATTAAAAATTAAAAGCATCATTTTCTTCTCTGTTTGCACTATAAAATGCATAAAAATTATAAAACCTTTTTGAAAAATTCCAAAAAAATATTTTATATTTATTTACTTATTTGCAACTCCAGATTAAATATCAGTAAAAAAATATAAAAGGAAACTAAAAAAAGAAAAACCCCTAAAACATTTATAAAAGCATAAAAAAATCCTAAAAATGTCAAAAATATGGTTTATATTTCTGGATTTTATTTTTATTATTATGTATATATTAAAATTAATTTGGAGAGTTTTTAACTATGTTTTATAATTTTTATGTCCATTTTCATTTCAGATATTTATCTTATCCTTGTTTTAGGGTATTTTTGCCTTTAAAAATATATAGAAATTAGAAAAATGTATTAAGAATCATAAAAATAGTAAAAAATATTTGAAAATCCACGAATATTTTATTTTCTTCATTTTGATTATTTTTTTGCTTATTATATATATTATAGCCTATATTGTATATATATCTTATATATAGCTTTATATTTATATTTTAAAAGAAAAATAAAATATAAAAATATAAAATATAAAAAGAAAAATAAAAAATAGAAAATTAAAAATCAAAATAAAAGATAAATAAAAAATAAAAATAGAAAACCCATAAAAATAGCACTTATAGACAAATACATCATAGTCACTTTTTGTGCTTCATTTTCCTGATCTATTATTCTTGTTCCCTGTGTTCGAAACTCTACACATATTATACATGTCTTTTTTGTAGAGTTACAATAAATTTAAACTCTGCACATTTATACTTCATTGCTCGATTTATTTATTATGGGTTAATTGTTGTCTTAATCCAGATTTCATGTCGGTCTCCTCGACGATTGTATTCCCGCCTTGTGTGGAATATACGACCACTCGACTTTTGGGTTAAACAAATGACATCGTTGCCAAGGAGCAAAAACGTATAGATTGGCATTTATTTTTCATTGTAATATTTTTCTATATTTTTACCTCATTTATTTTCTTATTATTTTATATAATTATGTGAATTGTCTAACCACTCTCCTTGTTTGGATTTGTGCGAGGAACGCGGATCGAGGGATAAACTCTTATAGGAGAGCATGCACACTCACATGAGGTGGCTTTGACCAAGCATCATAGAAGAACTTGAAGTGTTTAAAGACAATTTTTTGTGAATTTATTTGTAGCATTTATTTGTGTAATTCAAGTGAGAGAGATTTTAAATTATAATAATACAGGTACTCCGGACTCTGGATATTCGGGCCCAATTTCCAAATGTTTGTTCACGTGGGGGCTCATCGCGGTTTTTATCATGTTTTCTTCACATTTTTATTTTGTTTCCCAGTTTTGTTTTCTTTATTTTGTGTGATTGAGCCCTTAGTTTTAGAACTTTCTTATCGATGGTATTAAGTCCAAACACTTAATAACCTTTGCCACAACCGATAATGACGTTTGGACTTAGTCAAATTTTGAAATGCTTCTCACTTAGTCTCGGAACGCTGCACCGTGAGAGTTCTCCATACAACGCTTGTAGGACCCATTGTTGTGGGCATCGAGGAGACTCCAAGACTGGACTCTTAGGCTCCCTTATAAGTCATCAGCATTGGTTCTTCATGATAATAACAATATCTGAACTTAGGGCGGTTCATTGGCTTGCCTTTGCATATAGTATAGGTTTCAATTCTGTCGAGCATCTTTGCATGTAGAGTGCTGGAGGCAAGATGAGCATTTAGGTTTTAGCATACATCATCGTTTTGCTGCTTGCATTGCGTTTTCAGTTCTCTCCCTCTGATTTTGACAACCTGGGTTAAAGGAATTGACTCCTCAGTAGGCTCGTGCATTTCTTATTAAAAATCTAAAAAAGTGATAACTAATAAAATTGAGACTGCTAATATTACTTGACCCTAAAATTGATCAAAAAGAAAATATTTGTCTTCGGGCGAGTAATCCCTTCATTGTTTTCATTTTAAATTGTTCGCGTACACGCTAAGGAATAGTTCCCAAATCCCATTCAACCTCTTAAGTGTGTGCGCAACATTTTGACTTCTCGCCTAGTTCTAAAACAGAAAAGACAAAAAGATTGATCTTTCACGGTCCCTACCGAGTTGAGTAGGTGAATTGAGGGTTTTGTTTTGTGTGAGATTGTTTGTGTTTGCTTGTGTACGTTCTATATCGACTCTGTGCTTTTGCATATTTTTCTCATTTCTATTGACTTGACTATCGTCTCTCCCGATCATTTTCCATTTGTTTCGAGATGGCCGACTGGAGCGTATTTTATCCAGACTTTGCGGATTCCTCGTTCACTCTAGTCGATCCACCTCTCTTTTTCCAGGAGGACTTTGCTCCTGACTTTTGTATATATCTGCCTCAGCCATAGATTCATGACTCAGACTTTTATCCACCTCCACCTTCATACTTTTTGCCTTCACATCCACTCGAGATTGATATGTTGAAATCACCTTTCATGATTTCCATGATTGAGACCATGAACCAAATGATGGATCAAATGAATTCGAGGATTGATGATCTTACTAGTTTAAATAAGAACCAAAATGTCGCTCCACTATTTGAGGATGTAGATTCATTTGAGGATTTCCTTGAGAGCTTGCAATAGCTCAAAATACAAAAAATGAGAAAAATTTTAAAATCCAAAAAGATTTTTGGAGACACATGATCGAGTTAGACTGTGAGGAGAGGGTACCTTTGCTATATCATGTGACTACACACTCATTCACACCCTGTCCCACCTTGACCTCGAGGATGATGCTGTACATATTACGCTTGGCATTCCTCATGTAGATGTTGATTCTGACTTCCTCCCTTGTATGGAGGAGGTCCAACAATTCAAAAAAATGTTGACTGAACCTGAAGTGGTGGCCGTTATTCAAGAGATCATTGATGCCCCACTTCGCCAGGCCATGGGCTAATTATCTGCTCCTCATCATAAGAAGAGAAAGCAGAGGAGTAGATCTGAGCATCATATCTTGACCATGGTCACTGCCCACACCATCACCCATTGTCCATCTTCTAGGAAAAGGAGCACTATCACACCTCTTGTGCGTTGCACCATCTCTAACCATTTATGTGATAACACTCTCCTTGATGGCGACACATCGATTAATATAATACCCTTCTCGTTGGCCCAATCTATTCATCTTGGGCCTCCAAGAAAACCACGATGATTGTTCAATTCAATGATGGATCAATAAAGAGGCTGAAGGGTATTCTTGAGAACGTCATCATTTGATTCAGGGCATGAGCTTCTCGACTGACTTCGTTGTCTTTCCCATGGAGACGTCCACTTCTTTGGAGCGCCCTCCAATTATCCTGGGATGACCCTTTCTCACTTCTGCGAGAGCCGTTATTGACTATGGATATGGAGAGATTTGCTTCCGTTCTGATGTTGGGAACGATGTATTGATCACCACACCTACCACGGACCAAAGACCCGCATCTCACAAGAGTGTGTCTGTGTTAGCCGACCCCGAGACCTATGACCTATATGCTAATATCAGAGAGACTTTCTTTATGAGTGATGATGAGACCCGAGAACTCCTTGCCAAGGAGGAAGACTCAGAAAGCGTAGACCTTGGAGTTTCCTCTTGTTGTGATTGGCAATGCATTGATGGCATCCGTAGTATTTATACGATGGATACCATTGAACGGAGGGTAGACATTGATGAAACTAAGGCTAAATTTAATCTTGTTGCTTTTATCCAGGAATTCGGGCCTTTTGATGAGAAGGATGACCTGGTTGAAACTCTTGAGGACAAACATGATTCGATTACTTCCACTGATAAGTTTGTTCCTTTTGGTTTTGATTTAGATGAGACCTCATAGGACGACACTTACCTTACTTCTTCTGATGATGAGTTCATCCCATTCCACTTCGATATCATCGAGACTTCCAAGTCTAGACCTAGACACACTACTTCCACTGATCCGTCTATGACTTCTCATCCTAGGGCCACTGAGGATCTTCACCCTGTCGACCCTGATCGGTTTGTGTCATATGAGTACCTTGATGTCGACCTACACCATATCAGATCTATTCCTCAGCGGTCCAGCAAGAAGGTCCGCTTTCAACCTTCTTGACCTCTATACATCCATCTATGTTGTATATTCACTTTCGTTTCCCTTTGTCCATCTCCTATTTCGCTCATCCACCCTATTCTCGTGTGTGCCTTGCTTAGGATGTACTTTGTCCTAAGTATAGGGGGTGGACGAGTCGAGTGTTCATTCATCGTTCCATTTCATTAATTCTGTTGTTGCCTATACTTTGGGCCTCTTTTACCCTAAGTATAGGGGGGATAATGCGTACATCCTCTTCTATATTTTTCCATCTTCATCTCTTTTCTTCTTTTCCTTTTCTATTTTCTTCTTCTACCGAAAGTGTTGTCCCTTTTTTGTCAGTCTTCTATAATTAGGACATACTTTGTCCTACATATAGGAGGTGTTGCACCCTGAGTTCTTTCATTCTTTGATGCTCTCCATTGTCTCTTCTTCTTGTCTATACTTAGGATATCTTACCCTAAGTATAGGGGGAGACAATTTGAGTATGATATGTTCATTCCCACCCTTGACCCTTCCTGTTTTGTGTAAAGTGTGTTATACTTAGGATTATTTGATCCTAAGTATAGGGAGGGCGGTCAACTTCCTATTCGTTCATTCATTCCTTATTCATTTATTCTTTAGACTTGTCTATACTCAGTACGAGTCATGTTTTCTCTTTTTCTCTTTGGTCTAAGAGGACATAGCTCAAGTTAAATATAAGAGGGTCATATATACCCGTATATACTTTAGACATAACTCGTACTTTCGTATTTTTATGAATAAATATGGTTAATTATATTATTAAATTCATTAAAATACTTAATAAAAAGGTGTTAACTATTCCTCAAAATCTTTTTGTATTTACTGGGTAATAAATCATGTAATTTTTTTCAAAAATGTATGAAAAATAGTTTGAAATATTTTTGAAAAATCTTTTAAAAACTATTTGGAAAATATTTTGTTAAAAAATTTCAACCATTGTAAAATAGTTTTGTTTTGAAAAAAAATCTGTACGAAATAAAAATGTTTGAAAATTTATTTGCAAACGTTTGGAAAATGGTTGCAAAAACATGTTGAAAAATCTATATATATTGTTCGAAAAACCTTTGCAAAATGATTTTCAAATATATGTACATGTTTGTAAAAATTATTTTGGACTATAGTTTTCAAAATTGTTTGAAAAATTGATTTCCAAATAAGTTTGAGAAATATAACGTCCCCATAAAATTCTTTATTCTTTATATATATCTATAAAATCGACCACTTACGCTTTGTAAATTCTTAAAAACTCTAATTCTTGTAAATATAAGATACCTCTTTATGTAAATATTTGTACCTAGTTTTTAGCCAAAATCTTTTGTTTTTTCAAAAATCCCATAAATATTTGCAAAATTAAAAGCACTAAAAACATTTGAAAGATCTTTTTAAAAAATCCCCAAAAATGCATATGCATCATATTTTCAAAAATTTATAAAAAGTACAAAATCTTTGAAAATTGCATCACAAAAGTATTCTTTACATAGCATTTGCATGGCATTCGCATCGGATGGAGTTTGATAATTGAACAAGTCTAAGTAAAATTCGAAGATTGGAGATTGGTTGGACCTTAAACCTACCTAATTAACAAGAACCTTATAGGAACTAGAATTGAGGTACTTCAGGTCTAGTTGACTTAATTCTTTGAGGGTCATGAGACTTGGTTAAATGGATTCTTGACTGTCTAAGTTGAGTATTTCAGAGAATACACACGACTCTTGTTGGTAATGACCTAACTTGGGCACATGCACCTTTCTCTTGGCTCAACTCAGTTGGAGTGGTGAGGGGGTTGGATTTGCCGATATTATACGCACACAAATGGAAACATTTGTCCTCCTCTAGGAAGGGAAATGCACCCCAACATGTCCAGTGATGATGAATTTTGAAGACAAGAGAGTGTGGGTTGCAATAATGCTTCAAAAGAGGGATAGTCTATTGTATCAAGAGGAAAAACTCCTGATGTAAATGTTGTTGTATATAGTATTTCAAAAAAAGGAAAAAAAGCAAAAACTCCAAAAAAGTGGACATGCCTGATTGAAAATAAAATGCCTGCTGGAGTGTATATATTTGTATAGCCAATAAGCAAGCTTGAGCTTTAAAATCAAATCATGTGAGCCTGCAGCTGAATGACTTGACTACACTAGTCTTTCATCCTAGGATAGGTAACTACACTGGCTACTGTCCATTCTTCTCTTCACCCCTCCTCTTGGAAACCTGCACCTTTTGCTTGGCTCAACTTAGTTTGTGTGGTGAGGGGGTGGATTTGCCGATATGAGATGCACACAAGTGGAAACATTTGTCCTCCTCTAGGGAGGGAAGTGCACCCCATCCTGTCCAGTGATGATGACGGTTGAAGATAGGAGAGTGTGAGTTGCAATAATGCTTCAAAATAGGGATAGTCTACTGTCTCAAGAGGAAAAACTCCTCATGTAATGGCTATTGTATATAATATTTCAAAAAAGAAAAAAAAAACAAAAACTCCAAAAAAGTGGACATGCCTCATTGAAAATAAAATGGCTGTCGAAGTGTATATATTTGTATAATCAATAAGAAAGCTTGAGCTTCAAAGTCAAATCATGCGAGCCTGCAGCTGGATGACTTGACTACACTGATCTTTCAACCTAGGATAGGAAACTACACTGGCTACCGTTCATTCTTCTCTTCACCTCCTCCTCTTGAGATGGTTGTCACTTGAAATTAGAAGGGAATACCTCGCTCCTCGAGGAAGGAGTTCTTGGATTGGGGAATCATTGGGTTGTCATGCAGGAAAAGTCAATATCTTTGTCATTTCAGTTGGGGAGAACCACCATCACTTGCACTGTACGACTCAGATTCATAGTCATAAGGGTTTGTGTATGAGTTGAAGTATTTTGACCTGGCTTTGAGGAGACTTGAGAAGGGTTTTGATATTATTGAAGGCTGTTCAATTTCAAATCCGATTACCATTAAGTTTCCGCCCGTACTAAAATTTCAAAGGTCCAACTTAAGCTCCAAACTTTGATTTTTTGAAGATAAGTTTGAGGATTAAACTTAATCCAATTTCTTTCTTTTTCTTTTCTTTATTTTTCTTTTCTGGATTTATTGCATAAGTGTTCGCTAGAGATTACCAAGGAAAGTATAGAAGCATGATGAATCTCTGTTTCATCATCTTTATTATAACATTTGGCCTTAAAAACTCTAGTAAATGTGTGTAAATACCCTTAATTTAGGCATTTTATCATCTGTGCATTGTGTAAATAGTGTATAAAATGTAGTTTTTAAAGTCAAAATTATATAATAAAGAAAACAAAAGAAAAACAATAAAATATTGAAAATATTTTACAACCCTTAATCCGGAGACCTAGGCATCTCGATGTCTAGGTCGACAAGGAATAAAGTAGGGAGAGATAAGGGCCAATAAACAATAAAATACCTTTTATTTTAATTCATTTTTATTTATTTTTAAAACCTACTTTTAGTTCCACCTTTTATACTTCAAATAAAGAAACTTTGAACATGAAAGATGTAGATACTAAAATATAGAAAAATATAAAATTGATTTCATATAAAAATAATATATAGATAAAAGGTTATACTCATAATAAGATTCCAAAATCCCAACTTCCCAGACCCATTAATTTCAAATAAAAACTCAAAATATATCAAAATCATTTTTAATTGTACATAACTTTTGATAAGCTATTTACTGATGGTGGTTCATATTTTTTGAGGTTACGGTGTGAAAGTTAGGTTTTGGATCCCTAATGTATTGCTATACCGATTAAAATATTCAATTTATTTACTATTCAATATTTTTATTATTTTATATTTTTATAATTTTTTAAATATTATTCATAATACTTATGATATTATTGGAATACAAATACTAAATAAAACATTAAAATAAAATACTTGTATAAAATACGTAGCTAAAATACCTATATCTATACCTATATAATCAATACCTCATTATTTAAGTGTATAAAATACATAATAAAAACATAATAAAAATATATTTATGTATATAAAAATAAGTTATAAATATATAAAATAATAAATTAAATTAATAAAATCAAAAATACAAAATAAAAATAAAAGATTAAAATACATAGATGAATATACCAATATATAGCCCTAAAAAAACTAACTTCTAATTCTAAAGCCCTAAAAAATAAATAAAAATCATGATAAAATAATTTAGAAAAGAAATAATATTTTTTATAACCTAAAATTAACAAAATCAATTATTATTTTTAATTGATTTTTTGGCTAGTTTTTCCTGGTTGGTCCATGTGGACTCATCAGGTTGTGTTAGAGGTTGACCTGCGGTCAACTCTTTGCCCAACGCTTCTGCCTCTTGTCAAACCTTGTTTGTCCCATTTTCTCAGATTTTTGAGGCCTCTCCTTTCACCAATCCTCCTCAATCCCTTTATGAATTTTTCTCCTCGATTGATGCCTTACACGCCCATGCTTCGAATCAGGGATTGCATCGTTGTATTGCTCCAGATCTCTTGTTCTTCGAGATGCCTCATCAATGTTGTACATAAGACACCCTCCTGCTCTTTTCAAATTTGAACCCCATTCTTAGGCCTGCCTCTTGCTCTAGATCGACTCCCGTGACAATGGAGTCTCCAGCAATATCTAGCGAGCTCCGACGAAGTTTTTGGCGATCTCCATCATCTCCGGCGGTCGACGCCGCCATGAGGTTCTGTCTCTCAGATTCCGGTCGGTGAGGCATTATTTTCTTCCCTTTTTCTTCTTGCATTGATAGCTTAAATAAAACCCTAGATTAGTTTTCACCTTTTATTCTTGCATTTAGCGCTTGTTTTACCGTCGTTCGCCCCTCACTGGAGCTCGCTCCGGTGAGCCTCCATTTCGCCGCCCTCCGCTTCCACCACCCCACTACTGGGTCGAGGAAGTTTTCCCTCGACCCTTTCACTCTTTTATGCAGGTCCTAGAATTGCAAAGCTTGCTGGAGCTCATTTTGGAGGAGGCCTGAGGTTCCTGGAGCTTCATTGCTCCAGCGGCTTCGTATGCACCCTACGACCACCGTCAGAGATTTTTGGAGCCGTCAGCACATAGAGGACCACCCCTAGAGTGTTTCTGGACTTTTGGATCTTCAAGGGCCGTCAGAGGAGAGAGAGAGTAAGGAATTGGAGAAGCTAGCTTGGATGGAGCCCTGTCCTTGTTCGTCCTCCTTGTCTTTTCACCGTCAGATCAAGAACGGATGCAGACACTTCAGCAACTGTTTGATCTGGTGCTCTCTAGCTGATAATCGTCTCTGGACATTCTAGTCTTTGTCGTTCACTGAGAAGGGGTATCGGCACGCTTGAGCTAGACATGTGGATAAGTGGATCACCTAGCAACGTTGGATAACATCGTTAGCTGGGTTTGCATTTTGGCCCATCAATTTTTGTAATTTACTTAGTACTTCTTAAACTTTCATCTATAGTTCTTTAATTCTATAATATTTGCAAAAGAGCCTCATGTACTTATGCTAATTATTATTAGGTCCCTACCGCGCACTTCACGTGGCCATCCACATGAGGTGCGTATTTTGCGCCAGGTCCCCTTGGGCTTTATTTATTTTAGTATGGTCCAAGAACATTTTAGTTACGTTATAAATTTGTGGTAAAATTGCTCACATGCCCCCGTGTTTCTGAAAATTACATCTTGGTCACTGCTAGTGTAGCTCACGTGTTTCTACACATGAGCTCGGCAGTTTTGCAGAGAGGCTCTCGTGGGTCTCAGATTTTGTATTAGGTCCAGAAACTTTTTGTATACATTGATTATTTCTGATGAATTTGCACTTTAGACCCTAGTACTTCTGCTATTTGTATTTATGCCCTTGCTAGTAGTGTAGTTTCTCTTTGTTTCTTGTATTATTTCATATATCTCATTGCTCTAAAAAATCCAAAAAAATAGACTTAAGCTCCTGATTGCATATAGATTCATAGCCTACTTTTAGTTTGCAATTTAGGAGATTTTATTATTTATTAAAATCAAAAAGCATCATCTTCATCCCCATTTGCACTATAAAATATATAAAAACTATAAAACCTTTTTGAAAAACTCCAAAAAAATATATTTTATATTTATTTACTTATTTTACAACTCCAGACTAAAAATAATTAAAAATATAAAAGAAAACTCAAAATAATAGAATAACCCATAAAACCTTTAAAAAAAATATAAAAAACCTTAAAAACCCGAAAAATATAATTTTTGTTTATGAATTTTATTTTATTATCTATATATTGAAATATTTTAAAAATTTTTGACTCTATTTTATAATTTTTATCTCCATTTTTATTTGATATATTTATCTTGTACCTCTTTTAGGGTATTTTTGACTTTAAAAATATATATATAAATTAGCAAATTTACTAAAAATCATAAAATAGTAAGAAATGTTTGAAAACACAAAAATATTTTATTATCTTTATTTTTATTATTTTTACTACTTATTATATCTTTTATAGCCTATATTATATATATAACTTATATATAACTTTATATCTATATTTTAAAAGAAAAACAAAATATAAAATATAAAATAGAAAATGGAAAATATAAGATCAGAAAATCAAAAATCAAAATACAAAATTATAAAATCAAGAAAAATTTAAAAAAAAAAATAAAAAATAAAAAAACCCATAAAAATAGCACTTAAATACATCACAGTCACTTTTTGTGCTTCGTTGCCCTATCTATCCGGCTTGTTCCTTGTGTTCGACACTCTACACATACTTGCACCTATACACATCTTTGTTGTAGAGTTATAATAAATTTTAACTCCGCACATTTATACTTCATTGCTTGATTTCTTTAGTGTGGGTTAATTGTTGTTTTAATCCAGATTTCGTGTCGGTTACCTTGACGACTGTGTTCCCGCCTTGTGTGGAACATACGACCGCACGACTTTTAGGTTAAACATCTCCGTGAAGAGATGAAGGAGGTGATGGGGTTGCAGGACACATGTCTGGTAGAGGAGAGGAGCAGAGGAGGAGATCAGGGTGGACGGAGGAGGAGATGGAGTCCTTTGATGGGAGATAGAGGAGGAGAGGTGTCACTGGTGGTGGGGAGGTCAGGGTTTAGAGGGCTAGGGTTCATGCAATGAAATGAGGAATAGATGGGGTTTATGTGTGTGGAATGCTTATCAGAAAATAATACATATAAGAGTACAAATAGTCGCAATTTGCTACCACATTATTCGACCCTTGGTGGTCGCATATCAAGCGTGAAAATGCCAATTTCTTTTTTTTGTGATCACATATTTAGAGGTACGAGCACTGGTAGAGAGTTCGTGCTTGCATTAACCATTGCGACCATAGATCCACTACTAGTGGTCGCATATGTATGGTGGTAAATGACAAGATTCCTTGTAGTGGTAGTAGACTATATTTTCATAATCGGAAATTAAGTACAATTTTAAGTCACAACTCCAAATTAGACATAACAAGAAAGATATGTTATATTACTAATTCTTGGAGTTGGCATAAATGGAATGATAAGAATATTTCAATCTTTCCCATAAAAGAAAATTATCTTCAAAGTTTATTTATTTCTTAAACCTTGCTGAAATGGAATGGATGTTACACCTAGACAATAGTTGGAGTGATAGAGTATTACACAGTCAATAGTTGGGGTGATAGAGTGTGAGATGCACCATTGAGAAGCTTGACATTAGGCGTTTAACGTGAAATAAGCAATATAATTAAGCTTGCATGTTGAGACGTTAAAAAATTGATTAGTTCTTTCATCTCTGCAATTAATTAACCAAATCATGATAAGAAACAACGACGGTAAGATTTTTAAGTGAAACTATCCAACATTTCTATGTATTAAAGTATTTGGATGTTTTGTTGTTCTTTACAATTGCCAGTCTCACATTGATTCTACAGTGCTGATTGTGCTTAATTCTTAATTGAAAAATGATAGAAACTTAGGATTCATGAATTGAAATTAGAAGAAGAGGCCTTATTCAAGATATCATATTTTTTTAGAAAATGATTTTTATCCATTTATTGACACAATAGAAAATAAATAATAATAAAAGAATCTGGGTATTGTTCTGATAAGTTAAAATTTTAGTTGTTGATCAGTTATCGATACTAAATGCCTATATCTATAACAACTATATAATTAGTGCAAACCAAAAATAAACAAGACGGTAAATATAAAGAAAAAAATTAATTAATTAGCATTTGTGTGTGTACATTGTAGGGGAAAATTATGTTAACGCTATCCATAGATATGATTAACTAGAGACCTCTAACAAATATAGATGACAAATCATGTAACCTTTGAGGGGAAGGCCATGGGTTAGGAGTGGAAACGTGTGGGGGTATAGAGGATTTCAGTTGGGACGTCAATATACGCGAGCAGATCCTATGTTGTATAGTAGAAGACTGTTGTAAATCTATGGGCCGCTCGAGGTGTTTTTATGGGTCCTTATCGTGGGAATTCGTGCAAACTACTCGATCAAGATCGAACGGATCGGGCGGCCCATGGCTTTACAACAGTCTTCTGCTGTACAATATATGATCTGCTCTCGTCATTATACAAACATTGTTGTTGTGTCAAGGTGCACAATCACTCGTACCACGCAGATGGGCAAGCCCATATATACCTTATGGAATCATCCAGATGTAGAAGAATCGTGATATAATGAGCCATTGATGAGGGAGGCACCATGGTCATGTGTGGGAGATGGATGGAGGGGTGGGAATTAAACATCAAGATTAAGGGTATTTCTCAAATTCTACATGGGTTAATCAAGGGAGGTACATGCCCTGCCTGACATCTAATTTGATCTGGAGGGCGCGCTATCCAATCTTGAGAAATGTGTGGTGTCGTGTCATGAAGCACAAAACTAAATGGTACGAACATGCCATGGAGTAGGTAGGACTAGTGCTAAACCTAAAGGTGATGTCAGCTTGTGAGATGAGCTTGCAAATGATGATAATAGTCTATTACATAATCAAGGCGTCATGAAGATCACGATCGAGTTTCACTCATTGGAGAGAATATTAGGATTATGATTGTAAAAATTCAGAATATTAGTATGTTAGAATTTGGTTCATGTATTCATTGCATGAGATTTGATTAAATATGATCAAATCTCATTATTATCTTGGTGGATTGAGCTAGATTGATTGCGTTCCTGATTTATGAGTTTGATTGCTATAATCAATCCATATTTATACTTGGGCCTATAAAAGGATAGGATGTGCGAGATTATTCAACCACGCCATAAAGAGAAAACAAGAAATAGAGAGATAGAGATAAAGAGAAAGGGAAGAAAAGGAAGCCAGCACGCTGATAGAGAGAGTTGTATTTGTTCTATTTTTATTAAATATCTTCTATGACATTCAAGGGAAGTAACTAATCACCGTCATAACATGTGTCATCTTCTTCATGTACTTCTGTGAGGATTGATTGTGTATCCTTTTTATCGCCAACTCTATCCTGGGCTTTATTTCGAAATTCATCTTGAAGTAAAATGAAATCTTTTTCAGTTTGCCACACGCATTCTCTTCCCTCCTTTTCGTTGGTTGTCTTTGGTGTTTGTATTGAGGGCAATGAGTATGTGCCCACTAAGTTTTAAAGACTCAAGTCTTAGTGTGAACACGATCCAATAATAATAATAATAGTCAATCAATGGTTGCGATGAAATAATTCCAGCATCGCTCAATGGATGGATTAAAGAGCTTCAAATTGTATGAAATTTTAATACAATCTTCATTTTAGAGTATAAATCAAATTTAACTAATTTGATTTATATTTTTATTAGAAAATATTCATTTTTTTCATATGAGAACAAATAGTTGTGTGTGGTCATGTTCACATTTCCTTTTCTCTCTATGTATATGATCATATCATGAGCCGAAGTACATCTTCATGTCCATATATGTAAATCTTTATGCAGAGAAAATAGGAAAAGAAAAGAAAAAGACAGCGGCAAGTACTGAAAATGTTTAATATTTTTTCCTTTTCAATTGCCTCCAGTTTGATATAACAATCCATTATTTAGCCATCCATTATTTAGATCCAAGCCACGTCACCGAACTCGAACACGTATAATTGAGAAAGCCAGCTCCAATTAAAGAAACATCACACCATGCAAAAGTCCTTCCCTTGCCCGCTTGATTTCTCCGTTTCAGTCTCAGGTATCTGTCCCACAGTAGGCTTGGAGGAGGCGGTTTTCGGCCTGCGCTTGCCGAGCCGCCTCCGAAACCGCGAACTTCATGTAATCGGTGTAATAGAAGGGCTTGAACTTGGGAGGACCCTTGGCATCGATCAGCTCCTGCGGGGCTCTCACCATGACATTGTACTTGGGGACGGAACCCACCAACACCGAGTACCTCGTCTCGTCCCCGCTCACCACCACACGATGGTTGCACGACCGGATTCTTCCGTTTGTCCAAGCCTACATCTCATCATCAGAAACACCGGGTAAGTAGATTCTATATCTGATTGCAACTGCTTTGGTTAATTTATGCATTGGATTTGATCGATAGTTTTCGAAAAGAGAATTACCTTTAAGAAAAGAAAAGGATGGTTGTCATACACTACTTATCAGTTGCATCACAGTTGACAAAAGAATTTTCATCATGTCCGTTAGTATTTTGAGTTTAACATTTTGAGGAGCATATGTATTTCTTAAGGAAAAAGCAGAGATTCTGAACTTAAAGAACAAGGGCACTTTCTGTGTGATCCTTTCATGTGTTCTTGTTAGTTTTCCAAATAGTCATATAGCTGTGGTCGTCGTTTTCCATCTGGGTGGGTTTTGACATAACCAAGGATACATAATCTTCTAACATCTTATCTGATTACACAACAACCCGTATGATCTGTGTAATTACTCCACATTCCTTTTAATTTACACAACTATTGTGACTATACTAAGTCCTACACAACAATCCTTGAAATGGGGCATATGTGTTAAATAAGATAGGATTATAGTGGTCATGATGTAATTACAAAGATTACATGGGTTATGACATAACTTGGCAAGATTACAAGGGCTGTGATGTAAAAATCCCAATATAAAATGATAAATATCATTCATTGTAAAATGATTTTTTATAATTAAAATTAACAATAAAGTTCATATTCGTTGTTATATCATTAGCGATAATCCATGTCGCAACGTTTCTTCCTTGGTATTTTTTCAAAATTTGAACTAATTGTTGAGTGGCATTCTTTCAAATTATGAAAAAGCAGTGGATAAGAATTGTTCTAAGGACCACTAGCAAAAGACATGACATTTATTGCTAATTTCAAGTATAAAAATCATTTAGTAATGATATTATTTGACGTTATATATTCAACAACCGATAATATAGTGATGGAATTAAAAGAAATGCCACAATGAACTCATTTGGTTGCAGTGTACGGTAACTAATATAAGGCTCCGTGCTTAGACTCAAACCATTATCGAGGACAACTGCCTATACAACGTGTTGGGCTTGCCCAATTATATCCTTGGACCATAGCACAAAATGTTTAAGCCCAAATTGTTTATTAGTAGTCGCTACTAACTATAACACACTATCAAAGTTTATGAATATTAGATGTGGGGCTATGTTTGGGGTGCCTCAATATCCTTCACTTATACTTGCAACATCCTTGTTTCCTACGACTCATCACTTATTCTCAATAATAGTAGTTGTTGCTCAGTCTAGGCAGCCCTTTCCTTCTATCTCATAATAAGGGAGGCGCCACCTTTAGGGTAACATTTTCTAATGATAAAGGTAATCGGCTCAGATACCATCTGTAAGGCTCTGGACTCGAGAAGATAGCAAAGAGAATCGGTTCACACAACTTGTTGGGCTTGAGCTCAAATGGACCATTTGATCTAGCCGAAAATGCTTAAGCCCAAAATGTTTAGTAGTATTCCCGACTAGTCACAATCTACTATCACACTTTGTGATTACCACATATGAGATTATGTTTGAGATGCTAACACATGTATTTCGGAAATAATGTTTGGCACAAACTCCAACAGCAAGATTAATGCTTTGTACTTAAAATCTAATTAATGTTTGGTGTTGAAATGTACATATTTGATACCAAAACTCGAATATTCGATGTTAATATTGTGAGAGGATTATGAATTAATTTTGATTAATAAATAGTTAATCCATTATCAAAAGAGAGGATGATTTCATAATTAATATTTGGTGTTAAAAATCCAAATTTTATAGAAAAGTATGCTAAACAATTAAATATCATTCTAATCTTAATCTTAATGTAAGTCATAATAATACAAAAGTTCAAATTCAATCAACAACTATGAAGTATCGGTTGTCAAAAAAATCAAAAGTTATATTTATTCATGAACTCATGCAATTATTGTTTGTCCAGTACTATTCAAACAATTAATATTTAGCAGAGAGTATAGAGAGGAGAAAAGACATATTAATCCATGCATGGATGTTTGTCGATGGAGATGACAAATAGCAATCGGTAGAGCAATTTGGATCGTCTGTTGTAGTCCTTGTTGCAGCAGACTCTGTTGTAGGGGCTACAGTCGTCCGATCCTTTCTTTCCAACATCGTGCGCGCGCCCAGCCTTGAGATGCGCGCCCACTATCCCCAGCTCCCTCTTAGGGTCGTCGGATCCTCATCCGACGACTCTCATTCATTGCAGTAGGTGCTGTAAAACATTCCTACAGCAGACGATCGGAACCCTCAGTAGTGAGATATCTTCCCCTCGATCATTCTGGACCTGAGTTCGACCAGCCTTCTTGGGAACCACATGAAGGGGGTTGACCCACTTACTATCCGAAATGGGGAAAATGATCCCTACGCTCATCCATTTACAGATTTCCGCCTTAACCACTTCTCTCTTATTGGGATTCAATCGCCTCTGAGGCTCCCGAGAAGTTTTGGCCCACCCAGCCGACGTGCAAAAAACACAGTGGAATCACGCAACGCACACACCTGGTGTGCTTCCTGGCCACGAGGAAAGAAAGAAAAGCACGAAGCGGGGGATGTTTGCAGCATGGGAGCTGATTACCCAAGAAATCCCTGGGAAAAAGAAAAGATATCTCGGTAACGAAAACTATAGGAGGTTGTATTGGCGAGATCCGACGGGACCCCCCAAACACAGAAAAACCGCCTCGAACTTAAAAGAGACTATTAAGAGGAGAAAAGAAAGGAGCCACTGCACATGGATGAACCTTATAACCTTGTTGGCTCTATGTCGAGAGCAATGGAGGCCATGGTTTAACTACAACTCTGGAGATGGAACGAGATGCCCGTCTCAGTTGCTTGATCCTGAGGCAGTGTAGATGGGTTTAGATGGTCGTGGCAGAGGGGATTAATGTTAACGAGGCCTTTACTTGTGGAGGGACGAGAATGAGTGTCATCGATCTGGAGCTTGATGCTACTAGGTCTAGAGATGTCTGGTGAAGACATAGGTAACACGACAACCAGAATAAGCAATGCCAAGATCTGGGGAAGATGGCAGTTCACGATGTGGTGTTTGACCATGATTGATGGAGAACAAAGTATAGAGCTTCTCCGAGCTCTGACAATGCTGATCGAGGTGGGTTGATTAATCATGATGAATGAGCAGACATGGAGGTGATGAACAAGGCTCAACATCAGACGACGGGTGGGGGTGTGGAGTTGAGGAGGTAGGTGGAGAAGGATGGGGTATGAGGGGAAAAGAGTGCTATGATTTTACAATTACGAATAATGTACATTAGTAAAAGCGTTCGCTTCTAATAGGGATGCGATCAAAGTTAACGTATCATGATAAATGGAAGTGGATACTAAAGGAAGTCAATGAAGACTCGCGCATCGCGGAAGCATGGAGATCGTATCGCATGCGATCTAGGTCGACTAGTCATATTTGTCAATGGAGAAGCAGAAATTAAAAAAAAATTGACGAAACCGCATGCATAGGAACAATTCCCATGTCATTTCTTCATGATCACATAAGTATAAGAATACCTCTTGAAGAGGCACCCTTATCTCATAGCTTCTAAAGAAAGATATCTCATGTTTCATGTCCGATCCGACAAGAGTGCATTTGTGGACGTATGGATGAAATGCATGCTCCCCACAATCCAAGTTAATGTTTGTCGTACGAAATCCACCTTCTTCTTCAAGAGAACGAGATGTCTAAGAAGACAGAGTTCCACGAGCAGTCAGTCCAACAGCACAATGGCAGCGTGACGAAAGCGGAGCTCTCAACGAAATCGTAGGTGGATGACGACCAAGAGTTGAGAGAGACAGAGAGATGGAGCATGTGTAGAGAGAGTTGTTTTTGCAACTTTTGTTTCAACTTAATTGTGTGTACAAAAGGCTGGAGTTAATCATTCTTTTATAAAAAATAGATGGTTATGATGCATTCCTAATGCAATATGATGACCATGCTCAACCACTCGGGTTAAGTAGCAATAAATAATCAAGGGTCATTGTGACTTGAATCACCAAGCGTGATCGTTGAGAAAAATTAAACCACTCAGAGAAAAATCAAGCAATCAAGAATGTAAGTGGTTCGCTATTTTTATTTACTTGTTTTAGCCACCAGGGTCAAACACAAAGATTTTTTCTATAGGGCTAAAAGTACTCTGAAAAATTAAGATAAAAATAATTTTGGGTTTTCTAATTTTGAGGTGTTTTTGGTAAATTTTTTTGGGTTTTTTAAATGTTTTTGTGATTTTATAAAAATCAAATAGTGCTTAAAACTCCAAACAGTGTACAACCAAGACCTAATTGCAACTTAAAAATACTTTAAGTGTTCCAAGTCCTGAACAATAATTTTATGATAAAATAGAAGTTAAAGGCTACAATTGCAAATTTTGAATTTTTCTTTGATTTTCTATTATTTGTATAAGTTTTTAGTTGTTTTGTAATTTTTAGGGTTTTTCAAGGGAGATTTCAAACAAAATTAATATAAAATCAAAATACAAGAAAAGGCACCCATAATAATTTTTATGGAATTTTTAGAACATTTTTCGAATTTTTAGTATTTTTGAAGGTAAACAGGGATGTTTTTAAGGGTTTTTTATTTTTCAAAAATAGAAAATACAAATATATCAATCCAATAAAATCATAGTAATTCACACTAACCAGAGTCAATGGTAATTTTTATGTAACTTTTCGAATTAACTTACTATTTATTAAGTCCAAAGCACTACATGTAAATAAGCACAATTTACAGGGACCTATTCATAAATACGTTAAGTTCACAGATCAAAGAGTAACGCTCTTTAAAAGCTTAGGGCCTTATCTGCAAAAGTCCCAAATAAATCACACACATGCTTAATACTGGATGCACATGGGCATAAATACAAATGCTAAAAACATGCCATCCATTCCATATCAGATAAAAAGTGCAGGGTAGATAGTGCAAATATCCCACGACTCAATGAACATGCACGTGCTACAGACTGAGAGGGACTAAAGTGCAAATATTGTAGATAATGAGGTCCAAACTGCAAAAGTTCTTAACTACAACATTTATTTAATGAACTAAAGCAAAATAGTAAAATGTGTGAGGACAAAAGGTAAAATATCCTCGGTGAGGACACTAGTGGCACGCGTGGAGTTTGTCACTGGCGTATGGCTCTAACTGACTCATGTTGTGGATATGATGACTGCAGAGGGTGTCGTGCACATGTGGGGCAGATCCGTCAGGGGTCTGATCCAACAGCCAGAAGGTTGCATTGTATGGCGGCTCAGATCAGATCTGGCAGGAGAGGGTCCATCCGACGACGAACGAGAGCAGTGCGTGCTGCGCCTGGTGGTGCTGAAGTTGAAGGCGTAGGGTAATTTGGCGATGTTACTCTTGATTCTATGACGTAGACGAGAAGTGAAAGAACACTAATGAATGTGGGACATGGCGAATTTCGATCGATTGAATCTTGGTTGATCTAAGTCGCGGGCTCCTCCTGAAGGTCTGATCTCCTCTCCCTCGATACTTCGTGTCGTCTTGATGGTTCACGATATCAGTGTATCATGCGAGTGAGGCAACATGCAAGATAACCTCATTTGGAATGTCTCTGTAGGAAGTAGTAGCTGCTCAGGGAACTATGCAGCTGTAATCCGAGAAAGGTGATCTGTCATAATATTTTCCACTATAAGTTTGTCTCGAATCTCTAAACCAAACTCTTGGAGAAGAAGGATCTATCTGATAAGGAGTGGTTTGGCATCCTTCTTATCATGTAAATACCATATGGTCGTATGATACATGTAAAAAATCACTCTACAACCAAGTAGATAAGAACGAAGCTTCTTTAAAGTGGACATTACTGCTAACATCTCTTTCTCTGTAACTGTGTACTTACGTTGTGCCTCATCTAGAGTTTTTCTAGCATAGTGTATTGCAAATGGTAAACCATCCCGTCTCTGCCCTAAAAAGCCTCTAACTATAAAATCTGGTGCATCTGTCATGATATCAAAGGGAAGAGACTAATCAGGTGGCTGAAGGATAAGAGCTCTAATAACCATCTCTTTCATCTGGTGAATAGCAAGGACTTTTCTCATCAATAATAAACTCACTCTCCTTGTACATAAGCTCAGTCAAAGGTATGGTGATCTTACTTAAGTCCTTAATGAATCACCTATAAAATCCAAAGTGACCATGAAACGACCTCAATTGCTTCAAATTCTGCGGTGGCTCTAGCTTGGAGATCACATCAATCTTAGTCGGGTCAACATCCATACCATGTTTGGAGATGACATGTCCCAATACAATTTCATTAGTCACCATAAAGTGATTGTTCTCCCGTGAGAGAACTAAGTTTACCTTACAACCTCTCTGAAGTACTTGTTCTAAATGAGTAAGACATGTTTCAAAACTATCCTCGTAGATCGAGAAATCATCCATGAAGACATCTACAAAACTACCTACCTTGTTAGCAAAAACAACCAACATACACCTCTGGAATGTAGCGAGGGTGTTACACGATACAAAGGGCATCCGTATAAAGGTGTAAGTGCCAAACGAACAAGTAAAAGTAGTCTTCTCCTAATCCTCAAGAGATTTCAACCTGATTATATCCTGGGTATCCATCCTAGAATAAAAGAACTCCTTCCCTACCAATCTCTCATTAATCTGGTCAATAAAGGGCAGTGGAAAGTGATATTT
Organism: Ottelia alismoides; assembly: GCA_037367405.1. NCBI lineage: Eukaryota > Viridiplantae > Streptophyta > Magnoliopsida > Alismatales > Hydrocharitaceae > Ottelia > Ottelia alismoides. The sequence continues at coordinate 209,319 of JAZKJV010007264.1, read as the reverse complement.
CTTGATCGTTGAATATAAAATGGGATAAATGAAGCTAACATCACACCTTTTCCTGATTTCTTTCATAACAACATCCCAAAGATTAGGATTCAGACAACTTTGAAACTCATGGGTCGGCATGTTGTAATCCTCTAAGTAGACATGATGTGAGAACAAATCTAGACTAACCCCACAGAGATCCAAAATACTCCAGCCAATAGTCTTTTGGTTTCTCTCAAAATCCTCTAGCACATGAGATTCCTCGTAGTCGGTCAATTACGAAATGATGATGATCGGAAACATCTGGGGGGCACCCGCAAGGAAGGCATACTCCAGATATGAGGGTAAAACTTTGAGCTCAGGTGGTGTCTGAATCTGCTCTACAACAACCTCTACAAGTGCACTAGTAGAAGGTATATAATATGTACTCGGTGAACTATACATTGTGGCTATTGTAGGCTCAGCATGAAGTGTATCAGAAAGATCGGAATGAACGCTCTCTGTTCAAACAGGGATGTCTCATCAGGATGCTCACATATATCAGAAAACTCATCAATAAATGGCTCAGATTTCTCAGAAATAATATCATAAGAATGTGTCTCATCAACAAATATCTCAGAAAACTCAGCATGTGGCTTAGATATCTCAGTAGGAGGTATCTCATCAATAATCTCAGAAAAATGTATCTCATGAGTCTTAGAATGTACTTTCGAAAATAACTCAGTGTGATCCTCAGAAAATATCTCAAACGATCCATCAACTAACAACTATAAATGATCAACATGGGAGCAAAAATCGATTGTGCTATCCAAGGTTTCCTTCTGATAAAGGAAGTCCTAGGTATCCATGAAATTAGTAAATAGATCTATATCACGTATCTCAACTTGAAAATCACAATCATTAGAATCTGTTGTAACTATCTCTCTCTCATCTCTTGCTGGTATCAATGATGGCCTCAAATCTGGGATAGTCTCAAGCTTCACCTTATCATTATGAGAGTGAAAGTTGATCTCTCTAGTACCATAATCAACTACCGCTCGATCATTCCAAGGAACGACTGACCAAGTATGATAGGTGTATGGAGTAACTATGCAGGTATATCCATATCCATAACAACAAAATCAAACGGGAAGCTCATGCCTTTCACGTTTACAATAACAACCTTGAGAATGCGCTCGACCTCTTGCTCGATCTATCAACAAACTGAAGGATAATCCTGGTCGATATAAGAGGCCCGAATCCAAGCTCGATGAGTAGCGAGGATGGCATAAGATTGATGGAGGATCCGCTCTCGAGAAGAGTACAATCGAACTCCTAATAAAAAATCATACAACGGATGTGAAACAATCCCTTATCTTTCTTTTTGGATGGGGGGTTGCTGATGGTGTGAACTGTGGCCATGGTCAAGATATGCTTTTCAATCCTCATGCATCTGTTCTGCTTCAGCTGATGCTTTTTTAGTACATGTTTCTTTCATTCTCTTTTTAACTGCGGGCATTTACTCCATGGCCTTAAGTAGTGGCATCTATAAATAGATGTTTTAAAGTATCTCTACCACTTCAGGATCAGATATGGCACTTCTGATTTTTTTTATTTTTCTTTATTCAAGGCAGATGGAAATGGAACAGAATTAGAAGAAACATCAACCTGCTCATTTCTCTTATTAATCTCAGAATCATCATGTACAAAAGGATGATCAGAACCGACGGATGTCATCGTTGATGGGTTTCAACCTGCCACATCTCGACCGATCTCCACCTTAAGTGACATAGGAAGGTCGGAATGGACTTCTGCTGTTCCGCCACATCAACTGGATGAGAAGTTGAAGTTCGATGATGGCTCATATGCTATCTGGAGCTCAAAGAGGTATGCAACTGAAGGTGGAGGTCCAGGTCTTAAATCACATCTCCAGAAGCCCTCCAAATCCCTGCAAGGATTTTATTGCTCGGAGAATGTTCTTCTACGACATTATTACGCAGAAATCAAAGCAAAATGAGGGGATGTGGACAACTCCAGCAAAGGGTGGTCGGATGTAGAGTCACTGAGTCAGAATCCCAAATCCAACTAGATCTGGGTAATCAAATACGGAAGAAGATGGAAAATGGGCGGGTGAATGTGATCGGATGGTCAGATGTGAGATTAGATGATGGACATGACTCTCATCGAGCAGATCAGTGCTAAAAAGAAGGTGATTGAATTTAATCTAAGACATGAATTAAAACCAGAATTAAGAGAGAGACAAATCGATAGAAAATTAATGAAATCTAACCTACGAAGGAATGGAGGGTCAGGGATTCGATATGTAGTGAGAAATAGAGAAGCTCGAACTACGTCTGCAAAGGTTAAGCGAGTGGTGGATGATTACACGGCCAATTCCGGTGCTCTCCTAGCTGTAGATGAAAGCCTTGTCAGTGCTTTCTATCCTTGATCAATCTCGGGCACCAACTTTGGGTGAAAACGGATCTAAAGCGAAATTTGGATCTGGCTGAGGTTTTATATCAATCAGAGATGGTGAAATTTGAATCTTAGATGGCACACGAACCGAGGTCTGATGTGCAAAGTTATTAAATGGGCGAGTGAATTGTAACGTCCCGGGCTTAGGTTCCCGGTCCGTTATCGAGGAAAATTGGCCATGACAACTTGTTGGGTACGGGTCCAAATTGGACCCGTTGACAACCACCCAAAATGCTTAAGCCCAAGTTGACAAGTAGTAATCCCCATCACTTATAAGCCACACCTACACTTCGTGAGTTTTAGGTATGGTATGTTTGGGGTTGGGGTGTTACAACCTCCCCTACTTATATTCGCAACGTCCTCGTTGCGACATGACACATCACTTATTCCCAGTGACAGTGACGGTTGCACGCTTTGGGTAGCCTTTTCCTCCAACCTCTTTGTAGGGGCGGTTCCACCTCTCGGGTAGCCCTTTCCACTATCAGAGGGAATATGACTCTGATACCATTTGTAACGTCCCGGGTTTAGGTCCCCGGTCCGTTATCGAGGAAAACTGGCCCTGACAACTTGTTGGGTACGGGCCCAAATTGGACCCGTTGACAACCACCCAAAATGCTTAAGCCCAAGTTGACAAATAGTAATCCCCATCACTTATAAGCCACACCTACACTTCGTGAGTTTTAGGTATGGTACTATGTTTGGGGTTGGGGTGTTACAGAATTGATTATTCGGGTGAAAGGAATCAGGTTGAAAGGAGAAGTGGATTGGTGAGGAAAATGGGAAGAAGGACAACTGGCGATCGAGTTAATCGGGTGGGATGGAAGAAGGGGAGATTGACCCAGGTCAACAGACCCAGGTTCGCCCATTGAGGTGGCTCTTCAAATAAGAAAAAATTACCTACAAGACAAAATAGGGGTTAAAATGATAAATAAATTAAAATAATTATGAAAATGAATTTAAATAAATAAATTTTAATATAAAAATGTAAATAAATATTTAATCTTTTATGGTGATTTTAATAAATAAATTAAGTAATTAATTAATAAATAAATAATACCCTTTATTCATAGGTGTATCTACCTATATATACAACACATGTATTTTTAAATATTTGTTTTTACAAATAAATATATAATTTAATAATTTCTTTATTTAAAATAATATTTAAGGGGTTTAAACATCTTTTTATTTTATTTTTATGAAATAATTTATTAAGTGAAATAAATAGGGATATTTGAAATATAGATATGTTGTACATAAACAATATATACTAGATTTTATTTTTGTGTATTTTTTATTTTGTAATTTATATTTATATTTTACTTGGATAAAATACAATATATACAAGTATTTAAAAATAGAGTATATACAAAAATACAAAGAAAATAAATATAAGATAAATTCACACAATGTATAATACATACACATATATAATACACTCAAAAAAGTCACTTCTCACATCTTAACTCTGATTTTAATGAAGTCAGTTTCATTTTGAAGCTTATTTAATTTAGAAGTTTGATTTATTTTGTGTTTTTGTGGAGAATATATTGATCTGGCAAGTTTGCAACTGCAACTTTTTCAAAGTGTTGTTATTTTAACTTTATACAGTGATTCTTCTTGCAGCTATTTTTAATATTTGTAACTCATTTTTATGTAAAAGTTCCAAGAAGAAAATATTTTATTTTACGGTGAATTTGGTGATAAATAAAATAGAATAAGAAATATGTACAAAATAATGATGAATGTACATGATGAATATACAAGCGAAATAATTATTTTTCTTGATTTTCTTGATGAGGACATTATCTTACCTTATATTATTCCTTGTTGATTAGATCAAGTCTTGACCTTCTCTCTAGGTTAGAGTCATCATTTGTTTATTTCATATATACAATCATTATTTTATTTATTTATTTATTTATTTTAGGTTGAAAACAATTATAAATATAAAATATTTACAAAATAATAAAGATTTATAAAAAGAGAGATTTATTGATATTTACATGCGTTTAGTAAGAGATTTTAAACTAAAATAAATGAATAAAGATGATGAAATGCGGATTCATCAAGGACCTACATCAAGAGGTCGGTCAAATATTAGCCTTTGGAGCAAGGATTGTCATCTCCTTCTTAGGCTGGAGATCGCTTTTTGATAATCAGTTGACGGTTTGGTTGAGTCCTCATATTAACTCTTTATATATTCAACAACATCAGCCTCTATAATCCACCTTTGTATCAACGATTGTATAATATCAAGATGGTCATGGTACATAATTTAACACTAATTGTACTAAGGGATCTATTATACAAATAAATTATTCTTCATTTCAAATTAAGAAACTATCAACAATAACTTTTATTGCATAATAGCTCATCGTGAGCTCAAATGTCCAACAAGCACATACAATGGTTTAATCACTTTTCAAATATTGATATTGTAATTATGAATTAAAGAGGAGTCAAGATGTGTTAGAAAAGTATACATGAGTTAGTTAATAAAAATCATAACACGTATCACTCATTTCACAATCACACATTCCCTAGAAAACAACGAAACAATGAATTCAGCTTATTTCACTTTTATCCCAAAATACGAAATTACCAAAAGAAAAGAGAATCAAGTAGAAATACCTTCATTCTTTATTGGGATTTTTACCCGGCAGACCCTATAATCTATGTCAATTACCTCTACGACCTTTGAAACATCATAATTCCTCCCACACCCCCGTAAACTTGCTCCGTCTTACCCCACGAACCCTACCGTTAAAGTGACACATCTATAGTTAACTTCCTTGGGTTAAAAACGAGTTAATCTAACCAATCCACGATCGGACGGCTAGAATTAACCAAGAGAAGAAAAACAATCATCCCTCTTCTAGCAGCTTCCCCTCCCACGAAGCTCAACTTGGACTTGAGGAGGTGGGGGGCGGTGCTCGACCTCGCAGGTAGGCGCGTGCTTCAGCCGTCCGGGGAATGGCGGGAGGGAGGGCCTTCGTAGGGGAGTGGCGGGTGGCTTCGGGCCTGGGGGGACTTCGAGGCGGGGGGTGAGAGGGTTTCAACCGTCAAGGGGGGAGGGGGGGAGCTTCACAGGGAAGGCGCGGGCTTCAACCATCAAGGGGGAGGGGGGGAGCTTCACAGGGAAGGCACGAGCTTCAACCGTCGGGAGCTTTAGTTTATTTTTAAGATTTTGATTTCAAAATCTGACTTTATAGATTGAATATTAGTTTAATCTTCTACATATCCTTCAAATTTTGTCCAAATCCGATCTCATTTGCTATTTTATCTTAATGGTCAAATATTCGGTCATAATTTACTCTACTTAAATTCAATTTAAAAAAAGATGTGAATGTTTGATCATTAAGATAAAATAGCAAATAAGCTCGGATTTAGACGAAATTTAGAGGATAGATAAAGAATTAAACTAAAATTCAATCTATAAGATTAGATTTTGAAATCAAAATCATAAAAATACCTTAGAGAGGATTACAGCACCTCTGCTGCAATCCTCCCTACAGCAGAGGATCTGTTCCCTCTAGCAAGACTACGATTTGAGAATGTGCGCGGCTCTGAGCGCTCTGTCCGCCAACTTGTGCAAGCGTGACCTAATTCGATTTTGTTCTAATTTATAAGAGATGGATTGCTGCGATTTAGTAATTAAAACACAAAATCCAGACAAAAATCAAGTGCATTCTATCTGGAATAAGGGGTAATGGAAGGTCGTCGTCTATGCAAACCTGGAGAGAATCAGAGGCAACGTAGCAGATAGAATTCGGCAATGCTTTCACCGGGATCCATCGTCCATCTCCCATTACTTGGAGCCCATCGGCGCTTTGGTGTATCATCGTAGTCATGCACCAGTCGGTATGCCCCTTGATCATCTCCTTTGCGACTCCACCCTCGATCGGCCCGTATGCAGCGAAGCGTAAGCTTGTAGTCGTCTCCTCGACATGCACCTTGTACCCCTCCTCCCCTAACCCCAAGCTTTCCACCACCATCCTCCTCACTTTCTTGTCCAACCCATCCAGCATCTTTGCATAGGAACTCGCGATCTCGCTAACACCAGAATCAATCAAAGTAACTAGATGTGTTGTTGACATGCAAAGATAGATCGAGACTTGTAGAGTAGGACGTTGTGATTAAACTCACTAGAAATCAGGATTTCCCTGGGGCCACATGAGCTTGGTGAAGCTACCCACAGCCTCATCTGCCACAGCATCATCGATCGGGATGCTCTCGTAGGGAGACTCTGGCTTGAAGCTTAAGTACCCGTCGTAGATCCGGTCTGTTTTGCAACGTTGCTTTGCTTCAATAGGGAGAGCAAAGAGATCCTTGGCCACGCTGAATATGGCGTCGCGTCGATCGAGAGTGAACTCCTCGAGGATGGCCTCGAAGCAGCCAAGCTGCTCGAGAGCGGCAACAACCTGAGCGGCGGTCGTGGTCCAGAGCTGGGTTCCGGGCTCCAAGCCATCCTTGGGGAAGATTACTCTGGGAATTGCCTCAAGGGGATTGCTGGTTCCCATCGATTGCGGTTTGAGAGCTGTGGTTTGGTAATTGGGTTGTGCCGGGAAGGGGGGAGAGAATTCTATCTAAATATAAACACAGGACTTTGACACCATGACGTCTGAAATGTTGCCTAATCACATCACAGCCATTACAATCTTCGTAATTACTTCACAGCCTTCCCTGTAATCTTACAGAAAATATATTGACACGTGGAAAGCATTCAACCTGGGATGTGGAAAAAGACAAGTAATGCTGCGACCCTTGGCAGCAGAGCAAGCTTGGACTTTTCAAGGAATTGGAAGAATGATGTCTCCATAGACGTTTTTATATTTAACGTGGATGCCAGCAGTGCAGAGTTAATCTTCGGGTATTAACTTTTAAAAATATTTCTCAAGATAGGAGATACTTTGAAAATAATTTGCATAGTAGGTATATATCAGCAAATTATATACCGCTTCGTGTCCCGTGCACAGTAAACGGTTTGTCGTACTACATGAACGGTAAAATTGGATTCCCCGTTCCCTCCCGTCCTGCCATGTGTCACGATAAATTGTTTGCCACGCTCAAAACACGAAGCGGCAAACGGTTTGCCGATATATACTCATTCTGGAAATTATTTTCAAACCATCCTCATTTTGAGTATATTTTTTCTCTCTCCCTGTTTTGGTAAACCCCTAAGGGTGTGTTTGATTGGCGGGTTAAGGCGGGTTAAACTGATAAAGGGTAACCTGTTTTTGGATTTTGGTGTTTGGATAGAGGGTTAAACTGGAGGTGGGTTAAAGTGGGTTTGGGGTGATATGATTGTATTGAAGTTTGAAAAAGTGAGTAGTTATTATGATGTGATTGTATTGAAGTTTGAAAAAGTGAGTAGAAGTGGAGTAGTTTATAATTTTTTTATGATATGATAGTATAATATATTATTTTTTGATAGGATTGATGATGTAAAATTGATTTATTTAATTTTTAAAAAAAAGGAATAAATTGGAGTCCATGGAGAAAGAGGGGGATGTGGGTTAAGGGAGGTAAACTCCCCTTGAAGTTTACCCTGGTAGCCGGCTACCTAAGAGTTAATCCTTGGGATTTTTTAAAATAATTATTAAAAATCAAAATTAATTAAAAAGGCATTTTCAAAAAAAATTAAAAAATAGATATCGATCGGCACTGGGGCGCCTCCCGCCAAATCAGCACCTCAGGTGTCGATTTGGGAGAGGACCGTTGGAAAATTGCCAACGGTCCCCTCCTCCCCTTCTCCTTATATACCCCCCCCCCCATTCCATTCTCCTCACACTTTCACCCCCTCTCCTTCTTCATCTTCTCCCCTTACTCCTCCTCTCTTTTTTCACTCATTCGGTATTCTGAAACGCGATTTCTTCTCTCGATCTGCTAATATTCAAGTAAGAATAAGATTTTTTGTAGCCATTTTTTGTGCATTCTTTGCAAGGTTTTATCAGTGAAGGCGATATATACCTTCGGATACAGGAGATTTGCAGTCGCAGATATTTGATAATGTTCGACAAATGGAGGCAACTGATTTCGATAGATAGTTGTTTGGTATATCCACGATAATACCACACAACGTCTGGAGCTGCCTCGAAGACCTTCTCCCGGAGTAAGGATCACTGAGCCTCCTCCATCAGAGCCGCCTCGTCATTCATCAAGTGTACGGACATCAAGAAAGCAGGAATCCCAAACAATCGAATCTCCACGGAAGTCGTCAGCTAGACCGCATCCTCCAGGTCACGTTCCAACGCATTCAGAACAAATGGTCAAGCAGAAGAAGAAGAAGAAGACAACACATGAGGAGAGTCACAAAAAATGGGAGATGGAGGGAAAGGAAACGACAAAGGAGGAGGTGCATGAGGTGGAGGAGGAGGTCTGAAGGGATTTCTAAAGATATGGAAACTTTAAGTTATTGTAAAATTTTTTCTTATTATTTGTAAACACATCTTTGTTCTTTTATGATTTTAATAAAATATTTGCAATTTTTTAAGTTAATAGATGTCAAGTTGTATATTGTTGAGTTGACATATGTCAATGGTAAATAATGTTGAGCACACTCTCAATTTCTTTATATTTACTATAATATTGTTGATATGTCAATTATAGATATTCTAAGTATATCTCAATAATGAAGAATATAATTAAAAACAGAGATATACAACACATTTTACAATAACGTTATCGGGGAGAAGCGAGACGAGGTGTAGAAGAAACAGTAAATCATCTTTCCACCTCCAAAGATGAGAGCACGAAGCTCTAGCGATAGATCGAGAAAATTGCGATGAAGGAAAATATTGAAAGCCTATTAAATTTATTTTTTAAAAATTATTTACAAAATTCCTCAAATGTCCTCATTCACATCTAAGGAAAATAATAATAATTTGTAGTATCGTGTACTATTGAAATAGAATTAAAATGTTAAATGGGAGCATTGTGTAAAATGCCCATCTCCAAATCGGCACCTGAGATGCCGATTTGAGGCCTCTGCCCAAATCGGCACTTGACTATTTTTTTTAATTTTTTAACCATGCTTATTTAATTAATTATGATTTTTTAATAATTATTTAAAAAATCCCTTAATCCTCGTTAAAGTATTAACTTCAAAAAATATTCCTGAAAATGAGGATGCTTTGAAAATAATTTCCATAGTATATATATCAACAAACCCATCCGACTTATTTCGTAGATACAAGTAGGCGGAATGGTCTTTCTGAACTTTCCAACAAAACAAGATATGATCTTTAGTATATCTTGCACTTAATTTCTCACAATCGGATTCCACCCTATCGTGGTTAATGTCACGTCAATCGCTCTTCTCTCGAACATCAAAGACAAACATACACTCGCTCCATATAAACTCCACCGCCATTCAATGTCACATATTGGTCTCATTAGGTGCCCCAGTGGAATGAGGATGACGGTCACATAGGCGGTCAACAGAGTCAATAGGGAGGTGGAATTACATTGTGGCCCATAAAGTTTTTCATATTGACGAAATGCCCTAGCCTATGAGAAACTTTCAAAGCATGCCCATCTAACTTCTCAATTTGAATTTGGATCCATGCGAGGGACTTGAATGTAAAGAATATCCAGCTTTCTTTGCTATTAGTAAAAATTGCTCTCAAGCCAACGTAGTTTTGGGAATTTATAGATAAGTCCCTCCCAAGAACCCAAGGGTGTTCAAACTCATCTTTTATTGCATATTAATAGTTAAACCTTTACACGTTTGATTATTTTCTATCATTTTCAAGTTTTTTGGCTTGAATAATTTTATGCGGCTTGTATTAAATAGCCTCTAGTCCTTTAAATTTATTGTTGTTTATATCTTTGCGTTTATATTTGATATTTTCTTTCTGCTTGATATATTATACATTTCTGAGCGAATTACCAAAAACTCCCTAGACTATGCATTGGATTTCAATGTTGTACGTGAACTTCTAAAAGTAACAATGTTGTAGAGTGTGTGTATATATTGTTTTGTAATAAAAAGATCTTGTCCATGATAACGGGAATGTGCTGCATCTCCATACATGACACAAAGCGCATACCCAACACGGTCTCGTTGGTTTTTTTCAATGGTCAGTTTGAGTCGTGTGGACTGGCTAAAGCTTGGGGACACAAATACTAAATTCTTCCACATGTCGGCTAAAATCAGCGTCGCAAGAAACTCCCTCCCCTCTCTCTTGGATCACAATGGACGTCTGGTGAATAAAAGTTCGGAGGTGGCAACGACAGCAGTGAACTACTTTGGGACGCTACTTGGCCCCGAATTGCCAAGGCCGACGAGACCGGATCCCCCAGCCCCTAGACTCCTCCTTACGGTCGAGATGAGAAAATGGCTCATTAGGCCCTTTGGTGAGGACGAGATCTGGAATGCTCTTCGTGATATACCTTCCTCGAAGGCCCCGTGTCATGATGGGTTTAATGCGAGGTTCTTTAAAAAGCACTGGAGCCTTGTAAAGAAGGATGTATGTGATGCGATGGCTTTCCTGCACAAGGGAGGAAACATGGTGAGGGAAATCAACCACACTTTCCTAATACTGGTGCCAAAAACCGCAACCCCTATGGGATTGGGTGACTACAAGCCCATTTCGTGATGTAATGTCATATATAAGATTTTTGCAAAGTTATTAGCCTCACGTATGGTCACTGTGTTACCGCACCTCATCTCGCTCAACCAATCCGCTTTCATTAAAAGGCAGATCCATCAGCAACGGCACTCACCTGGCGCAAGAGTTGGCTGGTGCGTTTGACCGTAAGTCTAACTTACATCGAGCCTGCTTGAAGATTGACCTTACCAAGGCCTTTGACACTATAGAACATCCCTTCGTCCTGAGGAGCTTGGTTCTAATGGGATTTGACCCCGCTTGGGTGGCCTGGATCGCCAACTGCATCTGTACTTCCTCTTTCTCCATCCTAATCAACGGCTCTTCTGAAGGCTTCTTCAAATGGACGAGGGGGATCAGGCACGGGGATCCGCTTAGCCCATCCCTCTTCTTGGTTGGAATGGAATCTCTGTCGAACCTAGTGGATTCTACTATTGCTAGGGGCGCCTCAAGCCCCTGGGAGGTGGTCGTCGTGCCGCCCCTACCTACCTAATCTACGTCGATGACCTCCTTTTTTCTGCAGAGGTTCCTCCTCCTCACTACTTGCGGTTGTGGAGCTCCTCGAGGAGTTCGATCAAATCTCTGGTCTGAAAGATGAACGCCCGCAAGAGCTAGATTTTCAGGCCAAAGTGGATCCCTGATGATATTATTATTCACCTCCGGCTAGGAGTGCTAAGGCACTCCATGTCCACTACGTACCTGGGCTTACCTTTGGCTTCCTCCTATGGGAGAGGTTCCTTTGCGAGAGTTCTCGAAGATCGGGTGAGGGCCATGCTCGATGGCTGGAAAGCATCGACCCTATCCTTGACTAGCCGCTTGCAGCTCCTTAACTCGGTCACTGTTGGGGTGACTCTCTACTGGGTAGCGGGGATCCTTATCCCGTGTGGCTCGGCACTACGGATCGACAAGATGTGCGTGAACTTCCTCTGGGGTTACATGCGTTACGACATTAGATGGAGTACTATTTGCCTCCCTAAGGCAGAGGATGGTAAGGGTTACGTTCTTTGGTTATGCCGTGTGTTTCTATGATCGTAATTTGGGCATGGAGAATCCTCACCGCTGAGATCTTCATTTGGGCCCTCTACATGTACGGGAGGTATTTGAGTCCCCATTCCTTTTGAGAGGTGGTCCCGACGAGCAATGACTCCTTACTATGGAAAGCGGTACTTTGAAGTCGCAACTCCTATAGGGGTGCCATCTCCTCCAACAACAATCAACACTCTTGGATCTGTTCCAACAAGGGGTTTCCCTTCACTGAAGCCGTTGACTTGGTCAAGCATTGGGCTGATGTCGTACCTTGGGTTGGCGTTGTGTGGTACAAGGGCGCTTCTCCCAAGCACTCCGGCACTTTATACCGTGCGATCCTGAACCGTCTCCCGACGCTCGATAGACTTGCTCGGCAGGGGATTCTTCATTCTGGCTCGTGTTATCTTTGTGGTAATAGGTGTGACTCTCGTGACCATATCTATTTCGAGTGCAGCACGTGGGCATTGTCCTTGTCGGCCATGGGTCTCCCTCAACCGCCATCCTCTGCTCTATGCACCATTGTCGATTACATTCTACGTCTCATTGATAGCCACTCGCGCCATCTTTGGTGCGTTGCATTAGCAGCCACAACCTGGGAAATCTGGAGAGAACGTAACAATCGATGGACTGCGGGATGTTCCACTTTACTTCACAAGTTGGCCTCCTCTATACACCCAGTGCACTAAGGTTGGCCCTGATTTTTTGCTGCTCAGGCACCGATGCTTTTTTTGTAAATTTATCCTTTTTTGTTAATGGTCTAGAACGGTGTCCCACTTTTTTTGGAGTGCTCCCTTTTTTGAGCAATTGTATACCTGCTTTCTTGCAGCTAATACAAATGAAAATTTACTTTTACTTACCAAAAAAATCAAGGGGCTTCCTCCATGGTGAGAGCACCTACATTCGAGCAACTGCTGCAACGAGAGGAACCTTATAAGAATTGACGAGAGGACACTGTGAGCTTCCATGACATCTTCGCTTCACTATGCTTTCGAGCTTCCATCATCCATTCTCTATTTAGAGACCTCTGTTGAGATGTGTATAGACTTTACGCAGTATTGTTCCCTGGTTTTAATCTCTTTTCAAAGACAATTCATTGCTCATCTAAAATTTTTCAAAAAAAAAACACACATTAGGTTCATTTTGCATATTTACATTTCTAGATCAAAGTTTAATCTATTTTGGACTCTATCTGAATGGAAATCGCATAAACATCCCTAAAATTAGTTCATTTTTATGATTGCATTTAATTCAGAAAAATCCAAAAAAATGTTTTGCATGTCTCTTTGACTAAATTTCAAATAAGAAATTATGATCCGGCAATTTTCACTTAATTTTGATTAAAATTAACTTAGGAAACCGACTTGTGTGTGCATTTTGTTGGCATCTTGCATTAAAAATATAAAACAAATCATTATCTAAAAATGACAAACTTCGTTATCTAAATTGAACCCGAGCAACTAAAGCTTATCTATGTAAAATAAATATAAGACCACGATTTTTATAAACAACATGATTTCAAATAATTAAGAGTGGTAGAAGCGGCATTTTCAGAACATCCATAAGGATCCTAACGGATGTAATTATACCAATATATTACCTTATTTATATATTATTTTGACATATGTATCCACCTTCATTTTAAAAAAAGATTTTCAATATCTCGAAATATATTCAAATTTATTTTTAACTAAAGGTGGATGTGTGAACACACGTAAAGATCGGATTCGGAATGATACAATCAGAAAGAAAGTTGGTGTAGCTCCGATCGAGAATAAGATGCGAGAAAACCGCTTAAGATGGTTTGGACATTTGCAAATAAGATCAGCCGATGCACCAGTTAGGAGATGCGAGTGTTAGGATGTTGAGTTGGCTAAGAGAGGGCGAGGACGATCCAAGAAGTATTGGAAAGAGACCTTACGAAGGGATCTTAGTTTTGTGAATATAAGCCCGAGATTGACCTAATATAGATCTGAATGGAGGCGAAGAATCCATGTAACCGACTATACTTAATTGCGAGAAAAGGCTTTGTTATTGTTGTTGTTGTTGTTATCGTTAAAAATAGCATAGTTTTACACCTCTTTGTACCATGTTTGATGTAAATGTTATGAAATAAATACATTTTATATATTATAGCATGTGCGAATCTTTTAGTACATGTTCATTTAAATTAGAGTATAGATGATTTCTAATATATATGTTTTGTATCCGAATTAGTTTAGAAGATTTGATAACACAATTTTTACATCCATCCGTATCTATATCTACATTTATATTTGTTTTTTTAAAAAACTAATAAAGATATGTTGAATCCTATATGCATGGCGGTATACGACCATTTCCATCCTTACGTAATAAGTCATAGAGAAGGAGCAAACCTTGAAGCTAGTATAATGATCCAAGAAGATTTTTGACCCAAATACTTCTCTTTGAGCAAATTAACTTGTAATTATGGATACTGTAATTTATCACGGACTAATGATGGACTAATTAGGAGCCATATGTCAAAGACTGATGACCTGCATTGGGTATTTACTAATTAGGCCCTTCAGAGAACTTTTTTTAGAAACGGGCACTTTAGGAAAGACGTGGTCATCTGAGAGACGGAGACGCGCGGATATGGGCAGGTTAGAAGTGATGGCTAACGTCGCGTTCGGTGAAAGTAGAATGGGGCCCACTTGTCGGTATCTTATTGGTTCCTTGAGCATAGCCATTAACAAGGACCGCGCCTTAAATTAGGAAAACTATTGACGCAAAGGGACAAAAAGAAACAACTTCGAGTGGACTCATCCGAAAAGAACAGGTAAACAACCTCAGAGAGATAAAACAAGAGCTGAACAGCATTCTCCAAATTTGGGTAAAGAGGAGATAATATCTTCGGGAAGGTTCACACTTTTTTCTATTTGTGTTCGGTAGATAGTTTAATCACTTGATCAGATACTTATAACTTAATGGTTGGCCTTTTTTTAAAGAGATTTTTACCGGGCAGATCATATAATCTTTTAAATTACCTATACGACTTTTGAAATATCCTAATTCCCCCCTTGATCCAGTAAACTTGCTCCGTCTTATCCCACAGACCATGCCGTTAGTTGTACTCTTACTTGAGTCAATAAGATGGGTTAATCTAACCAGAGGTGAAAACTAACGGTGGATCTTCCACATCCGAGTTATTGCAATTATTAGAAGCTTTAGGAGCATGATGTAAACTTATCCCAAAAAATAAAATAAACTTTTACGCATGGGGTTTCTTCGTTTTTTCTCTCCTTGTCCTAAATCAAAGGGTGTCGCCCCTTCTTCTTCGTTTCCATAAGCAAGGGGCCTAGGGGGAGCCTTTAGTCTACTAGAAGAAGCTTTGTTCAAAGACCAAAGCCGCGCTTTCCACCTCTTGAACCCACCTCTCCTATGCACATCCCCAGCAGCCAACTCGATCCCACCACACCCCGCCCCTCCATAGTACAGTCTCCGGACCCCACCACCATCCATCGCCACCAAGCACGGGCTCCCTCCCTCCGCCAACACTCCACCTCCATCCCTCGCCAATCCCATGCTCCTCCTTCATCCCTAGCCACCCCTTTGTACGCCATCATGTAACAACCCATGTCCTCCACCACATGCGGGCTCCTCGCCCCCATTTCATCGAACGCCCCCGCCTCCCCTTCCCTCTTCCATCTCCACCTTCCCCTGCTTCGTCCACCCGATCCCGTCCTTCGACCTCGCCATCCCGATCACCGTCTACCTGCTTTTGTGATCAATGGCGTAGTAGTACATCTTCAGATCGACGTGGGAGAGGTGGACCATGCACGGAGACGTCACAGATGAGGACTCCCATTCCTCCATGTCAAAGAGCTCGTTGTTGATCGACATGGCAACAATGGTGTCGCTCCAGGCTGGGCGGTGCTGCTCCAGACAACTTGCGGTTGTTGCAACGGACGAAGGGGGCGATACATGGCACTTGGGGGCGCCGACGCTGGATGATCGACGGAGGGCCTCACGGCGTAAGGTGCGAATGGCGATGATTGGAGGCGGTGGTGGTCTGCTCCAGGAATGGCGAGGGGATCTGGAAGGCAGAGGTGCTCCTCCTGGGAAGTTGGTCGACACGACAGCAGTGACATCACTCCAGGCAGGGTGGTGCGGCTCTAGACGACGCGTGGTAGTTGCGACGGACGAAAGGGTGACACACACCCTGGTTGGCAAGATCTGGATGGACGGTTGGACGATCAGTTGGAGAGAAGAGCAATAATGATGGAGGTGGGGGAGGAAAGGAGCTGGGGTGATGTCAACCGTATTAATAAAATATTGTTTATTTTATCTTTTGGTCACTGATATCAGTATCTCAATGGCATCTTTTCGTAAATTTCTCAAACAAAAAGGTTATATGGACCTCATTTTAACGGAACATGGTTAATTTTAACAGGTAAATAGATGGAAGTTAACCACAATGTTGTAGAGTAAGGGTTAGTAAGTTTACGGGGTTGAGGAAGGAATATCGATGTTTTAAAGGTCGTAGAGGTAATTTAAAAAAGATTATATGATCTGTTGGGTAAATATCTCTTTTTTTAAAGTGTAAAAAGTTCACATGGGAAACTAAAATATCTGTCATACACTGATGTATCAAGAAGAGGACCCTCTGCTGTAACTAGAAGTGATGTGATCTCTTTTATTATTTTTTTGCGATTTCGATCTCAAAATCCAACCTTGTAATTGGAATCTTAGATTAATACTCTACATATCCTTCAAAATTTCGCTTAAATTCGAGCTTATTTGTTAGTTTATCTTAAATAATTTAAAGATCGGATCTCTTTTAAATGAAATTTAAGGTTGCTGAGATTTTGAGCTGAGCTGGAATCAATTGAAATGATTCGATCGATGACATTTCTAAGCTTATCCTCAGTTAATACATATATATGTTCACAACCCTAAGAATGTTATCCTCTAAAGAGTCCTCATAGCAAATCATTAAAGAAGTTTGTCTACTCGGAGGATACTGTTTTGAGATCTTGAAGTCTCATACTCAACAAGCCTAGACTCTGACATGTAATACTAGTCGACTATGGACCATCTGAATGGTAGACATTGGTCGACACCTCGAATAATGGGGTAATGAATAGGGGGTGGTACATCTAGCTCATGAGTCTTAACCCGTGCATGTGTAGGCTCTCCGAATGTGTGATATGAAGGATGGTCAATGTAGGATAGACTACTAGGGTCAATCAAGTCAAAAAGATCATATGGTGCAACCCTCTCCATTTGGTTTGTTCGATCGATCATGTTATGCATGTGGCCAAGTCGGGATGTGTATATGTGGATTATTGTCTGGTCCCACTTGACATGAGAATGAGGTCTATGGGGGAACATAATTCTGCAATAATTTGTCTCAACAGTGGCTTGCTCTTTGACTTGTTCATTGATTCCAGCAAGCGAATCAACTATAAGGAATTATCCCAAATCGGAAGTGGATTAGTAGTGTAAAAAGGTAGGATAGCTACGAAGTACGAAGAAGTGGAGAAGTTAGTCGAAGTTCTGACTTCACGGTCTGGATGGGGATATGAGGAGGAATAAGAAGGTGAAGATGATTGGATTATGGTCAAAGAGGATTGACCTGGATATGATGGCCAATATCTCAACATCTTGAAGAGGAATGGATGAATGTAAGCGGATCAAGTAGAAAGTATGCAAATACACAAGATAACACACACCGATAGACACAAAAAATGCTAGAGCAAACACCAAATTCACCAACTCTACACGTGAGGGTCGTAAAGGTTCGTCCTAATTATCCTGTTAATTTTAGTTGGTGATAAATATAAGTATTGAAAGATTAAGGAGCTGTTAGGTTCATGTACTTCCCTACAGACTGTCCCGATTCTTATAAATAGTTGCACCCACTTTCAACAAGTATAGGAGTAAGTGTGGATCGTATAAATACGACTATTCATTTCTTGAGGACAGAGCCTTACACAACATCCTCTAAACCTCCCACTCCGCTAAGGAAATACGAACAGTTTATCGACTACCTGTAGATTCTCACTGAAAAGCGGCTAATCACTTTTTTGAACCAGTAGTCTATATGAAAATCCTAGCTTTGGCTCTATCGTCTCTCTCTCACTTACAAGTAAAATATACAATGACGAGGTTGCTCTCCCGTAAACAAGGATTAATTTTACTAATTTTTTAGTTACAATTCAATTAATAGTCCCGATTTTAAAGACCAGTTGTTACTGTAATTAATCCACACAAGCAATCACGTCTACCATCTGGTCCCAATACCTTTATTCTAGGTTAGAAAAACTGAGAGAGGAAATTAGAAAAAACCGAAGTGATCAACAAAATGACGATGAATGCTTGAGTAAGAAGACTTATAGTGCCTCCATCTCTCTACATGAGGGATACAATACTGAATTGAAATTTTACACTAAAGGAAATGCAAACGAGAAAACCATTCCTAGACATGCAGTTCTATTAGTGAGTGATGAACAACTCAATTTAAACTAATAGATCTGTGGTCTAAGTGCATCTCGTTAAATGTGATGTGTGGTCCTACAGAGTACGAGTACAAGCAATAACATAATCTAAGAAAATGATCTGAGAACCGCTAGTGCAGGTTTTGGTCTACGTCAATCAACCACATGACCACGAAGGGTCCGATGTCAAGGGCCCGGATACACACACAAGATTTTAAACAGAATCCGCTGTAAATATACATTATTACAAATTAATTCACAAAAAATTAAAATTTCTTTTCTCAAAACTTCTTAGATTCTCAACAACTGACTCAATCCACGAATAGTCAACCTCCGATGCACTTCGAGATGCGTCGACTTCAAGAAAGCCACACCAAGTCCATCAGGACCTTGTACAAAAAGATAAAATTTATGTCAAAGAGAGATATCAAAATATATACAAAAAATAAATAAAGAAATAATTAAAGAAAAATGGAATAATTACAAAATGGTTCGGGGGTCAAACTACCCGAGTTAATGGAAAATCGAAATCTAATTTTCTAAAATGATTATAAGCCATTTGCCTCCCTGGCAACAATGTCATTTGAAAAACCGTTGAATGCCCTATGTTAAATATGTCGATTTGTTGTAGTCAGTCAATCAACATCGATCAAAATTTAACCACACGAATCGATGAATCAATGAATTAATTAATGTACGGTTTTATGTATTTTTAACCTGGGCAAGTGATGAATCTCAATTCATTACTCTTTATTCCTTTATTTTAGCTAGAAACATGAGCAAAACACCATGTAAATATGTGTAAATATCATAAACATATGCATCTTGTAAACATGCATAATTAGCATGTTTTTGTCTCAAAATAAAGGAATAAAGAAACACAAGAAAAAGAGGGAAATATTTAGAATAAATATTGAGTAACCTAATCCCAAGGGAGGGCTCAGCATGGGCCTGACCGCAAAAGAACCCAAATAGAGAGAGATAAGGTCATTCATACATGTACATATCCCCATGTAAATAAATAAAATTTATTTTCCTCAAAATAAAAGTAAAAAGTGTTTCTCATATTTTGTACATATTTATAAATATAAAACTAAAATAAAAATAGGAAAAACAAAATAAAAATAAAAACAGATAAAATCTCTCTCATTAGTGTATATAGACCATGTATATAAAATAACATACCTATTTATTGTCTCTTTGTAAACTATTAATAAAAATCCCATAAAATTATCTCTATATTCCATATTTCATGATGTAAATAACTAAAATAAAAATAAGATAATAAAAACAAAAATAAAAATAAAAATCATTTCCCACTCTGTATATATGCCACGTACATATGTATATACCCATATTTATTTACTCCATGTAAATACATCATAAAAATAAAATAAAAATACCTTATTATTCCAATTTTTTGTAAATAAATAAAATATAAATTTGGAGTAATTATAGAAAAATAAACAAATAAAAATAAAAATAAAAAATACATATATGTATATACCTATATATAATAATAATATATTATAAATACGTTATAGAGTTTTCAAAAAAATAAATAAAAATCACTAGAAAATAATTTGAAAAATAAGAAACATTTTTTATGTTTTAACTTTTTCGAAATAAAATCATTATCTATTTTATTTTTGAATTTCTAAAATAATTTCCAATGGCGGCCTGTAATTGGTCCACGGGGGATTGTTGACCCCCGGTCAACTCTCCCCCGCGGACCTCTTTCACGCGGATCCTGCGTTCGACCCGATATCTCTGATTTTTCCTCGCTTGATCCGACCTCTGTTTATCCAAACCCCGGGCGCCATTTCACCATTGATGATCCGAGACCCTCGCCCGGTGGTTAGCCTAGGGATCTGTGCTTCGTGCGACCTCGCCCGACCCCTTCTTCCCGGACCCCTGACACTATTTAGCTCCACCTCTGCCACACTTTTCACGCCATCTTTGGCTCCGCCCTTTCATCCCAGGACCTCCCCTTTCATCCTTAGAGTGACAGCTACCGATCGGAGTGTTGCAGTGAGGAGAAGGGTGCCTCTAGCCACTGATCCGGTGACCTTCGTCGCCGTGCGCCACCGCGAGGTGCGCCTAGCCTCGGGACCCGATGACCCTTTGAGGAAAAGACCCCCAGAGCTTCATTAGCTCGTCCACAGTCGACTGCAGCCGCCAGGTAGCTCCGATAACCTTTAGTTTTGCCGAATTTCGGATTACGCCCAAATCGCACCGCTGGCTTCGCCGACCGATTCACATCGGTTCACTCGCCCAATCAATCATCTGATTCACCCTTCACGTTCACCAGACCCCGCTCCACATTCTTCGCCCCTTCATTCACCTTGGTTCGCCCCGGAACCAAGAGTCGGTCCTCCTCCGCCGCCGCTCGCCGGAGGGCTACGTCGCGACCCATCTGATCATCCATTTCATCCCTAACTGGGTCGAGGCAATTTGCCCTCGACCCAGGAGTCTTTTTGTGCTACATTTCAGGTCAAAGGACCCCATCTGGGGGTCGATCCATTCGTGCATAGGAGCTCGGCTCCTCCGCCGTCGCCGGGCCACTCCGGTGGTCCCCGACCTCATCGGAGGCATCCACCAGCTGCGTAACCCTCGGAGCGTCATTTTGCCGATCCCAGCAGCACCAGCGGAGGTCTCCACCGTGCGTACTGAGCCGGCAAACTTTGCCGGTGGCTTGTTCTTGGAGGAGCCCCAGTTGCCGTCCGATCGCACCTCCTCCGCCAGATTAGATCGTGACCCTTCCTTTGCGGAGCGCTACCAATCGTTGATCTATCCGAGGGGCTGATCTGGACCATCAACCCTGCTGAAGAGGCGTGCACGAACCACAGCCATCCGATCCTCCACGTGGCACGACCTCGACCATTGATCCCTAATAAAGGGGTAATTTACACTTAGGCCCCTCCTTTTATTGCATTTACAGTTTAATCTTGTCAATATTCTAGCACATTGTTTTTAATTAGGGTAACTTGCACTGTGGACCTGTATGTTTCTTTTATTTGCATTTTAGTCCCTGTCTACGTGGAACACTTGCATCTTCACGTGAGTTTTTGGACAAATTGCATTGTATGGGCTTGGGGTTTCTTTGTGTTATGAAATGAAATTAAGTTTCTGATATTTGCATTTATACCCCTGTGAGTGGTTTTATTCAACATGTGCTGATTTATCTGGACTTTTTGCATTTTCTCTCCTGAGATTTTAGCATGTGTTGCTATTAAGCCCCTAGGAATACTTTTCTTTGCATTTAGGTCCCTCTTTACTATGTGCCTTGTTTTGATTGAATAAAATAGCAAATTAAATCCAAATTAGGTGAAATTTGTACACGTGGCTCCTGTCACAGTGTAAAAATTTCCCTAAATTTTTGGGATATTTTTTAGGCTTTTTGATATTTTAAAAATTCATAAACAGTGATTTTTGGTATTGTCTGAATTAGAAAATTAAAGAAAAATACAAAAACTCTTTTAAAAATTCTAAAAAAATAGTGTAAGTTAGTTTTAGGGTATTTTAATTTCTGTCCAATTTTTGTGCCTTTTGGATTTATAAAAACCTTAAAAATTGCAAAACCCTGAAAAACTCATAAAAATTCTAAACAATTCTATAAAAATCAAAAAATACAAACTCTTTTCCTTAGCTTAGTTTTTACATATATTTTTTATAAAAATTGCCTCCAGACTTTTATAGATCAATTTTATATTTTAAATTGATATTTCAAGTCTGGATGTACAGTAGCCTTTGTTTTTCCCCTTTCTTGATTTTTATAAAATAAAATAAAAATTGAAAAATTCTGAAAAATTCACCAAAAACACTAAAAAATCTAAAAACATAAAAATAATTTTCTTTGAATTTTTGGAGTATTTTTGAGTGATTTAATAACTGGTTGTATTTGCTTGCGTTTACATTTCCTTAGAAAATCAAAAATACAAAAAACATTAAAAAAATTATAAAAATCCACCAAAAATATTTTCTTCTCATTTTTGGACTTCTAACCACTTTGTTGGTTGCTAGTCCCTGACGTGCTCCCTGAGTTCGATCCTGGTTGCTATACCAGGTTTATAAAAGTAGCATGACCGCTATCGTGTTTTGATTGAGTTTATCTTTTTGATTTTGGTGGTTCTATCTTCTTTTTCTTGATTGAGCTGGGTATTGAGATCCGAGTCGCAACGACCATTGTTTTTACCTTCACCCGGGTCTTGGTCGATTTTCGGTCCATCGGAATGGCGCCGTTGCCAGGGAGCACGGCTTAGTAGTTTATTTCGATTATTCCACGGTTTTTCTTTTTTGCGGCTTTTTATAGATATTTTTTGTGGATATATTTTCTCTGAATTGATTATATATTTTTCTGCACCGACACTTTGGTTTCTCTTTCTTGCTAGGGCCCGAGGACCGAGGCGGCTTCTTCGGAAGTCGAAGCAACCGTGGGAGTCGGAGGTGGCTTCCTTCTTCACAAAGCCCCAGGAGAGCGCAAGGAGTAGAGCCAAAGCTCGGGAGCCACGGAATAGCCACGAGAAATAACCGTAGATTAGCCGTAGATTAGGTTTAGCTTAGTTTATTTTTCAGCATTATTTTATTGTAATAATAAAGGGACAAACTTAGACACTTGATATTTTTCGGGATCTATTTCGCCGAGCACTGGTGTGCTCGGGGGATCCCAACGAGTTTTTTGCGGTTTTCATGGCTTTTGACCGTTTATTTACTGCCATTTGATTTACACGGTTTTCAGCCCTAGCTTAGGATTTTCGTTGCTTGTGACGTAATTAATTAGGATGCAAACACCTAATTATCTACCTATACCTATAGTTCGAATAATTGGATCTAATTAATTAAATCACAAAGAAAAAGTCGGCTTATTTGAGCTCTGGTCCACGTGCCTTGAGGAGTCACATACAGCGCGTGCATGATCTATTGTGGCAGACACTGAGTGGCTCCCAAGATAGGACTCCGGACCTACGCTCGAGTACCTGACTACGGTTCTCTCGTGTAGAAATTGCTTCGTTTAGGGCCAGTTTTCCGCTTGCATCATATAGGTAGTTTATATTCAGTCTTTTATTTATGCGCGGATCACCCTGCATGTAGACTGTTGGAGTCAGGTACGCATTTCTTACTCTGCATGCATCATTGATTCCCGCGCATCAGCTTTTTCGTCTTCTCCCCCTGTTTTGGACTTAAAATAATCCGGAGAACCGAAAAATTCATTAGGCGTTGTTTTTATCTGAAAAATACTTAAAAAAGAAAAACTATAAAATTGGGACTGCTAAACGAACTTGACCCTAAAAGACATTTCACCTAAAAATCTGTCTTGGGGAGAACAACCCCCTCATTGTCTAGTTTGACTGCGCGAGAGAGTGACCCGTACACTTGGCTAGAGCCACATCCGAGCCCCGATCAGATTACCAGCCTTTTATATGGGACAGTCTGGTTGGCGGATTGGATTCCTACCAGGTCACGTAACCGCTCTGATATCCTGACATGATCACCTAAATAAAATTAACAAGATAATTGACCGAACTCTTACGGTCTTCAACTCAGCGTAGAGTAGGTGAATTCGGGGTTTGTTTGCTCATCTTGTTTGTTTCCATATCTCATCCGCCAGACTTGCCAGATCGAGATGATGGGCAGGAGGTCCCTTAGGCAGCCTCTGACTGCACCGCTTGACCACACTCCAGCCCGTTCATCTAGGTTGGTTCATGAGAGCTCAGACCCGCTCTCCGAACCCGAGTTCGATTCCACCCTGTTCTCTCCTTGACCACCCTTCTTCTTGTCCTGAGATGCCAGTGTCAGATGCGAGTCGACAGACAGACGATATTTCGGCACCTGAGTTTGGGTCTTTTGCCTTTCCAGAGACCATGGCCAGCAGCGAGGATCACACCGAGGGTCAGAGGCCAGAGACGACTACTTACGTTCTGGATCAGGATGAGATCAACACCATGCTAGCCTCCCTCGAGACGATGCAGCGACAGATACGAGACCAAGGGGCTTTCATGGTGGAGATGAGGAGAGAGATGGAGCGGCTCCGAGAGCAGAGAGAGAAGTCGCGAGCCGATGGACGCAGGGGTCCAGATCAGCCAGTTCAGCCAGACCAACCGGCAGCAGATCCGAGACCGATGCGGGAGTTGCACAACCTGGATCGACACTAACACACCGGTGGGTGGTTCTTCCGACGATCGTGGGGGACTTCAAGTTCCATCCGAACACGCTTCAGCTTCTACCCCGCTTCCACGGGATCACCACTGAGGAGCCCCATCTTCATCTCCAGGAGTTTGAGATGATCTGCAACACCGTCCACGATCGTCAGGTGGACGAGGATACTATTCGGATGATTTCTTTTCCTTTCTCCATGGCAGACATAGCAGCCAACTGGATGAAGCATTTGGGGAGATCTGTTTGCACCTGGGAGCAGCTCCGCACCGAGTACTTGAACAAGTACTATCCACTCGGGCGGACGAATGCAGCGAGGGCCCTGATTAGCAACTTCTCAATGCTCCCCAACGAGCAGCTTCACGAGGCATGGGAGAGGTTCAGAGACCTGATTGACAGATGCCTGCACCACGACATCTTGAAGCCGAACCTATTTCAGAGCTTCTTCTACGGGTTGACACCAGAGCTGCAGGGCCTGGTGAACGCTTCTTATGGCGGTTCCAACTTTGCCAAGGATGAGGATCAGGTCTGGGCCATCTACGAGGAGATGGCCGAGAACTATACAATGATGTCCTAGACCCGACTCTACACCCAGGGACGCCCTCAGCCACAGACCGTACGGTTTCAGAGGATAGCACGGGTCGACATCGGTCCTTCCACTTCATCAGCGGCAGCCGCACAGGCTGAGTCCACAGTCGCCGACATGGGCATTATCAGCGAGAAGCTGAACCGGATGGAGCAGATCGAGAAGAAGCAGTGCCAGAGCGTATCACAGATGGAGCAGATGGCACAGTTGTTGAGTGACCTGAAGACACATGTCATGTGTCTCTAGGAGGCACAGACGGCTTCTCAGCTCCGTCTTCAGGCACGAGGAGATCCGAGCAGCAGCGACAGTTCGTCCCAGCGCTCCACGCAGCCTAGACAGGTTCACCTTGTACAGGCGAAGCTGTACCAACAGCCGCAGCCATACTACCAGACACCACCATCCCCGGACACTCAGATGGTGGTCTACCAGCCGGATCAGCCTCTGGCAGTACTCCCGCCACCCCCAACAAGCCGGAGCTGTTGATGGATGTCAACGGGATTTGGTACGACCGATCCCAGCCCGGTATCCGACGAGACCATCCCGGATTCCGTTGGTCGGCCGGAGGTGCCAGTTCCCAGCAACAGCCTCCAATTTAGGGTGGCCAGTACGACCATCAGCGAGAGTAGCACCAGCAACCCCAGCCCCCAGTACACCAGTAGTCATCCCAGTATGGTCCTCGTCCCTATCAGCAGGGACATTCTTGGAGGCGTAATCAGCATCAGCAGCTGCAGCATCACCCACAGTAGTACCCCTCTCACCCGTACCACCCACAACAGCAGCCTCACTACCAACGAGGTCACCCGTTAGGTTCTCATGGGCCAGCCTATAAGAACCCTGCCTTGGACGACCTAGCCCGCCTTATGACAGAGCAGCATGCTACATTCAGACAGGAGATGGACAATTTCCGTCAGGAGATGCGGGAGATAGTGAGAGGGAAGGCCGCTATTCCTACACAGATTGAGGCGAACCCGAACAACCTGAAGAGGAAGTCTGAGCAGGTATAGTTTACAGAGATTACCACTTCTAGTGATTTTTTTGGTGATTTGTCTGCATACATGTTTGATGCTGATTTTGTCACACTTAGGAGCGGTAGGATGCCAGCAGGCGGTGCCTCGTCTGAGCGACGATCTCACGCCACACCAGGAGCGCCAGACGAGGAGGAGCGCGGTACTGACGCCGCGAGAGATGATGACGGTGGTACTGATGCCACAATGGACGTTGATCCAGCTGACGGTACTGAGGTCGTCGCTTCACCAGTTCGTGGAGGTGGTACTGACGCCACCACAATTGCTGAGCCAGAGCGCGGTACTGATGCTGCTAGACATGCCAAGGGTGGTACTGAGGCCACCATTACTTCTGCTAATCCTGTTGTCTTTCCATTTGTACATGTAACTCATGACGTTTCTGGAAATAAAGGAAAGGGTATATTATTTTCGGATCCACATGTGTTGATTGATGATGTTTGTGTGGATTCTGTTGTTCATGAGCATGCCAGACCCTCTCCTAGTCCTTCATCTGAGAAGGACCCTATGATCCCCTTTCTACGAGCACTACATATGGAAAAAGGGGAAGAAAATAGAAAATCCAAAAAAGAGTCATCAGATAGAGTTCAGCCAGCAGATGATAGATCGATTCCATATTCAGCTGACTCTAGAGGAGGCCTTGGAGCACATCCCTCTACTCCAGAGATCACTCAGAGACAGGACCACAGTTAGGAGGAAGAGGAGGAACCATCAGTCTGAGATCCATGTGCTTACCAGAGCCACTTGTTTCGCGATACAGAACCATCTGCCAGCCAAGAAGCCAGATGCAGGAGTCCCGTGTGTCAGATGCCACATTCATGAGCAGAGGTTCGACCACACTCTATTAGACAGCGGTTCTTCGATCAACCTACTTCCGACATCCCTTCTCGACCGCTTCGAGTTGGGCACTCTCCGACAGAGCAGGACTGTCCTTCAGTTTGATGATCGATCTGTCAAGAGGTCGAAGGGGTTGCTGAAGGACGTTGTTGTCACGATTCAGGGCCTGAAACTCCCCGTGGACTTCATTGTGTTGGACATGAGATCCCTGAGACTGTGACCGATGCCTCCATCATTTTAGGATGCTCGTTCTTGGCCACAGCCAAGGTAGTGTCCGACCATAATAGCGGGAAGGTGTACTTTCACGTCGAGGGTGAGAGTATACAAAAAGAGACGGTCGAGGAGACTAGAGCTAGACATTCAGATTGCTCAGAGCCGACCACAGACTTAGAGAAGATGACAGAGGCAGGGCGAGACATCCACCAGGACCGTGACTTCGTGATTACAGATGATGAGGCAGTTTGGGCAGATCCAGTCACACATGCCATCCTCTCACCTTCAGAGTTCGCTGATGTAGAGACGAGAGCAGAGGAGAGCTTGGAGAGCGCATTCCTGGTCCAGGATACATTTCAGGCCGCAGATTTGGTTCTTGATCACGATACAGATTTTTGTGAGTATGGTCCCTCGGAGTCAGATACCGATTAGGCAGAGATTGACGACTTGACACCGTGTCTGACTCCCACTGAGCCTACAACTAGAGAGGAGGTTGATTCTGAGCAGAGCAGAGACAGACCAGTTGAGCAGCCTTCTCCAGATCCAGTTTGTGAGCGAGAGTTCTCATTCTCCCGTGCATATTTGGCAGTATACACTCGGATTCTTCAGAAGCCAGATTTGCCAGCACCTACTTGTCTAGAGCTGAAACCGCTACCAGCATCGCTGAAGTATAGGATCCTTGCGGGTGAGTGATGAAGCCACATTTCATCATCTTTATTCTATCATTTTGGCATCAAAAACCCTAGCAAATGCGTGTAAATACCATTAAATACAACATCTTAGCATTCATGCATGCGCATGTAAATAGTGTATAAAACATTGTAATTAAAGCCAAAATTATAGAATAAATAAAAGAAAAGAAAAAGAATAAAATATTGTAAATATTTTATGACCCAAAACCCCGAGACCTGGGCATCTTGATGAATAGGTCGACAAGGAATAAAGTAGGGGGAGATAAGGGTCCAAATACAATAAAAATAGCTTTATTCTTTATTCGTTTTGGGACCTATTTTTGGTTCCACTTTTTATACCTCAAATAAGGAAACTTTGTACATGAAAGTTGTAGATAATTAAATAAAGAAAAATACAAAATTAATTTCACTGAAAAATAATTAAAGATAAAAAGTTATCATCTGAATAAGATTCCAAAACTCCAACTTCCCAGACCCGTATCTTGCAAATAAAAACTCAAAATGTACCAAACTCACTTTAATTGTATATAGCATGAAATAATCTTTTTAATAGAGGTGGTTTCGTATTTTTTTGGAGTTACGGTTTGAAAGTTGAGTTTTGGACCCTACTTGTTTACTTGTACAGATTAAAATATTCATTATGTTATTTATTCGTTATTTTTATAACTTTATATTTTTATAATTTTGTAAATATTATTTCTAATTTATTTGTATATTAAAATCAGAATAAAAACATAAAAGAAAAATAAAAATAAAATACCTGTAGATAATACATAGGTATGATACATATACTTATACCTATATAATTTATACTTATATTTTATTAAATGAATAAAACATTTTAGAAAAATAAAATAAAAATATAATTAAGTGTATAAAATACTTTATAAATTTATAAAATCATAAACAAAAAGAAATAAATTAAAAAAACAAAAAATAAAAATTAAATAATAAAATATATAGGCTATAAAAGGGAACTTGTGAAAATATATTTCATAAAAATAATTAAAAATCAGAATAAAATACTTTATAAAATAATAAACATTTTTTATTTAATAATCAAATATAATTAATTCATTTACTGTTTTTATTTGAATTTACAAAATAAAAACCATGGATTTTTCCTGGTTGGTCCACGTGGACCAACCAGGTTCCAGCCCCAGTTGACCTTGGTCAACTGGTCGTTTCTAGCCTGTAGTCCGTGTCAGACCTAGGTTTGACCCCTCCTTCTCGATTTTTTCGAGGCCTATTCTTGCATCCTTTCGTGCTAGCATCTTCTTGGCTTTTGATCCTCGATCAATGGGCATGCCCGCCCTAATGCAACCTCGGTCGAAGGATCACTGTGCTCATCGTTGCGCCTCGTTCTTTCTCCACCATCCGTCAACCCCATACAACCCACCTCTGACTTCAATTCAAAATTTGAACCCCTCATTTCCATATCCAAGCTCCCCTTTCGTGCCTAATCGGTCCAGGGAGGTGACAGCTCCCTTCAACGAGTCTCAGGCGGGTCGATCAAGGCTCGAGGCGGCTTTCACAACCTCCTCCACCACCGCCGGCGTCGAGGTACTTCCCTCCGGTCTCCACCGTCGAGGCAGCCCCCATTTCCCTTTCTTTCCTTTGCATTTTGCTTGCCATATCCTTAGGTTTAAAAGCCCTCTAGAAATTTTAAGTCTCGCACATCAAATCGCCCTCCATTTCATCCTCACCGGAGCGCTCCTCCGGCCGAGATCCCAACCGCCGCTTCGCGCCACCATTCCACCCCCGCAGGACCCAGGCACTTTGCCCTGGGTCCTCTCACGCGTTTTTGCAGGTCAACAAACTTTGACTCGAGCCCAGGAGCGATTTTGAAGTTCGCCGGAGCCCTGCGGAGCTTCACATCTCTGCCGTCCTCCTCTGCGAGCCCCGGCCGCCGCCGAGGTCTTTTGAAGCCCCTGGAAGATAGCCCAGACCTTGAGGAGCCTCCAGCCGTCTTTTGAAGCTCAGACGTTCGCCGGAGAAGGAGCAGGAGCTCAGAGAAAGTCGCTGCGCCGGCGCTTCTCCGTTGTTCTTGCTCCGGTCTTCGGAGCCGTTGGATCATGGCGGAGCTCCAGATCGCCCATCCGTCGTTGGATCGCGCCAGGCCCTCCACCGTCAGATTTTCATCCGAGGATCTAATCTACGCTGTCCAACGCGAAGCATCATCGGCCGTCAGATCATCGCCACGTGTCAAGTGAAGAAGCCCAGGCCGTTGGATCGCACGCGAGGGTATTTTGCATTTTTACCCCGTGCATTTTTGAAATTTTGATTTAGTCCATAAACTTTCATTTACAGTTTAAATATTTTTGTAATATATATATATCTAGGCCCCCGAACTTTTACTATTTGCATTTTGGTCCTGGCCACGTCACCTCACGTGACCAGTATACGTGAGGTGAAGGTGATTTTGCAAGGACCCCCTCCAGGGTTTAGAGATTTACATTTAGTCCAGGAACTTTGGATATTAAGTGTAACATTTTTGGGATATTTGCATGCGAGCCTGATGAATACCCATTCATCACTCTTTATTCTTCTATTTTAGCTACAAAAACCCTTTGCAAATACATGTAGATATGTGTAAATACAAATAATTACCAAAAGCATGCATTGTGTAAAAACCTATAATTAGCATGTTTTTGTGCACAAAATAAAAGAATAAAGAGCAAAAAGAAAAAGAGGGAAATATTTAGAATAAATATTGAGCAACCTAACCCAAGGGAGGGCTCAGCATGGGCCTGACCGCATAAAAGCCAAAGTAGAGGGAGATAGGGGCTCACATGTATATATTTGTAAATAAAACTTTATATTTTCCTCACCCAAAAATATGATTGTACATATTGTGTATATTCTATTAAAAACAAAATAAAAAGATGAAAATCAAAAATTCAAAAATGCCATTCTTTCATCATGTGTATAAACCACATCTTGTATTTAATTAACCTTGTAAATAAATTCATTTATTTTCTAAAATTTTTGTGAATATTCTATGGCATATTTTGTAAATAAAATAAATAACAAGAAACAAAACAAAAATCAAA
Source organism: Ottelia alismoides (assembly GCA_037367405.1). Taxonomy (NCBI): domain Eukaryota; kingdom Viridiplantae; phylum Streptophyta; class Magnoliopsida; order Alismatales; family Hydrocharitaceae; genus Ottelia; species Ottelia alismoides. Next base: position 178,231 of record JAZKJV010007264.1, on the reverse strand, counting down.
TAAAAATTACAAAATGAAAAATACAAAAATACATTGTATAAATACCATGTATATAAATGTATATATTTATTTATTTCACCCTTGTATATAAGTGATAAAAATAAAATAAAAATATTATTTTATTCCTCATTTTATCCTGTAAATAAATAAAATACAAAATGAGCATAAAAACACATAAAAATAACAAATAAAAAAAAATCAAAAATAAAAATCCATATAGTGTATATATACCTATGTATATAGCTAACCTATTTTTATTTCCAAAAATTAATTAAAAATCACCAAAAAATAGAAAAAAATAAAAGAAAAATATTTCATGTTTTGAGTTTTCCTTAATTCGGCCTATTTCTACCCTAAAAAAATAAAACAAAAACCCAGCACACGTGGCCGCTTCTGGTTGGTCCACGGGGGAATGTTGACCCCGGTCAACTCCCCCGCGACTTCCTTCCTATTCTGGCCGTCGCGCGCCGCGCCTCCTTCGCCGATTTTTCCCACGCGCTCCAGGCTGTCTCCCACTCAACCCCCGCGCCCGGACTCTTCGCCATTCATCCCTCTCCCTCGCCGGATCCTCCGCCATCGAATCCACGCCTTCCTCTGCTGTCAGCCCTCAACCCTAATCGCCCGGTCACTCTATATATTCTTCCCCTCCGCCGCCTCCGCGCCGCATCTTTGGACCCTCTCCTTCTTCCCCGTGACCTCCATCGGCAAGGCAAGAGTGACAGCAAGCTTTTGCCCGTGTTGCAGTGAGGCGAGGAGGCGATTCCTCTGATCCGGCGTAACCTCGCCGTCCTTGCTCCGCCGCCGGCGTTGAGCATCGAGCTTCAGGCCTTGACGCCCTTCGAAGCTACGACCCGGAGATAGCCAATCTCCAGCACAGTCTCCAGCATCCACCAGGTACCCGACTCGACCTTCCATTTAGTGTAATTTTCGATTTCCCCCAATTCCGACCTCCGACGTACATCTCCGATTCCGACCACCTTGCGTATCCTCTCGATCATCCGACCATCTCATCACCTCCGCCGTACCCTCACGCACCTTCTTCACCCCTCCACACAACCCAGATCGCACAGGATCTGGGAGTCGAGCTCCACCGCCGTCGCCTCGCCGGAGCTCTTCCGCCCCACTGCACCGTTCACCTTCACGCCACCTAACCGGGTCGAGGCACTTTGCCCTCGACCCGCGAAGCCTCTTGACCACTTTGCAGGTCCAAAGGGGGTGTCTGAGCCTCCTTCCCAGTTCAGCCAGGAGCTTCGAGCCATAGGCCTCGCCGGAGCCCCTCCAGGGCTCGGTTGGACCCTTGGCCACCACCAGCAGCTGCGGGACAGTACAGCGGATCTTCTCCGACCTTCAGGCGCAGCAGAGGAGGACCGGAGTTCACGCAGGACGTCGGCGAAGTTCGCCGGCGTCGAGTTCTTCCTCCACCTTCCAGAGCCGTCCGATGAAGACCTCGCTCCAGTTCTAATCCCCGCCGTCGATCTGTAGAGGAGCAGCAGCCGTTGATCCATCTGAGGATCTCATCTGGGCCGTTGAGCAGCGAGGTTAAGCCACGTCATCTCTCAGCCGTCCGATTATACACGTGGCTGCACCTCGACCATCCGATCTGAGCTGGGTTTCCTTCGAAGAGCCACGTCGCATCTGCACCGTCCGATCACCCACGTGGACGCACTCCAGCCGTCGGATCAGGCCAGCGCTTCCACTGTCAAAGGCGCGTTTGTTCTCCACCGTTCGATGAGCCACGCGTCACACATCAGGCCATCGCTATTAATAAAGGGGTAAATATCATAGGCCCCCCTCTGTTTGTTTCATTTCTTTTTAGTCCTGTAATTTTTTAATTCAGTTGTTTATTTTCTGGGATAATTGCATCAAGGACCTCGCGCTTAATTTTATTTGCATTTATACCCCTGTCAGTAGAGACCCACGTGCTTCGTCACGTGTTTTGTTGGGTTATTTGCATCTTTAGCCCTGTTGTTCTGGTTGTTATGCAATGAATGAAATGTTTTGCTTAATTGCATTTATACCCCTGTGAAGGCTTTATAGGCGCATGTGCGAATTATTTTGGGTAAATTGCATATAAGCCCCTGGACTTTTGATACGAGTTATCAATAGGTCCTTGGAACTTATTTTTATTACATTTAGGTCCCTGTGTGCCCCAGACACGTGCTTGGCACGTGACTTCTTGGGTAAATTGCACCAGGACCCCAGAACTTTTGGGTATTTGCACTTAGGTCCCTGTGCACAGTGCCCCACCTTTGTTTTTGAATAAAATATCAAACGACCTCCAAATCCAATGAAATTTTGACACATGGCTCCTGCCATGGTGTAGGAATTTCTATGATTTTTGGAGACATTTTGGATTTCATTTATTATTTTTAAAAATTCAAAAACCCATATTTTTGCTACTGTTTGACTTTAAAAATACCAAAAAAATCTAAAAACTCCACCAAAAATTCTAAAAAAATTAGACATTGTTGTTTACTGGTTGATTGATTTTCTAGCCAATTTTGGCTACTGTTCATCACTTAAAAACCCTAAAAATTGAAAAACCCCTAAAAACTCATAAAAATTGTAATAAATAAATTAAAAATCCCAAAAACAATAATTAGGGTGCCTAAATTTTCCTTATTCTTCATAGTTTATAGGAAAATTACCTTTAGGGCTTTTTGAGATCCAAAATTATTTTATTTTTGGATCTTAAGCCTAGCTGGACAGTACCCTTTGTTCTTTGCATTGTTTGATTTTTAATAATTATTTTATCCATTAGAAAAATCCCAAAAATTCACCAAAAACAGTAAAAAACATTTAAAACATAAAAACCAATTTTCTGGAATTTTTGCATCATTTTTGTGTGTTGTATAAATTGTTGAAGTCCCCTTGTGTTTCATTTTCTCTCATTTTCTCATCAATTAAAAATTCAAAAATAAAAAAAATAATATAAAAACAAATAAAAACAAAAAAAAGACTCTTCTGGATCTCTGACTACATCGTAGGCCGCAAGGCCAATCTGTGCTCCTTGTGTTCGACCCTGGGAGCTATACCAGGTTAAACCTATAGCTAGACCGCTCTTTCTTGTGCTTGCTTGTTTTTATCTTATTCGAGTGGTTGATTATTTTTCTCGATTGACACATTCCGAGCGATTGAGGACAACGACATTGTGATTTATTTTCCACCTCAGTTGTTTCACTGATACCCGTGTCGTCAGAGCCCCTGGGAATTTTTGATACTACAAGCAGGTCCCTCCCAAGCGCGTGCCAGTCACGCACCCCGGTGGGTATTTTATAGTCATGCCATTGCGGCTTTGGAAATTTGTAATTGGTCCAAGAACTTTGCCGATTAGTGTTATATTTTGTTGGAAATTGCGACTGTATCCCTGGATGTTTTGATATTTGCATATATACCCCTGTCAGGCTTGTAGTTTTTGTATGCTTTGTCTTATTTATTTCACACATTATTTTAACTCAAAAAAATTACCAAAAAATGTCATAAGCTCCTGTTCACTTGCTCATTCACGTCATATTTTTGCATTGCATTTTTATTGCATTTTCATATTTATAAAAATCGAAAACATGCATTTTTCCTACTATTTGCATTAGAAAATCCATAAAAATTATAAAAACATTTTGAAAAATTACAAAAAAAATATATTTTGTGTGTTTTATCATCTACTAGTGTCAATCCAAAAACCATTAAAAATTTCAAAACAAAAATCTTGAAAATTTGAAAACCTCTAAAAACTTCAAAAAAATCTAAAAAATCCTAGAAAAATCCTAAAAATATAAACTTAGGTTCTGTAGTTTCCCTATTTTATTATATTTTATTTAAAATCAATTTGGGAAAATTTTGTTACAGTTTAATATTTTTCATTCCCATTTTAATTTCGGCCAGAACCTTGATTCACTGTTTTCTCTTATTTTGACGTTTAAAAATACCAAAAACATTTAGAAAAACCCCCAAAAATCACAAAAACATTAGAAAATTATAAAAAGACCAAAAACAATTTCTTTTCTGATTTTTGAGCATTTTTGTCTATTTTTATAAATACCTCATCCCCTCTTTCATTATATTGCATATATATCCTATTATTGAAAAAGAAAATACAAAAATATAAAATATAAAAAGAAAATATAAAATCAGAAAATTAAAATCAAAAAACAAAATTAAAAATGAAAAAAAATTTAAAATAAAAAACCCACAAAAACATTTGCATCTTGTAGACAATTAATCACATCACTTTTGTGCATCATTTGTTTATCTATCCTGCCTTGCTCCCAGTGTTCGAACTCTCTACATACTTGCATCTATACATCTTGTTTGTAGAGTTAAAAATAAATTTAACTCCACATTATTTGTCATTGTTTGATATTTGATTGTGGGTTCATTGTTGATTAATCAGGGATTAGTGAGCGGTCAACACACTGACTGCGGTTTCTCCTTGTGAAACCGTACGACCCTCGATCTCCCTAGTTATCAGTGAGCATGAGATGTACCCAGTCATTATCTCTGCTGATTTGACTGGAGAGCAAGAATCCTGCCTGATGGGGGTTCTTGAAAAGAACCGCAAGGCGATAGGATGGAGTGTAGCCGATCTCCAGGGGATCAGTCCGACTCTGTGCTCTCACCACATCTATCTCGAGGATGAGGCAAAGCCGTCGCATGAGTTCCAGCGATGACTGAATCTGAATCTTAGAGATGTTGTCATGAAGGAGATCTTGAAGTGGTGGAGCGCCGATTTTATCTACCCCATCTCTGACTCCAAGTGGGTCAGTCCGTTGCATGTGGTGCCTAAGAAGACGGGCATCAGTATAGTTGTCATAGAGTCTGGAGAGGAGATCGCTACCCGGGTACCCACTTCTTAGCGGGTCTGTATGGATTACAGACGACTGAACCATGCCACCAAGAAGGATCATTTCCCCTGCCCTTTGTTGATCAGATTATTGAGAGGCTGGCAGGGAAGAGCCATTATTGTTTTTTGGATGGGTACTCCGGTTATAATCAGGTGGCCATCGCGCCCGAGGACCAGGACAAGACTACCTTCACCTATCCCTTCGGGACATATGCTTTCGGACGCATGCCAATTGGATTGTGCAATGCTCCGGCGACATTCCAGAGATGCATGTTGTCCATCTTTTCGGACATGGTGGGGGAGTGCTTGGATGTCTTCATGGATGATTTCTCAGTCTACGGTGACGGATTCGATTCTTGTCTTGACTGCCTAGATCGAGTCCTTCAGCTATGCATAGAGGTTCACCTTGTGTTGTCTTGGGAGAAGAGTCACTTCATGGTGACTCAAGGGACGGTGCTTAGCCACATCATCTCCAACAGGGGCATGGAGGTTGATCCGGCTAAGGTGGATGTCATTAGAAAACTCGATCCACCGTCCAACTTGTGACAGTTACGGTCTTTTCTGGGGCACATCGATTTCTACCGACGATTCATTCACTATATCAGCAAGATTGCCGACCGTTGACTGATCTATTGACGAAAGACATCGAGTTCCTTGTAGATGATAAGTGTATATCGTCATTTGAGACTCTCAAGAGATGTGTTATAGAGGCTCCTGTTCTCCAGCCACCTGATTGGTCTCTTCTATTTGAGATCATGACAGACGCCTCCGATTTTGCCGTGGGGATTGTGCTGGGGCAGAGGAGGGATGGAGTCCCATTTGCCATTCACTGCGCTAGCCATACATTGGATGCCGCGCAGCGGAACTATACCGTCAAAGAGAAGGAGATGCTAGCCGTAGTTTTCACCCTAGATAAGTTAAGATACCATATACACTGATCATATCGCCATCAGGTACCTCATGGCAAAGAAGGATGCCAGTGCTAGATTGACCAGATGGATCCTTCTACTCCAGGAGTTTGACATAGAGATTAAGGATAAGCCTGGAGTCAAGAATGTGGTGGCGGATCATCTCTCCCGATTGGAGTATCTTGAGGATTCTGAGCAGATTGAGCCTATTTGTGAGACCTTCCCAAATGAGGCGATCCTTGCTATCGCCTCGCTCCCATGGTATGCCGATATTGTGAACTATCTTGTCGCCAAGAAAGTTACACAAGATTGGCCCAGGCAGAAACTTGAGACCTTCCTCGTGAAGGCCAAATTTTACCATTGGGAGGATCCCGTTCTTTACCACGAGGGAGGGGACAGTATCTGGCGTAGTTGCATTCCTCAGGAGGAGCACCACATCGTCCTTACTTACTGTCACAAGCTTGAGGCAGGAGGACATCACTCTGGGGGGAGAACGGCACAGAAAGTGCTCCAATCTGACATTTGATGAGTTCGTGAAGAGGTGTACTGACTATCAGAGGATGGGCACTTGTGGACAGCGTGATATGATGCCGATGCAGCCCATACACTTATGTGAGGTTTTTGATGCATGGGGCATGGATTTCATGGGTCCATTCCCTAGGAGTCAGGGATTTGAGTACATTCTGTTGCCGTGGATTATGTGAGTCGTTGGGTTGAGGCCGTCCCTGCCCGAACCGCAGATGCTAGGACTGTTTGCAGATTTTTGAGGAAGAATATCATTTCACGGTTCGGGGTACCTCGAGTGTTGATATCTGATGGGGGGTCTCATTTCGTCAACGACAAGGTAAAGGCCCTTGCTAGCGATTTCAGCATAGACCATCGAGTTGCCACTCCATACCATCCTCAGACGAATGGTCTTACCGAAGTGTCGAACAGGGAGATCAAGACTATATTGCAGAAAGTCGTCCGCCCTGACCGAAAGGATTGGTCACAGCTTTTGGACTCAGTCTTGTGGGCATACGGGCGTCTTTCAAGACTCCTTTGGGTACATCTCCCTTTCGCCTCGTTTGTGGCAAGCCGTGCCATTTACCTGTTGAGCTGAGACATAGGTCACTTTGGGCAGTAACTGATATACTTTTGGATCCAGAGAGTGTAGGAGATCAGAGAAGGGTAGAGTTAGCAGCCTTGGAGGGGCTTCGTGATACCGCCTTTTCGAACAGCCTACATTATAAGGAGAGAGTGAAGGGGTAGCATGGTTCTCATATCAACCACAAGCAGTTTAAGCTAGGACAAAGAGTATGGCTGTTTGATGCTAGGCTTCGTCTATTTCCAGGGAAGCTACAGAGCAAATGGAAGGGACCTTATCTGGTTAGAAAGGTGCATGACAATGGGAGTATTGATATATCTGAGTTGTTTTCTGATGCTACCTTTCGAGTGAACGGCCAGCGGCTCAAGCCATATCTAGATCATGAGCCGCGGGTCGTTGATGTTGCCCCTATTCACTTTGCGTGAGATGTGGTCTCTTGACTCACATCTATTGCATCTCACGCCTGATTATCACTGTTCTTCCGACTTGTATAGATCCAGTTGTCCATATCACTCTATTCTTTAGTCCCACATCCCTTTTCTCATCTTATGATTATGCTATACTTAGGGTGTACTTTACCCTAAGTATAGGGGGGATGTAGGACTCTCGGGTATTCTGTTGATTCTTTCTACCCCTGCTTTGCTGCCTATACTTAGGGATATTTCACCCTAAGTATAGGGGGGGTGGACTCTGCACATCCTTCTACTCAGATTTCCCTTCATGTACAGCTTGCTATACTTAGGACTACTTGATCCTAAGTATAGGGGGAAACACCAAGTCCTTTTTATTCTATTCTTTGATTCGTCTTTGTACATACCAGTCCTTTTCACTTCCCTATACTAAGCACGAGTTATCTCTTCTTCATCGCTCTTGATCACTCTGAGGACATCGTTCGAGCTAAGTATAGGGGTGTGTGTATATATTTCATATATACTTTAGCCATAACTCGTACTTTGTGTGAGTGTGTTAATAAATAAAAAGGCTAAAAATCCATAAAATTTAAAAAATTTTCCCTTGTACATAAAATTCTTCTTGCATATACCTATTTATTTATCAAATTATTTTTGTACAAATGATTGTAAAATCTTTTTGTGTAAATAGTTTGTAAATATTGTCTATCAAAAAAATTATGTATATAGTACAAAATTTTTGTAAAATGTTTGAAAAACAAAAAGTTTGCAAAAACCTTGTGTAAATTTTTATAAATATTTTGCAGAACTTCGCATTCATGCATACATCCATGTTTTCAAACATTTTTCAAAAATTTTGCACAATTGTAAATATTTGTAAAATAGCATCTTTGTAAATATTTGCACAGTTTTTCCAAATCATAGTTGACATTTAAATTGGCCTGGAATTAAATTGACAAATGGAGCTTGGTTAAGACCTTAATCCACCTAATAATAAGAGGAACCTTATAGGGCTTAGGATTAATGCTTTTCAGGTCCATTGGGACTTAATTCTTTGAGTCCACTAGGCTATGAGCATATGTCATCTTGATGAGCCTAAGTAGAGCACTTAACAACACACACATGACTCTTAGAGACAATGGCTTTACTTGCACCAGCACTTTACACATAGCTCTCCACGGATGAGGTGGTGAGGAGGCAGTTTCCTTTGGCTTGGGGTAGCATATGAGGGTAGTACTTCTAGGAGGAACCTCTCTTCTTCTTCTAGTGAAGGAAGTGCGTCTCAACTTGGTCTGGTGGTTATGAAGTCTAAAGACAGAAGCCGTGGGTTGCAATAAAACTTCAAAAGAGGGATAGTCTACTGGCTCAAGAGAAAAAACTCCTTGTATATATGCTGCACCATGTAGATATGTTGTACAGATGCACATGAAAAAAACATGTGTGCAAAAAGAAAAGAACTCCAAAAAAGTGGTGGGTCGGATTGAAAATTTAAAAATCCCACCGGAGTGTATATAGTCAAATAAAGAAAAAGCTTATGGTATACATGTTCCATCTCATGAAGCTTGCAGCGGGAGACTTAGCTACACTGGTTAGAGCTCCCAAGGATACATGGCTTCACTGGCCATGGTCCATTCTCTTCTTCCCCTCTTCTTGAGCCGGTTGCATTGAACTTAGAAGGGAATACCCCGCTTCTCGAGGAAAGAGTTGCTAGACCGAGTCATTAGAGTTACCGGGTTAGGGGAGATTGTTTCTTTATTACTTCTGAGGTGGGGAGCTACATATCACTTACACCGTACAAGGAAAGATTCATGGTCATTTAGACTTGTTCTGATCTGGTTTATTGAGGAGTCTTGACCATATTGGTGGAACTTAGAGGCTGTTAAGTTTTAAGCTTAAGTCCAAATAAGGTTCCGACAAATTAATAACCCAAAGGTCTGACCGAGCTCCATATTTCAATTTAATGAAGGAAAGTTTAATAATCAACCTAGATTTCGCCTCTTTTTCTTTTCCTTTGTCTTTTGCACTTCTTTTTCAAATAAGTGTTTGCTAAGGGACTAGCAAAAGTAAAGTATAGGAGAGTGATGAATCCCACTTCATCACTCTCTATTCTTTTATTTTAGCTAGAAACTTGAGCAAAACACCATATAAATATGTGTAAATATCATAAATTGCCAAAACACACACATCTTGTAAATATGCATAATTAGCAAGTTTTTGTGCCAAAATAAAGGAATAAAGAAACACAAGAAAAAGAGGGAAATATTTAGAATAAACATTGAGTGACCTAATCCCAAGGGAGGGCTCAGCATGGGCCTGACCGCAAAAGAACCCAAGTAGAGAGAGATAAGGTCATTCATACATGTACAAATCCCCATGTAAATAAATAAAATTTATTTTCCTCAAAATAAAAGTAAAAAGTGTTTCTCATATTTTGTACATATTTATAAAAATAAAATTAAAATAAAAATAGGAAAAACAAAATAAAAATAGATAAAACCTCTCTCATTAGTGTATATAGACCATGTATATAAAATAACATACCTATTTATTGTCTCCTTGTAAATAATTAATAAAAATCCCATAAAATTATCTCTATATTCCATATTTCACGGTGTAAATAACTAAAATAAAAATAAGAAAATAAAAACAAAAATAAAAATCATTTCCCACTCTGTATATATGCCATGTACATATGTAGATACCCATATTTATTTACTCCATGTAAATACATCATAAAAATAAAATAAAAATACCTTATTATTCCAAATTTTATTTTGTAAATAAATAAAATATAAATTTGGAATAATTGTACAAAAATAAAAAAATAAAAATAAAAATTAAAAAATACATATATGTATATACCTATATAGAATAATATATTGTAAATACGTTATATAGTTTTCAAAAAAATTAATAAAAATCACTAAAAAATAATTTGAAAAATAAGAAACATTTTTCATGTTTTAACTTTTTCGAAATAAAATCATTATCTATTTTATTTTGAATTTCTAAAATAATTTCCAATGACGGCATGTGATTGGTCCACGGGGGATTGTTGACCCCCGGTCAACTCTCCCCCGCAGACCTCTTTCACGTGGATCCTGCGTTCGATCCGATATCTCCGATTTTTCCTCGCTTGATCTGACCTCCGTTTATCCAAACCCTGGGCGCCATTTTACCCTTGATGATCCGAGACCCTCGCCCGATGGTTAGCCTAGGGATCCGTGCTTAGTACGACCTCGCCCGACCCCTTCTTCCCGGACCCCTGGCACTATTTAGCTCCACCTCCGCCGCACTTTTCACGCCATCTTTGGCTCCGCCCTTTCATCCCAGGACCTCCCCTCTCATCCTTAGAGTGACAACTACCAATCGGAGTGTTGCAGTGAGGAGAAGGGTGCCTCCAGCCACTGATCCAGTGACCTTCGTCGTCATGCGCTGCTGCGAGGTGCGCCTAGCCTCGGGACCCGACGACCCCTTGAGGCAAAGACCCCCAGAGCTTCATTAGTTCGTCCACAGTCGACTGCAGATGCCAGGTAGCTCCGATAACCTTTAGTTTTTCCGAATTTCGGATTACACCCAAATCGCACCGCTGGCTTCGCCGGCCGATTCCCATCGGTTCGCTCACCCAATCGATCATCCGACTCGCCCTTCACGTTCACCAGACCCCTCTCCACATTCTTCGCCCCTTCATTCACCTTGGTTCGCCCCGGAACCAAGAATTGGTCCTCCTCCTCCGCCGCTCGCCGGAGGGCTACGCCGCGACCCATCCGATCATCCATTTCATCCCTAACCGGGTCGAGGCAATTCGCCCTCGACCCAGGAGTCTTTCTGTGCTACATTTCAGGTCAAAGGACCCCATCTGGGGGTCGATCCATTCGCGCACAGGAGCTCGGCTCCTCCGCTGTCGCCGGGCCACTCCAGTGGTCCCTGGCCTCATCGGAGGCATCCACCAGCTGCGGAACCCTCGGAGCGTCATTTTGCCGATCCCAGCAGCACCATCGGAGGTCTCCACCGCGCATACTGAGCCGGCAAACTTCGCCAGCAGCTTGTTCTTGGAGGAGCCCCAGTTGCCGTCCGATCGCACCTCCTCCGCCAGATTAGATTGTGACCCTTCCTTTACGGAGCGCTACCAGCCGTTCATCTATCCAAGGGGCTGATCTGGACTATCAACCCTGCTGAAGAGGCGTGCACGAACCACAACCATCCGATCCTCTACGTGGCACGGCCTCAACCATCGATCCCTAATAAAGGGGTAATTTGCACTTAGGCCCCTCCTTTTATTGCATTTACAGTTTAATCTTGTAAATATTCTAGCATGTTGTTTTTAATTAGGGTAAATTGCACTATGGACCTCTATGTTTCTTTTATTTGCATTTTAGTCCCTGTCTACGTGGAACACGTGCATCGTCACGTGACTTTTTGGACAAATTGCATTGTATGGGCTTGGGGTTTCTGTGTGTTATGAAATGAAATTAAGTTTCTGATATCTGCATTTATGCCCCTGTGAGTGGTTTTATTCAACATTTGTTGATTTATATGGACTTTTTGCATTTTCTCTCCTGAGCTTTTAACACGTGTTGCTATTAAGTCCCTAGGAATACTTTTCTTTGCATTTAGGTCCATGTATATTGTGTGCCTTGTTTTGATTGAATAAAATAGCAAATTAAATCCAAATTAGTGAAATTTGGACACGTGGCTCCTGCCACAATGTAAAAATTTTCCTAAATTTTTGAGACATTTTTTAGGCTTTTTGGTTTTTTTAAAAATTCATAAACAGTTATTTTTGGTACTGTCTGAATTAGAAAATCAAAGAAAAATATAAAAGCATTTTAAAAATTCTAAAAAAATTAGTGTAAGTTAGTTTTAGGGTATTTTAATTTCTATCCAATTTTTGTGCTTTTTGGATTTATAAAAACCTTAAAAATTACACAACCCTAAAAAACTCATAAAATTCTAAAAAATCTATAAAAATCAAAAAATACAAACTCTTTTCCTGTAGCTTAGTTATTACATATATTATTTATAAAAATTTTCTCCAGACTTTTATAGATCAATTTTATATTTTAAATTGATCTTTCAAGTCTGGATGCACAGTAGCCTTTGTTTTTCCCCTTTCTTGATTTTTATAAAATCAAATAAAAATTAAAAAATTCTGAAAAATTCACCAAAAACACTAAAAAACTTAAAAAAATATAAGAATATTTTTTTAAAATTTTTGAAGCATTTTTGAGTGATTTAATAATTGGTTGTATTTGCTTGCCTTTACATTTCCTTAGAAAATCAAAAAATACAAAAACATTAAAAAATTATAAAAATCCACCAAAAATATTTTCTTCTCATTTTTGGACTTCTGACTACTTCTTAGGCCGCAAGGCCATCACGTGCTCTATGAGTTCGACCCTGGTCGCTATACCAGGTTAATAAAAGTAGTAAGGACCGCTATCATGTTTTGATTGATTTTATCTTTTTGATTTTGGTGGTTCTATCTTCTTTTTCTTGATTGAGCTGAGTACTGAGATCCGGGTCGCAACGACCATTATTTTTACCTTCACCCAGGTCTTGGTCGATTTTCGATCCATCGCCAAGCCCCAACGTTGATTCAAGGAGTTAAAGGAACAATGTTGGGTCAAATCAGACGAGGTAGCTCACGGTTTTCCGAACGAGATTTTTTTATTTTTTATGTAAAAGAAATGCAAATGCAAAAATGCGGATGAACTAGGTTATTAAGAAAATATGCAAATTAGCCAAATTAATTTTAATATGAAATTAATCCAAATTAGCCAAATTATATTTTTCCCTAGAAACATAATCCAATGGTGAATGAAAAATGTATTTTTTAGAATTTCTGGGTTTAAAATGCAACAATTAAAAACACAAATTCTTATGGGGGTTTTAAGCAATTTTTCAAGCAAACAAAATGCGATATTATTAGTGGAAGTTAAACATGATGAAATGAAGCTACAATTTTTTTGAAACTTTTTGATAAATATGTTTTTTATGATTTTTTTCTGAAAAGAGAATGAATACGGGTATTTAATTCCTAATTAATCCACAAAATCAATTAATTCAGAAGAAAAATGATCTCAAATAGATATTTCAAATAATCAATCTAGGAGAGTTGTTCGTAAAAATAATATGGGTTGATTCAATTAAAAATCATTTACTGAAAGTACTCAACAATTTATTTTAGGATTTTTATCAGTTGTGCCCCTTTGAGATATTGCAATATCAATTATGCCCCCTATTTTTGGAATATCAGTTGTGCTCCTATCTTCTTGCAAAATTCACAGTTCTACCCTTTTATAATATAAGTCATGCCCCTACTTTACCTTAACAGAAGGGCAAAACTATGAATTTTCCAAGAAGGTATGGGCACAACTGATATTCCAAAAACAGGAGGGGTATAACTGATATTACAATATCTCAGAGGGGCACAACTGATAAAAACCCTTTATTTTATGTGCAAGACACCTCTAATTTTTATGAAATTTGGACAGTTATTAAAGCACGACTAGAAGCATCATCTCTGATTTATTTTATTTTTTTTGGAGAAATATTAAATTAAATATTAATTTCAGACCTTTACATGGGTAAAATATGAAAATTTTTGTCAAATTAAATTTAAGTTATTATCCTGTGCTCACAAAATTTAAAATAAATAGACAGGTGATAGAGAATTTAAATGATCTTTAATATGCTATTTTTGATTTAAAAAATGATGACCATATAAGATCCAAATTAAAGTGAGAATGCAGGGATGCTCGTGCAATGCAGAATTAAACAAATAAATAACACAAAATGTGCCTAAGTGCACTTTTACATATCCGAAAACTCACAGGGACAATATGCGATTGTCCTAAAAGAATTGAAATAATATGGGACTTCTTCTTCTTTAATATAGATGAAGGCATATGCATGCGGTCTTACATTCCTCATCTCTAGTATAGCCGCAAGAGCTTGGGATAAGGACTAATATGTAAGCCCATCAAAGTTTTAACACTAATCCAAGTGGGACTACTACTTCAACCACTCTTATTGTTTCAACTTTGATAATCCCCATCTTTCCCTTTAACACAATTTGCTCTCAACTTGACACTGATTTGGCTACCAATGTAATTACATAGGTTTACAAACTTAAAATCGAATTGCATTAAATTAATTACAATTCTTTATCTGTTCTCTTCCAACAATTGCATAATAACAAATACCTACCATGTATCATCGTCCCTTATATGTTATTCCTTATCATATAAACCTAACACAAATAAATGGATGATAACTACCCTGTATCCCTTAAACTTATGTGTACGCGCCTCTCTAGATCTAGAAAGTACCTATGAACAATGAGGGAATTATTCTCCCAAAATAACGATATGTCCTTTACTTTTATTTTAGGTTCGAGTAGAATTACCAGTCCCATTTTTATTTGTTATCATTTTTTTCGTTGTTTTTGGATGCACAAATCCTAACGAGGTCCCAATTCCTTTAATATCATAGATTCATCAAAATCAGAGGAGCGAAATCGGAAAAGCAAAGCAAGCGTAAATCAGTGATGCATGCTCAGTCTAAAATTCTTACCTTGCCTCCAGCTCTTTTCGTGCAGGATGCTAGACAAGAATTAAAACATAAATTATATGAAAATGAAACATGATGAAATCACCCTAAAACATGACTTGCTATTAGCGTGAAGAACAAATGCTAACTACTCAAAAATAAAATTCAAAAGTCATGTCTTGGAGACTCTTCGGTGCTTGTCATAGAAGGTCCTGTAAGCAATATGTAGAGTCTCTCACAATGCTCGATTCCAAATCTAAGTAGTCAACAATTTAAATTTGTCTAAGTTCAAGTTCAAATTACTAAATACATGCAATTAATTAGGGATTTGGACCTATTCTATCGAGCAAGCAACTCTAGTCTAAGGCTTAATCACACAAAATAAATAAAAAGAATGGCTGAAAATTCAAAATACGTGAAAAAATATAAAATAAAGTGATGAAAACAATGAGAAAATCGATGAGGCCTCAGACACTAGACCTCGTTACGTAGAAGTGTCAAAGTCCAAATTATTATAAATTATATTTAAAATAGAAATAAAATCACTCTCTCACCAAATAAACAAAAAATAGTTGTGTTTGCTCTACTCCTTCTCTCTATACTTCTCTCTCATGTTCTCTCCTAGTTGGCTCAAAAGCAGAATAGCCAACCTCTTCACAGCTTGGGTGCATCCTCCTCCTAAGAGGTGCTTTGTTGCCACATGGTCCCTCGCAAGAAAGTCAAACAAAGAAATATAGGTCAGAACATATAAAATAATCATAAATAAAAGGTAGAAATAATGGAAAAATAATTTGCAAGCTATGTACAACAAATTAATACGCTATCTGTTGCTCCCCATAACAGTGCTATTGTTGAATCATAAGAACACTGAGAGGCGGTTGTAAGGCCGCACAAGATGGACCTTAGTCATTGAAGTGACTAGTCTCGAGAGCCAACTAACTCAAACAACAACCAACCCATGATCAAATAAATAAAGAAATCAAAGCAAATAATCAATAAAAGTTTATTATAACCTACAATAAAATGCTTATAGCGACAAGAAAAGTAGGGTGCCGACCACATGGAACAAGGGATGTAGCTGGCGTATTTATCAATAAATAAATAATAGAAATGTATGTATGTGTATATGTATGCACACTATCTACTCAATATTTTTGTTGGATTTTTAAATATTTAATATATTTAATATATTTTCAATTATATATATATTTTTAATTTCTTGATTTTAATTTTCATTTAAATTATTAAATATAATATAATATTATATATAAGAGTATATATATGTATAAAAATATATAAGATGATATATATGATACATGTACTATATAATAGTCTATATATATATATAAATAAATAAATATCCAAAAGAATAGTTATTTTTTGTTTTAAGATATTAAGAATATATTTACAATATTTATAATAATTAATATTAATAAAACATATATATAATTACATATAGGTTTTTATATGCGATATAGGGTATAATACTTATAAGTATAGTTATATATAGTCTAAATTTTCCAAATAAAATGTCTATGTTTTTCAAATCTATTTTTTATGAATTTATGTAGAATTTTTGCAGCCTTTTTTAATATTTTTAAAACATAAATGAGGCAAAATAGGAACTTTTTTAATATGCTGAAATGATTTGAGATTTAAAAATAGCCAATGGTTTCAAAATTTCTCAACACCAATTTTAATAAATAAATAAATAAATAAAAGCACGAAAACTATTTTTTATATATTTTTAGAAAATAATTTATAATTATTTTAGGATTAGCAAGGGCTTGTTAATTTTGGGTTTTTTGGTATTTCTTTTGTGATTTTTGGTATGGAGTTATAAAAATTCTAATAAATAGGGGCTAGTTTTTTTGGAACTTTTAGAATAGGCTTTATAATTTTTATAATTTCTAAGTCAAAAGGGATTAAAATAGCTCTTTGTTAGTTTTAATAAATAGTAATTTCATGTAAAATGGTAAATAAAATATATAACGCGAACCAACAACCAATCATGCATATACATCTATTTTTTTGCCAAATTTTAAGAGAACATGAGTTTTTTTAATTAATATAAAAGCATCAACAAAAAATTAAGATAACATGGGTATATTTGCAAATAAAATAATTTCCAAAGGCTTACATGCAAAATAACCATAAACTTTACACTACAACTTGATTTTTTATATACTAAAAAATAAATAAAAAATCCATAAGATGTTCCTGCAAAATGCCCACTCGCGTGGGGTTCCATGTGAGGTGACCTGGCATTGGACTAAAGTGCAAAATTAAAAAGGTGTGGGGCATATGTGTAATTAGTCAACAAAATTGTGTACTTATTTAAAATATTTACAGAACCTTTTACAAGATACAAAACTATGGAGGGGGTTGGTTGCAAATTTTACCACTTAAACACTTCTCATCCAACTATTATACGTGCTCCACGTGTCCCATCTGACGGCTCTGATGCTACACCCCTTTTGCATAAAATGGAAGGTGAAGATTAGATATGGGATCGTTCGAAGATCCAACGGTTCTCGAGTTGCTTGGAAAAACTTCAAGAATTCTGACAGGGTCTGACTTTGATCTTCTTGTTCTCCGACCTCCGGTAGTGGATTCAAGCTCTGACAATGGCTACACGTTCTTGATGCTCCTTCACGTGCATTGGTGGTCACCGACGAGAATCAGGGAGGTGTAGGCTATGGAGTGGTGAATGGCTTGAGGGTGAGGAGACAAGGTGGAAGCGTGAGAAACGGAAGAAGTCGGGTCATCAGAATCTTCTTACAAAAGGCGAAGGGTAGACATACAGTTGACTCAAGTCAATGAAAGAAGGTCTGTGGTTGGTCCATGTGGACCAACTAAGAAAAGAGAAATAAAGAGACTTGTAAAATCATTTATAAAAATAAATTAAACTAATTAATTTTAGATTATAAAATAAAAAATATTTCTAAATTTGTGTAATATTGTATATATATATTTTTTTCGAGGTGAATTATTATAAGTTAATACTTACATGTAAAATATAGGTATAAATACATGTAATTTGATGTTTTTATTTTTTTATAATATATATTTTTATTATTTTATACACGTATTTTATATAGTTTTGATTTATTTTAATACACAATTAGGTATTTTTCTTGTATTTTTCCGACTTTATTTGTGTACTTAATTAATTATGTATAATACACATTATAGGTATATATCGGTATACTTCACCTATGTATTAGAATATATTATTTATTTTAGTTTTCTTTTTGATGATTTTAGTTTAGTATACCTATGTACATATGTTTTAAATAATATTTATAATTTTATAAAAATAAAATAATTTGAAAAATACAAAAAATAAATATAATTAATAAAATATACAAGTATATAGCATAATAGGTACCCAAAACATAAATTTTGCATCTTAACTCCAAATTAAACGAAACCACCTTCATTAAATAGATTATTAATTATATGCAATTAAAGGTGATTTTGTTCTATTTGGATACAATATAGAGAAGATTCAGGTATGTAAAGTTTTTATTTTGGCTTCTTATTTTGTGTGTCCCGGGCAAACTATGAATTATTTTTTTGTGAAGTATTTTATTTTTCTTTTCATTTTATATACAATATTCATGTTGAGGGTTCTATTATTTGATGTGAAAAAATAATAAATTAAAAAGTCACAAGAAGTAATTATAGATGAATTAAAAATTAGTGTTTTTTAAGTCTTTTGTTTTAGTTTATCTGCCCTATCTCCCCCTACTTTATTCCTTGTCAATCAAGTTATCATGATGAATGGGTCTTGGGGTCCATGGTCATTCAATACCCCTAGTATCTTGTTTCTTTTTCTTTTCTTCTTTTATTCCTTAATTTCAGAATTAATCACATAATTAATACAATATTTTATAGAGTATTCTGTACACATTATAGAGTATTTTATTTTTGACAAATAAATGATATATACATGCATTTAGCTAGGGATTTTAAAAGAATAAAGGTGATGAAAAGGAAGTTCATCACTCGCACACATGCTAGGTGCGTGCGGGCTCTGTAAGTAGCATTTCAACCCCTCCGATACATCGAGGCCCCCTTGGGTTTCAATTATTACATTTATACCCCTGTCAGAGACCTATATGCATATTTTATCCATTTTTTGTCCTTGTTTTTTATTACAATTATGCCCCTAGACTCTTTTCTCAATGTCTTAAGCATATGAACTCAAAATTGAGTGATTTCGATTTCATTTTATTGCTAATTTTATGCTCTTCCTCATGGTATAGTCTATTCTCTTATTTGATGAATAATTTAAGATGCTAATTCTATATATTTATCATGTCAATTGCTCCTCATTTCAATGCCATTATTAGACATGTGAAATATCTTGGTGCTCCAATTGTTAATGAATTTGGAACTTTTTTTATCGCTCAAGAATTTGATTATTTTAAAGGAGGTAATTGCTTGCATATTAATTCTGTAGCATGCATCACATTTTGTGTAGCATACTGCATCATTTTAAATTGCTAAAAACTAAATAAAAATGGCATATTTCTCCTCCTACATTGCATGACATTTCATTGTACATTGCATTATATTTATTCTACATATAATAAAAAACAAAAAAGAATGCTTGTTATTTCTTATTCTTTCTATAGAATGCATAATTATTGTCTATATTATTCATGCATCATTTTATAAATAGTGTGTAGGTGATTGTCTTGTGCATTCCACATTGCATATTGTATCTTGTGTTGCTTTTATGTATATTCCTCATTATCTTTGCATTGAGAAGACCTAGGTCCATTAATTTAATCTCTCAATATTAACCATTAATTTCTAATCAATAGATGAGGAGGCTCGTGTCCCTATATTTGACCTTAGTATGCTTGCAAAGTAAAAGTTCATTGCCACATATTCAGGCTTGTGGTCGATTCTACTTAGCTCCAAAATCGAATCTTGTGCTACGATAAGACGATCTGATTGAAGAAATGATTTTGTGATTTATCAGGGGTCAGGTTGAGAAAGGGCTATGGGAAGAACTTGATAAAGGGACCTGACTAAAGAGTGGGAAATTTTTCTATGGATGACCTCATGATGGATGATAAATTGCAAAATCACCATTAAAGAGACGATTGCCATCATGAGGTCATCCATAGAAAATTTTCCCATTCTTTAGTTTAGAGTCATGCCAAAGTCTTCCTATGACTTGGTTGGAAGTTTCATTTTGGCATCTTCTAATCCATTGAGGAGGAGTTGAAACTAATTTCCTGTTCATAATACAACTTCTCCTCAACCATGGAAAACTTCAAGAATTTGGCAGTAGAGTATTTCTCTATATTAGATGTCGATGTTATATTTCTTATCAAGTTCTTCCCATACCCCTTTCTCAATCTGTGCAGATCAACAATATAGGTGAAATAACGTGTTTGACATAGCCAACAGATGCAACCATGACATATACGATCACGTTCCTTCCACGTAGTTGTGCCTTATGGCTATCGGGTGAGAGGTTTTCTTGATCCACCGTGGGACTTTCAGTTTCAAGCATTTGGATTAGACCTATGGAGGTCAACCAAATTTTTATGCATTGCTACCAATGCTTGAAGTTTTGACCACCGAAATTTTCAAGTATGTCGGTTATATCTACCATCGATTAAATATTATATTAGACATAATATGAATCTTGATTCATGATATCTTCTCCAAGATTTTTGTAGCCATAATCAACATGATATATAATAAACAATAATTATCCGAATTAAAATGAATCGTTTTGATAGCATTGCATATTATCAAATAGATAATCGTGCATTTACTATTCATGATCCAATTACAAAATGTAAATAGGAACCAATTTAATTTGCGATAAAATTATTTAGGGTGAGATCCGGAAATTGTAAAGCAATAAACACATTTCAACAAACATAAATTGAAATGGGTTAGAACAAAGATCATTGAAGCGCCTATTAGAATGGACTTTCCTTAGATATGATATTTCCCCCACAATATCAATACGTAGGGTACTGGTGATTCGCTCCCAAGATATTACGGTATGTGATCTATGTTTGCATACACTAACGAGATTGTCCTCGAAAGCTCCTCACAGAACAACAACCAAAAGAAAAGAACCGAGGAGCTTCGCGTTGGAAGATTAGAGAACGAGAAAGGTTTCTTGCGAGTAAAGAATTAATGTACGGGAGGGGTTTTTGAAGACATGGCACGACCTTCCAAGTCCGTAACCATCCAACAATGAGGATGAACATTCAGATCCCAAGTTAGTAGAATCTGCAGGAGCATCGAGTTGGTTCTTCTTCCCACAATGGTCGGATTTCAAATCAATCCGACGAATTAGTTTATCTGACATGTTAAATTAAACTTGTAGCAAAAATATCGAGATCTGAATTGACTCTCATGAGCTGGAGTTGAAGACATGTGTGTGTGATCCTCCATTCCCCATCTCTACTATTGCAACAAGAGCTTGGGACAAGGACTCATATATAAGTCCACCAAGTTTAGCACTAATACAACTTCAACCTAACTCACCTTGCTTCATATTTGGGAATTCTCAACTTTCCCTTCAACACAATTTGCTTCTCTTTTGACACCGATTTGATTGTCAATGTAATTACATAGATTTGTCAACTTAAAATCTAATTGCATTAAATTAATTACAATGCTTTATACATTCTCTTACCAAGAATTGTATAATAACAAATACCTGCAAGCCCCTTATATGTTATTCCATATCATCTAAACCGAACACAAATAAATGGATGATACCTACCCCTTATCCCTTAGACTTGTGCCAAAGGAAAAGTTCAATAATAAAGAAAACATTCATAGCACTCTTCACTTCAAATCCACCGTATCTTTTATTCGACGCATACTTTACTACAATAAATAACTAATGATCAATGAAGACATGGTCGCCTAAAATGTAACACTGTATGTGTGATCAAAGAGCAGCGCGGGTGCACTCCAAAGGAAGGCCCTGAGGAAACCTCTTGCTGTCGGCGCAGTAATTATAGATCATGAACTTCCTCTGCACCCACCTCATCCTCCTGTACCCCATGTCATCCAGTCCCCGCTCGAACCAGCTCGATCTCGAATTCGGGCACGTCGGGGTTCCAGACGACGACCACACGCACGCATCGGCGTTGTAGTTCCGGTAGGAGGCGGTGAAGGGTGCGAGGCTCCAGTCGGTCTTCACGAGCCCGCCCCTCGTCGCCCAGTCGTCCGCGTTCCACAGGCTCGCATAGACCCTCATGGGCTGGCTCTTGGGGAACGGCACGCCGATCTTCTCGTTGTTCTTGAAATCCCTTATCGGTATGCCATCAATTGAGAATCTGCACAGCAGATGTACAAGATATCATCATCATCATATCGATTACTGTCGACGTAGTTGAAGTATATTGTGCACCAATTAATTAACCAGTGAATTAAAGAATCGAGGAGGGTAGCCAGTTAGATAATCACATGATGTGCTGGGGGTTCCAGAGGACGGAGTAGGTGTGGAAGTCCTTGGTGGGATCGAACCAGAGGCGGAATTGCTGTTCCCGGTTCCCCTTGCCCTGGGAGTACACGTTGGTGTGGATGGTGTAAGGATCTCCGCTGGCATTTCCCAGAAACTCGAAGTCTATCTCGTCGTGGTTGGGCCCTTGCGAAGATAGCTGCAACAAAACAATATCACATGCATCCACGTCAAGAATATACATAACTGTCAAAACATATCCCTTCAGAAGAGTTCGATTTGTTGATCTATTCATTGCATCTGCATGTGCTTGTTCTAATAAGAATCGAAGTATAAAGACTTTGATTAAATACCACCGAGAGAAATTGTGAGTTCCACACTAGTGATCAAACTGAATTACTCACGTAGAAGGTGGTGACGGTGCCAGCGGAGTTGCCAGGGATGAGCTTGATCTGCATGTCAATCTTTCCGAACAGGTACTGGTTCTTCGACTGGAAGCCGGAGCCTGAGTACTTGTCGAGCGACAGCGCGAGGAGCCGGCCGTTGTCGAGTATCTTGCCCCGCCCTTGGCCCCATGTTACGTCCACATCTTGATAGAAACTGCCACCGTAAGCGCTAGCAGCAAACAGGGTTAACAGAAAGACCATCGGAATCAGAGTCGGCATTCCTCGACAAAGGAGAGCGGCCATATATTAAAATTGGGGAGGGGAGAGGCGAGAAGAGATGAAAGAGCGAAGGCGGGAGAAGTGTCTGTGATGTGTAGAGTTGCGGAGGTTGTATGTAATGTGTGTGTATTTATAGGGATGATGGAGAGAGAGGACGCGGTGTCGTGAAGGGGACTGCTCAATGAGAGAGCCACAGCTGGCGCCACGCCTAATTAATGGTTTCGCTCTTGTTGCAGGAAAATTCGTTCCTACTCACTCATCCGATTAATCATCACCAAATACAAACTACAGCTGGTGTGAATATCAATGCCATTTTGGTCAAAACTCAAAAGTCTTTCGTCAGATACAGCATATATATACTTTTCGATGGAGTCTCGTCTAAACATGGCCTTAGTGCAGATAATGTTCATCGGTAAGAGCCGAGTTCCAAAGTAGTTTTGCAATGCAAGAAAGGTCACAAATTAAGGGCGTCCAGATGCAGAGACTCCTTGAGAATCTCTTGCAATTAAATCTGTAGTTTTGTAGATATACATACTAATTAAATGTGGGGGAAGGAGACGGAGGTTGACGGGTTCTCTGGACATTGGCGTGTGTTGTTTGAACTCCAGAATCCGCGTCGAGTTGGTGACGACGAACATTTGGGTTGCCGTTGCCGGTGCTCTCTCGATTCCTCCTGTGGGCCACAAAAGTTATTAGCTGTATTTCTGATCATTACAGTTCGATGTTTAATTATACCTCTTATCTGACGATTGCATTCTGCACATGCTTATTTCGAAATGCAATTTAAAGACCAAATTCGTAGCTAAAAAATAAATTCATTTGGATAACCTAATCAGTGATTTTGTTTCAAGTGAGATTAAATCCACATTTTTCTTCTCTGAGTTCATATCGAGGCTTTCTCAAGTGAAATAAACAATTAACGATATATGTAATTAATAGCATATTTATGTGTGGTTTTTTACTGCTGCTTTTTTTTATTTCGTGATACATCCAAATGACATTAGTTAATGGAGGTAAAAGAAGTATACTGTTTTTTATCTTATGAAATTCGTATTTAGAATATTCTCCACATTGTAATACTTCTAGATACGAAGAAGATAGGGGAAATACAAAGAAGAAAAAGTCAGTGAAAATCTTACGTTACCTCCCTTTGATTCCATGATTGAAACGTCTTTTTATGTCGAAAAACCCGCAAAATGGATGGTGTGGCATGCTCATTCAATAAAGAGAGGAATAATGCATCATCCATCTCATACAGAAGAATGGATAAAATTTGACTAGAGACATCCTCATTTCTCAGAAAATGAGAGGAACATAAGGCCATGACTAGTTTCATATGGTTTCAATATGTTTGGTAATATGGCTATTAGTTACAGTATTTGGCCCGTGATTTTAGTGACTTATAATCTATCACCTAAGATATCTATGAGTTCTTCAATTATGATGATGACACCATTGATTCGTGGTCCTAAAGGTCCTGAAAATGTAGTTCATGTCTACCTGCAACCATTTTTAGATGAATTAAAACAGTTATATATATAGAAGACCGACATATGATGACTTTAGGAAAGTGACTTTTACAATGCATGGTTCATTGTTGTGGACCATAACGACTTCCCAACATATAAAATTTTTTATGTTTGGAGTACCAAAGGTAAACTCATGTGTCTCATACGTCTACACAGTCTTCCTGGTTTACAGCTAATATGAAGCACTGCTATTCAAGTCATCATCGATTCCTACCACATAAACATGGATGGAACAGAGCAAATAATAATAAGAACTTTGATGGTTCACCACTCAGACGTTGAATGGATTAAATCGTGTGAACAACAACACTATATGGGAACAACAATTGCTTGTGTAATTGCTTGGGGCATCCTTTTTAAGAAGAATATGTCGGGTGGATGGAGGAAGTAAAGTATTTTTTTCAAAGAGTTATCTTAATGGAAAGATTTACAAATTCATCATACTTTGGATGTGATGCATATTAAGAAGAATATCTTGAAAATATATATTAGGGATGTTAAATCTTTATGGTAGCTTGGAAGATACATTAAGGACGAGACATGATTTAATTCAATTTGGTATACGTGAAGATCTAAAATCATCTGATTAGACAATGGATGGATTACCTTACCTGAAGCTATATTCAATTAACAAACAAAGAGCATGATAAAATTCTTATTTTTTAAACAATATGAAAGTATCATATGGGGTCTTGTCATAGTTGGCTTGGTGTGGAAATGAAGAACAAAAGATATCATGATTAAAAAATCATGACAACCATGTTTACATGGAAGTATTATTTTCATTAGCTAGTTGCGTGATCATTGAAGATGATGTTCTACAACCCATAACATAATTGAGAAGATTTTTCAAAGTTGTATGCTTAGGGCCTGTTTGGTTGCAGGGTTGGGCAGGGTTGGCTTGGCCCAACCCGGGTTGGCCCTGCAACCAAACATGGTTCTCCTCCTCACAGTTTACTATTCACAGGGGTACCTCTGCCCAACCCAACCCTGCCCAACCCTGCAACCAAACAGACCCTTAAAGATTTAAGATCCATTGAACTTACAAAGATTGGAAGAGGATATCGTGATCACATTGTGCAAATTAGAACAAATATTACCCCTATATTTGTTGACGTAATGGGTTTTTGGTAGTCCATTTAGCAAGTGAATCAAGAACTAGTGGACCGCTTTAGTATCATTGAATGTATCTAATAGAATGATACCTTAGGAAATTAAAGAATATGGTCATCAATAAGGTAAAAAAGAAGGATGTATTATTGAGCGATATCTTTGCGAAGAGTGTATTAATCTATGTGAAATGTATATGGGAGGTGAAAGAATACGGTTCAATTGATTAGAACAAAATAATGAAGGTAAAATTATATTCGGAGAAGATGATTCTTGATTGTGGTCTTTTCAGCTACGTGGAATGCATATAATTAATGGTATCCAACGAGTAGTACCTAACGAGGATAGCGATATCATATGATACTATATTTTGATACAATTATCTAAAATTGATGGGTTTTTTACGAGTACAACTCATTATTTACTGAAAGTCATCTTAAATCACTCCATCAATTGGTTCCACGCACATGTGAAAATGTTAAAGAACACAAGTGATAACAGATGGAAATTAAACCCTGACTTTTCTAGATGCACAACGTATAAAGATGTTGTTTCTTACATTGTAAATGGTTACAATTTTAGAACAAAGTCAGCTGTCGAGATGAAATAAATGCAAAGTCTAGTGTTATAGTGAAAATAGACTTATCTTTCGGTTTAGACAACTACTATGGAGAAATCTCGATATAACAGAGATCAGCTTTACTCACGAGTGCCGATGTGTTCTTTTTAAGTGTAATTGATTTCATGTTAGTCATGAGGGTATGGGATACCAAAAAAAATAAGAATGGAATTATTTCCTTAAAATAATCAAGGAAGTTGATTTACAGATAAATGAACCTTTTTCACTTGCTTGTCAGGTAGAGCGTGTATTCTATGTTCCATACAACTTAAGCGATGAGTGGATTGTACCTACAGGGATAGTACCATGAGACTTATTTGAAATCAATGATGATCATGAGTTATTAAATAAATGCATATCAAGTGCTTATTATACCATTTTCCATATTTATTTGATGTTATATTTTATCATATATTAAATTCTTATTGTATTATTTTAAATTTTTCTTCATTTATACATATATGACTTCATGTTTGAGAAGCATTTGGAATACACTACATGCATCTCATGTGGGCAGTGACTTGTCCAATCCAGCAGGGTCAAGGTGTGGAGAGTGTGGGTTCCCATTCACATGAAAGATTGGTGTTTAGTTGAGCACCTAGTCATGCCATACTTCATGATTTGGAGGTAATTAAAACTATTTAGACTTGATGTACAATTTTTTAATTTATATCCATTATTTTTCAAGCTAGTTTTTCATGGGATCGTGGCCCAACTATGGAAGCTTTGATCCTATGACGTGAAGCAGAATTACGATACGAATATTAAGATTGTCTGAAGGCCAAGGTAAATAAACTATATGGTGATAGCTCATATTTTTATCATTAACAAAATGGAAGTAACTAGCATGATTATTTTCAGTACTTTTGATACGACACTTCCGTTGGAGATACTTTTATGAGTTGTCCTCCTAATATACTTGATGAACACTGATATACATTTGGATGGTGTAAGAACATGCAATATGAAATGTTTTTATGTAAAAAAATTGGAAGTATATTTTGTATTTTTATTTTCTTCTTATAGGGTGTCTCAAAGTTGAATGTTGAAAATCAGAAGAAAGATTTCAAGTCTACCCATAGAATGGGTAGAAAGAATACAAAATAACAAAATGTTGACTTTGTAAGTAGTTTAGTATATACCTTATATTTTGTATTCATCCATTATTTTATCTTAAAATCATAACATAGTTCTTATTTATTTTCATGGGGTGACTAAAAACTCAGAGCTTGCGATGGTTTGATGCTCCACACAAGGAGGGAATGTTGTCGCTGAGGCGACTGCTCATGAGACCCAAATAATTCAACAACTAACCCATAAAAGAATCAAACAATAGATAAATAAGAGTATGGAGTTAAAATTTATTATAACTCTACAAATAATGTGTATGGGGGTAAGTATGTGTAAAGGACGAACACAGGGAGCACATAAGATAAATCGGGAAATAAAGTTCTAAAATTGTATTCTAAGTCTTTTCTATTGTATTTTTGGTGTGTATTTTTAATTATATTTTTTATGGATTTTTTCTTTTATATTTTTTAAGTGTTTTAATTTTATAATTCTATATTTTATTTTTATATTTTTAATTTTTAGTTCTTTCTCTTTTTAATAGAGCAAAATTGTAACACCCCGTAATTTTCGGATTTTTCTGAAGCTTTAAAACCTATTCAATATTATACTCAAAAGAAGCGTCTCGTCGCAAGCTTTCCAACGAGCCCAAAAACGCAAAATTCCGAGTCTGGATGTGGGAGATATGCCTGTTTTAGTGAAGAGGGGTCATGGTTTTTGAGGGAATTAAGGGTTACGGGTTTGGTTAATTAATTTCGAATTAGGGTTGTTTTAGGGTTTCTAAAACTAAGATTTTTATCCCCAATTATATAAAGACCCACACCCTTCATCTCCCCTCATTCATACTCCTTTTCCAAACCCTAATCCATCCTTTCTTCCTCCCCAAGTCATCCTCTTATCTCTTTTTCCATCTCCATCTCCAGAGAATCAAGGAGAGAACGGTGTCACCACCGTTATCAAAAACTCGCGAAGTCTCGTAGACTCGCGACAAGAAGAAGACGAGGAGGGTCATCGCAAGGGAAAGGCAACCCTCTTATCGGATTCGTGATCGGACAATCGAGAACGTGGATCAAGAACGCGGATTGGAGGCGTACGCTAACATAGGTAACGGATCTTGACTCTCTCCCATTTATTTCGCTCACATTGCGATTCGGAGATTGTCATTATTTGGGGACGAATATTCGATTTGGATCCTTCCCCGGGACCGCCTCTTGCTGTTGGTTCTTCTCGATTTTATCCACCGGATTGATTGTTGGGGTTTCTGATTGAGTTATACCATGATTTCTTTTTCCCTGGATATAAATGGTTTTGACATCTTAAATCTGAAATTAAGAGCTCCGACGTATCAGGAAGAATTCCTCCACCTTCTCAACCTATTGTATGATTTTGTTTATTCATTTAGCAAGATAGATCTCGCTGTAGATAGTTGGGATGTGACGTTCATTTTTTTGTTATATGCCGAGATGTGCTCTTCGGATATTATGGATCACGTTAATAGCTAATATTTTTAAATGGAAAGACTGCTTTTGGGGTAACGGTTATCATTAATCCAGAAAAGAAATCTAGGGTTTAATATCCGTATCTGGAATTGGAGAGGTTTGAGTCATTAGTTAGTTTTCGTGATTTAGGATAATTAACGGAAAATTTGAAACGACTCTTGCGGATGAGTTTTATCCAGGTGGTGTTGTTTTTTTTTGTTTTCAATTTCTAGCCGATCATATTTTATTTTAGCCTATGAAATTACTAAATAAATTAGAAGAGGTATGCTGGTGGAAATTTTAATTATAGATGAATGTGGGTATATGCATGTTATATTTTGAACAACAAGGGGGTTTAGGGAAACGAAAATTCTGGTGTGCATATTATGGGGTATAAATATGATCTCACTCTTTGTACTTAAACTTATAATACGTATGTATCATATACAATAGTTATACTATACAATAGTTACACTTAAACCTATAAGTAGTAAATGTATGGAGACAAGAATAAGGGAGGGTAGTCCTGATTTCCACGTACTCCTCGATCTGTATAGGATCAAATGTTATTCCTTCATTCATACTTTATGATAATCCAAGGTTTGTATGGTCTTTTCTCATATTCGCCTGAGTCAACAATTGATCAACAAATATTACTTATATCATGTCATCAATGATTAATTTGGTAATTATCATTATATTTTTAGGTTACCAGTAGCCTTGAGACCTTATAACTTTTACTGAATTTTGTCATTACAACCAATATGTGATCCACTAATTGTAGCATATTTATAAGTGAAATAAATGGCATTAGTAATGTAATTATGTAACTATGTTATCCATGTCTAGTTTTGGCAAGATATTATTAACTGTGTAATATGAGTAGAAGGAGAATACATACCAGATTTTCTTAAATGCTTTCATAATTATCATAGCATTGTGTAAAAGAAATCAAGAGTGAGAGTGCTCGGGCATGCTTAAAATCATTATGGTACTGGGAGACTTGTTGTCCAGTAGAAATTTATGTAGAATATAGCATGCCCTACAAATGGGTTGTGATCGTATTAAAATTTACAACCAAATGCAAGAATTGCAATGTGTTGAGGTGTGATTTTAGGATACTTGCGAGTATACCTATGATTTAAGGATTGTAGAATGGTTTGTGGTAAGAGGGTATTGAAAATCATTAAATGTTAAATACTACAAGGTGGGTGCACACCCTTGTAGTCCGGCTGAACCGACAGTGAGTCACCCCCACTCGAGGGGCATCATAGAGTGGGGTGGTGGTAGGTACTCTGGTGGAATTGAGGTGGACTGTACGGATCCGTTTTGTTACATTTTTTTTTGGAGCGAGCGAGACTCCTCCGGCAGACTCGATTGACGAAGCCACGACTCTTTGGGCTAGATGCCCCCTGTCTCGAGTGTCAGAGTACCACCCACTAGACTAGCTGAAGGATCGCGTTTGCGCACAGGTTTTAGATTGCACTATGAATGAAGTGTTGCAGACTTCATCCCTAGTGCAGGCTTTCTCCTTTGACGAGCGAGTCCGGGATAAGTAAATGAAAATATGAATATAGATATGTCAAGGAATTGATTTTTGGTTACGTAAAAGTTAAAGGCCTAAATTATATCTGATTGTATAATGCTAGATGCTTTTAGAATGTTCTTTTCTAAACTTGTTAAGTTTCTGCATTTGCATTGCCTACCTATACTCTCTCTTGATTATAAGTTATTTTATCCTTACTGAGTCAGTTGACTCATGAGTTACATTCTTTGGAAATCCAACAGGAAGTGTAGAGCAGGAGACAGAGGCTCATATCTTTGGTGGTGCATCTGCAGGACGTGGTTAAGGTTAAGGACTAGTTTCTTAGTAGTTGTTGCTATCTTTCATTTCCAAGTATTTATAATGTAATAAAGAGACTCTGAGGATTTATTGCTATTCCTATGTGGACTTTTGTTATCAATGAAAACTTAGATTTTTCTTCCTATATTTTTTTTTGTACAAATGGTATATCATGCAGGTTGTTTATGACTGTTGTTGGGTAATAATGTGAATGGGTGTTGAGATGCGCTCCCGTCGAGGCGGGGCGTTTCATTTGGTATCAGAGCCCAATTACCCCATCAGTCATAGACAACTGTATGGTAGGAGAAATACCATTGTACATTAGATAAGTAGTCTTCTGACTACTGTCAAAAAAAAATGTTCAAGGTTGACAAATGACATCTTCTCTTGGATCTAATCACAATTTCCTCTTATTTCTACTCATGCAGATCATGCCGCCTCGTAGGGATCAGACTGCGCAGCAATTGGCTGCAATGATGGCGATGCTGCAGGATGTGCAGCAGAGACAGCTTATGCTCGAGGAGCGATTGTCGAGATCTGCATCTGAGGGGGGGTCTGGAATGGGTGGGGGAGACGGTGATCCACCACCACCGCCGCCACCTCCTCCTCCTCCCCCCTCGCCGCTGCCACCGCGACAAGAGGACATATTTTCAAAATATCGCAAGGAGAAGGTTCCGGAGTTTCTGGGCAATACAAGCCCAGATGTGGCAGAGAGGTGGCTGAAGCGTGTGGAAAAGGTATTTCGCACCATACATGTACCGGATGAGGAGAAGGTTACCCTTGCCACTTACTCCTTAGCAGGCTATGCTGAGGAATGGTGGAGTTCTATGGAGCCGCAGATTACAACGCCAGTTACTTGGGAGAAATTTACTGAGGCGTTCCGGGAGCATTTCTATCCGCAATACTGGCTAGAGCAGCGCCGCGTGGAGTTCACACTACTCGAGCAAGGGAACAAGACTGTGACCGCTTATCTAAACAGGTTCACGGAGTTGCTGAAGTATGCTGCTAGCACTGTGCCGACTGAGGCTGACAAAGCATTCAAGTTCTTTCGGGGTCTTCGTAAGGAAATTCGCGAGAGACTGGTACCCCTTAGATTGGTTACTATGAAGGAAGTGGTTGATGCTGCATCACGAGTGGAGGAGGACTTGCGTGAAGGCAGGTCAGTGCAAACCAGGCAAGGAGGATCGAGCTATTATGGGAAGACTGCTCGTAATGACCGTTCGACAGCACGAAGAGGACAACGTACCCACCCCTACCGGCACGGCATGTCTACCAGGTCCGCACATGGAGGAGCTCCTACCTTGGGGCAAGCACTTTCCGAGCCATCACGACCAGCACATCCTATGGTGAACAGCATAACCGATGCACGTGTTTGCTATCGATGCAACCAAGAGGGGCACATCAGGTCCAACTGTCCGTTAGGAGCTTCACAGATGCGAGGTACTGTACGAGGGGGACGTCCGCAGCACCAGGGACGTGGTTCTACCTCTCGTGGTGGCAGGGGACATCCCAACCAGACTCGAGGCACGACAGGTTCCAGTGGGCCACGAAGAGAAGGACAACTCCATGCCATTACCGATGGGCAAGCACATGCTTCGGGATCAGTAGTACGAGGTATGATTTCAGTAGGCGACTTTACAGCTCATGCTCTTTTTGACTCGGGTGCATCTCATTCCTTCGTATCATGGAGTTTTGCGGATACCTTAGGCCGAGAGCCTACTGTAGTTCCAGACCCTTATCTTATTAAGGGACCTGGAGGTCAGGTGTTTGTTGTACATCGGGTGTTTCCCGATTGCCCGGTCTATATTGGAGGTTATATGCTCGAGGCCTACTTGCTGCTTATTCAGATGGAGGATTTTGATGTTATTCTCGGCATGGACTGGCTTGAGAATCACCACGCATGTTTAGATTGTTTCCAGAAACAGATTATTTTCAGGATTCCTGAGCTACAAGAATTCATATTTGATGGAAGCATCTCGTCGAGAGGGGTAACCTGCATATCAGCATTGCAAGCTCATCGCCTGCTATCTCAAGGGTGTGAAGGATTTATTGCTCACGTCATTGGGAATCAAACTCCCATGGAAGGAATAGAGGATGTTGAAATAGTAAAGAACTTCCCGGATGTATTTCCTGCAGATTTGCCTGGGCTTCCCCCACCTCGTGAGGTGGAGTTTGAGATTTCTATCATTCCAGGAACTCAACCAGTATCCATGACACCATACCGGATGGCACCAGCTGAGCTGAAGGAACTCAAGGTGCAGTTACAAGAACTGCTGGAGAAGGGTTTTATACGCCCTAGTACATCTCCATGGGGAGCGCCTGTCCTTTTTGTTAAGAAGAAGGATGGATCTATGCGCATGTGTATAGATTATCGGCAGTTGAATAAAGTAACGATCAAGAATCGTTACCCTTTGCCGCGCATTGACGATCTCTTTGATCAGCTACAAGGGTCATCCATCTTCTCCAAGATTGATCTGCGGTCTGGTTATCACCAACTGCGTATTCGGGATGTGGACATACCAAAGTCTGCCTTCAGAACCAGATATGGTCACTATGAGTTCTTGGTGATGCCCTTTGGCTTAACAAATGCCCCAGCAGCATTCATGGACATGATGAATCGGGTGTTTCAGACTTTCCTCGACAGCTTTGTTGTAGTTTTCATTGACGATGTCCTCATATACTCTCGAGATGAGAAGGAACATCGCACGCACTTACAGACAGTGCTGGAGACCTTACGGAGGCACAAGCTTTATGCAAAGTTTAGTAAGTGTGAGTTTTGGCTTCAAGAAGTATCATTCTTAGGCCATGTTATCTCAGGTGCAGGAGTGTCAGTGGATCCGGCAAAAATCGAAGCAGTCCTTAGTTGGGAACGACCGAAGAATGTGTCTGAGATCCGAAGCTTTCTTGGCTTAGCCGGTTATTACAGGCGGTTTGTGAAGGGATTTTCTCAGATTGCCCTTCCCCTCACCCAGCTAACCAAAAAAGAGATGCCATATGCTTGGTCAGAAGAATGTGAGAATAGCTTCCAGACTCTGAAGGAAAGGCTCACTACAGCTCCCATCTTGACAATTCCGTCGGGCCCAGACGGATTCACGGTTTACACCGATGCATCAAAGGAGGGTCTGGGTGCGGTTTTGATGCAACATGGTAAGGTTGTTGCATATGGATCTAGACAGTTGAAGCCCCATGAGAAAAATTACCCAACTCATGATATGGAACTGGCAGCAGTTATCTTTGCTCTTAAAATGTGGAGACATTATCTTTATGGTGTTGCTTTCGAAATCTTCACAGATCACAAGAGTCTCAAGCATCTTTTTGATCAGAAGGAGCTCAACATGAGGCAAAGGAGATGGCTGGAGCTGTTAAAGGATTACGAGTGCACCATCTCTTACCATCCTGGTAAGGCGAACGTGGTTGCTGATGCCCTTAGTCGTAGACCTCATTCAAGTGAACCTCGTCCTCAGCTTAAAGCATGGGATCTTCTTGCAGCTTTCAGTGATTGGCATCCATTTCAGAGTAGTCGAGAGACTGTCATGGTTCCATCCCCTTCTCGTCCAGAGTTAGTTGAGCGAATCATCCAAGGGCAACAGGAAGACCTGAGTATGCAGAGACTCAAGGAAAAGGCTATCGCAGGAACCTTAGTTGGATTTTCTTATCAAGACGGTGTGCTACGAAATGGTAATCGATTGTGTGTTCCAGCAGATGTACAATTGAGGGAAGAGATCATGCGTGAGGCACATAGTTCACGTTTGTCGATACATCCTGGTGGCACAAAGATGTATAAGGATTTGAAAAAGAATTTTTGGTGGAAGCAAATGAGAAGAGATGTGGCCATGTTTGTGGCAAAATGCCTGACGTGTCAGCAAATTAAGGCTGAGCATAAGAGGCCACCTGGACTTTTGCAATCCCTTCCTATTCCTGAGTGGAAGTGGGAGGGTATATCTATGGATTTTGTGACGGGTCTTCCTAAGACCACTAGTAGTCACGATGCCATCTGGGTCGTGGTTGATAGGCTTACTAAGTCGGCACATTTCATACCTGTGAGTATGGCATGCACTCCCTTACAGCTTGCAGTGGTCTTTATTAAGGAGATTGTCAGACTTCATGGGCTGCCTAAACAGATTGTATC
Organism: Ottelia alismoides; assembly: GCA_037367405.1. Taxonomy (NCBI): domain Eukaryota; kingdom Viridiplantae; phylum Streptophyta; class Magnoliopsida; order Alismatales; family Hydrocharitaceae; genus Ottelia; species Ottelia alismoides. The sequence continues at coordinate 143,532 of JAZKJV010007264.1, read as the reverse complement.
TGATCGTGATCCAAGGTTCACCTCTCACTACTGGAGGGAATTCATGAGTTCTTTAGAAGTACAACTATGCCTCAGTTCTGCTTACCACCCTCAGACCGACGGACAATCTGAGAGGACAATTCAGACACTGGAGGATCTTCTTCGAGCATGTGTGCTGGAGTGGAAAGGGTCGTGGAAAGACCATTTGCCGTTAGCAGAGTTTACGTATAATAACAGTTACCATGCCAGCATAGGCATGGCTCCTTTTGAAGCATTGTATGGAAGACGATGCTCTACACCGTTGAGTTGGCAGGAGATTGGGCATAACCTTCTACATAAGGTAGAGTATTTGGAGGAGACTGCTAAGGCAATCAAGATAGCTCGGCAGAAATTGCTTACTGCACAGAGTAGGCAAAAGAGCTATAGCGATAGACGACGCACTGATCTTAGCTTTGAAGTTGGAGATTTTGTCTTTTTGAGAGTTTCTCCCACAAAGGGAGTTCAGCGATTTGGAGTGAAGGGAAAGTTAGCACCCCGGTTTGTAGGACCGTTCGAGATTCTCGACAAGATTGGTAAAGTTGCGTACAAGATTGCTCTTCCTCCTCACCTTGCTGGTGTGCATGATGTTTTTCATATCTCCAACTTGAGAAAATATGTGCATGATCCATCGCATGTTATTAGTTATGATGACCTTCATGTGGATACTGACCTGAGTTATCCGGAGGAGCCAGTTCGGATCATCGATCGTTCAGTGAAGAAGTTAAGGCACAAGGAGATACCTTTGGTGAAGATCCTTTGGCAACGACACAACTCCGAGGAGGCCACCTGGGAACTTGAGGCGGATATGCGACGGGACTACCCATACCTTTTTGAAGGTAATTTATAAGCTATTTTCATCCTTTTTAAGGTTGTTATATTACACCTTTTACATCCTAAGTCTCGGGGACGAGACTGTTTTTAAGGTTGTTATGATGTAACACCCCGTAATTTTCGGATTTTTCTGAAGCTTTAAAACCTATTCAATATTATACTCAAAAGAAGCGTCTCGTCGCAAGCTTTCCAACGAGCCCAAAAACGCAAAATTCCGAGTCTGGATGTGGGAGATATGTCTGTTTTAGTGAAGAGGGGTCATGGTTTTTGAGGGAATTAAGGGTTACGGGTTTGGTTAATTAATTTCGAATTAGGGTTGTTTTAGGGTTTCTAAAACTAAGATTTTTATCCCCAATTATATAAAGACCCACACCCTTCATCTCCCCTCATTCATACTCCTTTTCCAAACCCTAATCCATCCTTTCTTCCTCCCCAAGTCATCCTCTTATCTCTTTTTCCATCTCCATCTCCAGAGAATCAAGGAGAGAACGGTGTCACCACCGTTATCAAAAACTCGCGAAGTCTCGTAGACTCGCGACAAGAAGAAGACGAGGAGGGTCATCGCAAGGGAAAGGCAACCCTCTTATCGGATTCGTGATCGGACAATCGAGAACGTGGATCAAGAACGCGGATTGGAGGCGTACGCTAACATAGGTAACGGATCTTGACTCTCTCCCATTTATTTCGCTCACATTGCGATTCGGAGATTGTCATTATTTGGGGACGAATATTCGATTTGGATCCTTCCCCGGGACCGCCTCTTGCTGTTGGTTCTTCTCGATTTTATCCACCGGATTGATTGTTGGGGTTTCTGATTGAGTTATACCATGATTTCTTTTTCCCTGGATATAAATGGTTTTGACATCTTAAATCTGAAATTAAGAGCTCCGACGTATCAGGAAGAATTCCTCCACCTTCTCAACCTATTGTATGATTTTGTTTATTCATTTAGCAAGATAGATCTCGCTGTAGATAGTTGGGATGTGACGTTCATTTTTTTGTTATATGCCGAGATGTGCTCTTCGGATATTATGGATCACGTTAATAGCTAATATTTTTAAATGGAAAGACTGCTTTTGGGGTAACGGTTATCATTAATCCAGAAAAGAAATCTAGGGTTTAATATCCGTATCTGGAATTGGAGAGGTTTGAGTCATTAGTTAGTTTTCGTGATTTAGGATAATTAACGGAAAATTTGAAACGACTCTTGCGGATGAGTTTTATCCAGGTGGTGTTGTTTTTTTTGTTTTCAATTTCTAGCCGATCATATTTTATTTTAGCCTATGAAATTACTAAATAAATTAGAAGAGGTATGCTGGTGGAAATTTTAATTATAGATGAATGTGGGTATATGCATGTTATATTTTGAACAACAAGGGGGTTTAGGGAAACGAAAATTCTGGTGTGCACATTATGGGGTATAAATATGATCTCACTCTTTGTACTTAAACTTATAATACGTATGTATCATATACAATAGTTATACTATACAATAGTTACACTTAAACCTATAAGTAGTAAATGTATGGAGACAAGAATAAGGGAGGGTAGTCCTGATTTCCACGTACTCCTCGATCTGTATAGGATCAAATGTTATTCCTTCATTCATACTTTATGATAATCCAAGGTTTGTATGGTCTTTTCTCATATTCGCCTGAGTCAACAATTGATCAACAAATATTACTTATATCATGTCATCAATGATTAATTTGGTAATTATCATTATATTTTTAGGTTACCAGTAGCCTTGAGACCTTATAACTTTTACTGAATTTTGTCATTACAACCAATATGTGATCCACTAATTGTAGCATATTTATAAGTGAAATAAATGGCATTAGTAATGTAATTATGTAACTATGTTATCCATGTCTAGTTTTGGCAAGATATTATTAACTGTGTAATATGAGTAGAAGGAGAATACATACCAGATTTTCTTAAATGCTTTCATAATTATCATAGCATTGTGTAAAAGAAATCAAGAGTGAGAGTGCTCGGGCATGCTTAAAATCATTATGGTACTGGGAGACTTGTTGTCCAGTAGAAATTTATGTAGAATATAGCATGCCCTACAAATGGGTTGTGATCGTATTAAAATTTACAACCAAATGCAAGAATTGCAATGTGTTGAGGTGTGATTTTAGGATACTTGCGAGTATACCTATGATTTAAGGATTGTAGAATGGTTTGTGGTAAGAGGGTATTGAAAATCATTAAATGTTAAATACTACAAGGTGGGTGCACACCCTTGTAGTCCGGCTGAACCGACAGTGAGTCACCCCCAATCGAGGGGCATCATAGAGTGGGGTGGTGGTAGGTACTCTGGTGGAATTGAGGTGGACTGTACGGATCCGTTTTGTTACATTTTTTTTTGGAGCGAGCGAGACTCCTCCGGCAGACTCGATTGACGAAGCCACGACTCTTTGGGCTAGATGCCCCCTGTCTCGAGTGTCAGAGTACCACCCACTAGACTAGCTGAAGGATCGCGTTTGCGCACAGGTTTTAGATTGCACTATGAATGAAGTGTTGCAGACTTCATCCCTAGTGCAGGCTTTCTCCTTTGACGAGCGAGTCCGGGATAAGTAAATGAAAATATGAATATAGATATGTCAAGGAATTGATTTTTGGTTACGTAAAAGTTAAAGGCCTAAATTATATCTGATTGTATAATGCTAGATGCTTTTAGAATGTTCTTTTCTAAACTTGTTAAGTTTCTGCATTTGCATTGCCTACCTATACTCTCTCTTGATTATAAGTTATTTTATCCTTACTGAGTCAGTTGACTCATGAGTTACATTCTTTGGAAATCCAACAGGAAGTGTAGAGCAGGAGACAGAGGCTCATATCTTTGGTGGTGCATCTGCAGGACGTGGTTAAGGTTAAGGACTAGTTTCTTAGTAGTTGTTGCTATCTTTCATTTCCAAGTATTTATAATGTAATAAAGAGACTCTGAGGATTTATTGCTATTCCTATGTGGACTTTTGTTATCAATGAAAACTTAGATTTTTCTTCCTATATTTTTTTTTGTACAAATGGTATATCATGCAGGTTGTTTATGACTGTTGTTGGGTAATAATGTGAATGGGTGTTGAGATGCGCTCCCGTCGAGGCGGGGCGTTTCAAAAATCTAAGTTTAGGTGATATTTTAGATAAATATGTAATAAAGATAAAATCTAGAAAATACCCTATGGTACAATGCTTTTAACTTTTTTAAGGATATTTAAAATATTTTTGGTATTTTTAATAATTATAAAAAGTATAATAATAATATAAGTCAATATATATATATAATATGCTAGTCTATAAATAAATAGAGCTATAAATACACAAAATAGAGGGAATAAAATATTTTTAATCATTTTTTTGATATATTTTTAAAATTTTTATTTTAATTTTTATTGATTTTTTTGTATTTTTATTTGAATAAAAACGGAAAATGTGAAGCAATAATATATAGCTGGATTGTTTTGGAAGTTAAAAAGACATAAAAAGCTCAAAATTTTCCAAAACTAATTTGTATATACTGTATATATAATAAAGAAGATACATAAATAGAAAACTCAATTTTTATATTATTAAATATATTCATATAGTTTTATTAGATTTTTAGGGTTTTCTATTGTTAGTGTTTTTCTTTTGAGATTTTTAAGGATTTTTGGTCTGCAATTAAAAATAACAATAATAGATAATATATATTTTATGGAAACTTTAAAGACAATTTTATATTTTTTGGTATTTTTCAATGCTAACAAGAAATAAATTCAAGATTTTTATGGCTTTAAATGGTTCAAGAAAAATATATGTGATTTATAATATGTACATACACCACAACTAGTTTTCTTATAATTTTTGGATGCCAAATGATATTTTTAATAAATAAAAACAAAAAATCCATGTCTCATAGGGAACTAGATGTAATTTTGGGAAACTATTTAAGCATTCCAAAATGCCATAATTAAATATAAGGGCATACGTGCAAAAAGCCTACGATATAATTAATTAAAAAAGCTGACAAGGGTATAAATGTAATTTCTCAAGAGTTACAGGACCCGCACGCAATTTAACCACAAATTTATACACATGAATCTAAATTTTATGGACTAAAAAGGAATACAAAATATCCATGGGCTCCTCTACAAAATGCAAGCTCCCTCACACGCACATGCACGTGAGTTGATATGACAAGGGACCTATATGAAAATCTCAAAAACTTAGGGTCCTTAACATAAATTTTTAGAAAATTATTGAACTGTAGATGAAAGTTTTTATATTAAATAATAGAATACAAAGTTGTGGGGGTTGAAAAGCAAAATATCCCTCGTTAGCAATCGTGGGGTCGATGGAGTTTTATTAATACACATGGACGGCCAGGATGCATTGATACCCCTTTGTGGATCAGTGGATGAGATTAGATCTCGACAAGATTTGAAGGTAATGGCATGAGACGATCCAACGGTTGGGAGTCGAATTGTAGATAAAAGAGGATCGGACAACTATTGCTCTTCTTGAAGAATAAGAAAGAACAACATCACAGGCGAGCTTTGATCAGCGGTCTCTTCCTGCGCTCCGGTAGTCTCTGCGACTGCTTAGATGCTCAAATCAATCCTCAAGATCACGTGCAACTGTTAGACGCTTTGGAAGTGGCTGGAACCCAATGGCGGGGTCCCGATTGCTCGGTGAAGGTCGGAACCTTGAAGACCATGTTCCTTCCACAAAATCTCCTCCACAGAGGCCTTTAACCTGCACCTACACAAGAAGCTTCGATGCACAAAAAGGAGGTTCTAAACGGTCTGATTCAGGTGAAATGAAGAGGAAATGCTTCGAGGCAGAGCTATCCGATGAAGGGTGGCAAAGGAGAGCCAATATCCCAATCTAAGGAGGATCGGGTTCGATGAAGTGGTGCGAAGAGTAGAGAAGCGACATGGAAAGATAGTGAAATGGATGGCAGAACAGGGTTGTGACGGCAAGAAACATTGGCCAGAGCATAGCTCCGATGAAATACACGGACTAGTATCTATGTTACAACAGTTAATAGAAATGCAAAATAAAAATAGAAAATAAAATCTAAGACTAAAATCTACCTAGATCTATTGTTACACTAAGGCTCAACCCACCGGAGTAGGGAGCCTGGTGGAGCTCAACCAAGCATTTCTTGGCTTTCTCGGATCTCACTCCTCCACGCTGCATGCACGCAGAAAACCCTCTAGGGGAAATTTGTCTTCTTACTCAACTCAGCTTGGAACGGGTATGAGGGGTACAATGAGTAGTAATGAATCAAACAGAGAAGGGAGTCCAATGATGTGCTTATGTACAGGTGAAAAGGTTGGCTCAAGAAGAATGATCGAGGCTATGATCTACAGATTGAGGCGAGGTGTTAGCGTGGAAGATCATCGATCAAGGGTCAAAGGCTATGAAGGAATAATCCCCAAAAAAGAAAGAACAAAGAGGGAAAAATCGAGGAAAACTATGGTCTATCACTTGACATAAGCAGATCTAGGATATCATAGAGTTGACCAAGGTCACCCCACACTGATCTTCCATTAGTCCACATAGGACACTAGGAGACAAATAGTAATAAAATATTTTATTAATTTGGTTTAAAATATTAAATAATTTTATTAATCTTTAGTCAAAACATGAAAAATAGTTATTATTTTATGTGGTATTTAGTGGTGATTTTTATTTTTTACAAGTTAAATTATTATGAGCTACTTTTTACAAGTATAAATATAAGTATATTTACCTATATAATCTTTATTTTATTTTTATTTTATATTTTAGATTTTATTATTTTATATGCATAATTTATATAATTATAACTTATTTAGATATATATAAATATATTTTTGTTGTATTTTTTGAAGAAATATGTACAATTATATGTGTGTGTGTGTGTTTATTATATATGTATATGTATGAATAATTCATCTATGTATTTTTATATGCTTATTTATTTTATTTTATTTTCTGGTTTTATTTTATTTTAATTATATACATGTATTATAGATAATATTTACAAAAGTATAAAATATAAAATAATGGAAAATATAAAAAATGAATAAAATGATTGTTGTATTCATGTAAAATATAGAATAGGGGCTCAAAACCTAACTTTTGCATCCTAACTCCAAATTGATTGAAAACCACCTTCATTAGCTTATTAAAATTATATACAATTAAAGGTCAGATTGTGAATTTTGAATTCATATGGAGAAGATACATGTCTGTAAAGTCTAGATTTTGATATTTTATTTAGAGTGTACTGGGCGCACTATGCATTTTTTTGCATGAAATAAATTTATAGTTTTTAAAGTATTATTATCTACATCTTTCATGTACAAAGTTTACTGATTTGAGGTATACAGAATAAAAAATAAAATGTCTTCTAAAACCTATTTATTGAGGAATTATGAATTAGGTTTTTATTGCATTTTTGGCCCTTATGTCCTCCTAATTTATTCCATGTCGACCCAGTCATCATGATGTCTATGTCTCAGGATTTAGGGTCATTCAATACCTATGGTATTTCATTTCTTTTTCTTTTCTTTTATTTATTCTTTTATTTTAGATTTAAATACAGTATTTTATACAATATTTACAATATAAGTAATAGATGCCATTTTATGCAATATAATGGTATATACTAGCATTTATCTAGGGTTTGAAGGATAAATAAAAGAATAAAAATGATGAAATGGATATTCATCACACCCTATACTTGCCTTTGCTAGTCCCTAGCAAACACTTATGCTTATAAGTGCGGAAACAGAAAATAAAGAAAAGAAAAAGAAAGAAGATGTTCTGATTTTAACTTATAAACATATCTTCACAAAATCAAAGTGTGGAGCTCAATCGGACCTTTGGAGTTTAAGTGTGGTAGGAACCTTATTGGGAATCAGACTTGAAACACAACAACCTTTAAGAGCTAAAAACTCTTCTCAAGTCTTCTCAAAATCCAGGTTAGAACAAGTCGATGTCATCTGCAGTCCCTTATGACTATGTCCACCTTATACAATGTCAATGATATGTAGCTCCTCTTGGCTGAAGCGATAAAAGACATGCTTCTTCATCATGGTACCCTAATTCCCCTATCCACTAACTATTTCCTTGAGAAGTAGGATATTCCCTTCTAACTTCAAGTGCAACCGGCTCAAAAGGAGGAGACCAGTGTAGCCAAGTCATTCGGTTGTAGGCTCACATGTGTCTTTGACTTTGAAGCTCGAGCTTGCTTACTGGCTATATACATACTCTCACGAGAATTGATTTTCCTTGATTTTCGCCCGTCTATTTCTTTGGAGTTTTTTATTTGCATTTTTTTGAATACTATATACAATCACATTTATGTAAGGACTTTTACATCTTGATATAGTAGACTATCCCTTTTTTGAAGCATTATTGCAACCCACAACATGCTATCATTAGACCTCATGGCTATTGGATCAAGATGCGCATAATAGCCACGAAATCGTGACTTCGTATGTTTCCATTCACTTGTGTCTCATGCTAGCAAATCCAGCCCTCTACCACTTCAATTAAGTTGAGAAGAGTGTAAGGTGTCCACGTTAGGTCATTGTCGATAAGAGTCACGCATGATTATCCCTCTTTTGAAGCATTATTGCAACCCACAACATGCTATCATTAGACCTCATGGCTATTGGATCGAGATGCGCATAATAGCCACAGAATCGTGACTTCGTATGTTTCTATTCACTTGTGTCTCATGCCGGCAAATCCAGCCCTCTACCACTTCAATTGAGTTGCGAAGAGTGTATGGTGTAGGTGTCTACGTTAGGTCATTGTCGATAAGAGTCACGCATGAGTTTCGAACTATTCTACTTAGGTAGTCAAGAAGACACTTAACCAAGTCTTGTGGTCTCAAAGAATTAAATCTAGTAGACCTGAAGCATTTCAATTCCAGTTCCTATAAGGTTCATGTGATTAAGTAGGTTAAGGTCCAACCAAGCTCGGATTTTGTTTAGACTAGTTCAATTATCATCATCAATACGAAAAATGCAAATATCACGTATAATGCATGGAAATATTTTGTGATGCATTTTTCTGGTTTTGAACTTTCTTTGGGTTTTGAAAATATTTTGCAATTTTTTATGAAGATTTTTAAAGCCTTTTTTACAAATTTTTGTGGTTTTTATGTTTTGCAAATTTTAGGATTTTTACAAGCAAAAAAGTGTTCGTAAAAGAATTGTGTGTAGATATTTACACATGGGCACTTTTACATTTACAAGAATTAGGGTGCATTTTATGTTGGGAAATAACAAGTTGGATGTTAGTTATTTTTATACGTATGTATATACATATTTGTAAAGAATTTTATTTACCTAAATTTGTATATGGTTCTCAAAACAATTTGAAAAGATTTCTACAAGCATTTTGAAAAATTTATTTTTCAAATAATTTAACAAATTTACAAACATTTACAAATTTTGAAAATCATTTTGCAAATTTTTTTTCAAATAATATCTATAGATTTTTTCAAAATATTTTTTCAAAATATTTTTTCAATGATTTTCCAAACCATTTGCAAGTAGATTTTCAAAGCAATTTATTCAAACAAAGAAAATACGTTTTTATAAACAAACCATTTTTACAAAGGTTTGCAAATATTTTACAAAACGTTTTCAAAACGGGTTTCAATTTTTTTTCAAATATTTTACAATCATTTTCAAATCAATTTGCAAAACATTTTTAACATGATTTTTTGATCAGTATATACAAGGAATTTTGAAGAATTTATACATATTTATACTAAGTTTATTTTTTACAAGTAATTAATTGTATTTTAGTCGTATTATTCAAAAATGCGAAAGTAAGAGTTATGACTAAAGTATATACAACGTATATTCCCCATATAGTTAGCTTGAGATATGTCCTCTTAGATCAGGAAGAAAAGAAAGACAAAAATCATACTGAGTATAGAAGAGCCTATATTGTAACGATCGATGAATGAAAGAATGAGAAGTTGATCGTCCCCCCTATACTTAGAATCAATTAATCCTAAGTTTAGCAGAATGCAAACACCATACAGATAGGGTCAAGGGTGGGAAAAACATATCCATAAATTAGAGTGCATCCCCCTATGCATAGGGTATGATATCCCTAAGTATAGACAGAAATATCAACAAGAGAGGAGAAAAGTCGGGGGATCAAGAAAATTGATAAAAGAAAAAAGACGTTGAGGGAATGTACGCATCACTCCCCACATGCTTAGGGTAAGATATACTTCGATATAGGAAACAACATGAGTGATGAAATAGAAAGGAGAAAGAACAACTCGGTCTACACCCCCTGTACTTAGAATAAAGTACGTGCTAAATATATATACAAAGATCATAAGGTAGATATGGGGTATAGGACAAATGGAAGAAAGAAGGAATGGGAGGTGAAAAATATATATTTATGAGAGGTGTGATTTGTCGAGGTGCCTCTCAACGAGCACTAGATTTTACACCCACAGCTGGGTGCAAAAGTTAAGATAACGCTTTCTCAAGGTTCAGGACGACATTTATCAGATGAATTCCATACTCTCGTCATCGTCTCATAGTGAGAACGATGACGGAGTCAAAAAAACACCCATATATGCAATCAAGTGAGTGTATATCACCAGGAGAAGAGAATCGAAAAATAAACCATGGTCCAGTGGTTCGGAAGAATTATCGTCTTGTAGGAATTGAGTGAGTTATCAAAGACAACAAAATCGAACGTAGAGAAAGATGGATCGGTGATGGAATCCTCCACATCATCCATAGTCTTGTAAATATATAAAGAATAAAGATCATGAGACTCTCTAAGCCACTGGGCATCCGATGGACATATGGTTGAAAGATCGAGGAAATCATTGAATGCCACAAATCATGGCTCATCCTCAGGACAGTCGTCGAGGAGAGTAGACTCAAAGGAGTCACATAAATCAGACAACTCGATCTCTGCAATTGACAAAACGACATCACAGTCAATGGGTGAGACTCAGTACCTAGAAATTGTTGCATCCACTAATAGAAATCCCTCAGGGCGTAATGCACAATGATCAATGGTAAGTGAGGTCATGCTTAGAAAAAATTATCACACTAATCGATCGAGAGGATGTATGGTTGTTGGAAGGGGCTAACAAGTTGTGGCATATAACGATGTAGGGGCTCAACAAGCAACATCCACTAGAATGGTTCATGATATGTATTGAATCTGCAATGTACTCTATGGAGATCTGATGACCCGAAAATCGACGCGACTAAGGTGGAAGATAAATCACAATGTTGTTGTCCTTAATCGATCAATTCGGTCAACGGAAAAATTTGTAAACCACTCAGAAAATCAAGAAATTCAATGTAAGCGGTCTTTCGCTATTCTTTTTACCTGGTATAGCGACCAGGGTCGAACACAAGGAGCACGATTTAAAAACTAAGTAGTCAAATTTCAGAAAATGATTTTTTTAGTGGTTTTTGACTTTTAGATTTTTTTTTTGATTTTTAAATATGAAGAAAGTACAAGAAGCACAAAAACAAGCAAGCTTCTACTAATTATTTAAAGCATCAAAAATCAAGCAAAAATTGAAGAAAAAATGTTTTTATGTTTTTTAGGTTTTTAAGTGTTTTTGGTGAATTTTTGGGATTTTTATAAGGTGTCTTTTATTTTCTAAAAATCAAACAGTGCGAAAAAGGCAAGGTACTGTCCAGCCAAGCCCAAGATCCAAAGATAAAATATCTAAGGACTCAGAGGGACCTGGAGGTAATTTTCCTGTATACTAGAGAAATTAAGGAAAATTTGAGCACCAAGATTATTGTTTTTGGGTTTTTAAATTATTTATTATGATTTTTATGAGTTTTTAGGTGTTTTTAAGTTTTTATGGTTTTTAAGCAATGAAAAATAGCCAAAATTGGCTGAAAACTCAAACAACACACAAGAAACAGTAACGAATTTTTATAGAATTTTTGAGGGGGTTTTTATATTTTTTGTGATTTTTCAAGCTAAACAGTGCCAAAAATAAGCGCTTTTGAATTTTTAAAAATAACAAATAAACTCAGAAATGTCCTCGAAAATTCTCAAAAATCCTACACCATGGCAGGAGCCATGTGTCAAATTTTCATCGAATTTGGAGGTGATTTGATATTTTATTCAAAATCCAAAAGGGGGCACTGTGCACAGGGACCAAAGTGCAAATACCCAAAGCTCTGGGGGTCCTGGTGCAAAATACCCAAGAAATCACGCGCGAGGCGCGTGTCTGGGGCACTCAGGGACCTATATGTAAGAAAAACAAGTCCTAGGACCTTTTGGTAACTCGTACCTAAAAGTCCAGGGACTGTTATGCAAAAATCCCACTAAAAGACGCACATGTGCAAATAAAATGCTCACAAGGGCATAAATGCAATTACTGAAAATGTTTCATTCATTAAGGAACGTCCAGAACTATAGGATTAATATTGCAAATACACCAAAATATCACGTGTCGATGCACGTGTCTCACACAAACAAGGGCATAAATGCAAATACGAAGAAGTACGAGGTCCAATGTGCAATTTACCCTACGTAAATAAAACGCATAAAATATTTACTGGACTGAAAGTGAAAACATAAACTACGAGGGGGCCTAAGGTAAATTACCCCTTTATTACGATCCAAGGGCAGAGCGTGCGCCACGTGTAGATCCGACGGTGGAGAGGCGGAGGCGCCTCACTCCTGCAACCCTTGGCGTGATCGGATGGCTCAGACGAAGACACGTGGAGGATCTGACGGTGTCGGCTCAGCTGCGCCTCATCACGAGATCAAATGGTCCGGATCACTCCTCCTTTGATCGTGTGATGCCTGACGCTCCTGGAACGGATGGCTAGGATTGAAACTGGAGCTGGAGGGCGATCGAACGGTGCCTGAAGGTCGAGGAAGAACAGGTGGCCGGCGAAGTTCGTCGGCCCAGTACGTGCGCTCCTGACCTCCCCTGCTGCGCCTGAAGATCGGAGAAGGTCCGCGAGGGAGTCCCGCAGCTGGTGGTGGTCTCCGATGACCCAACCGAGCCCGGGAGGGGCTCCGGCGAGGTCGACGGCGATAAGCTCCTGGCCTGGATATGAGGGGGCCTCAGATGGCCTCCTCTTGACCTGCAAAATAGCTCAAGAGCTTCGCGGGTCGAGGGCAAAGTGCCTCGACCCGGTTAGGTGGGGTGAAGGTGAACGGTGCGTCGGGGTGAGCGAGCTCCGGCGAGCGGAGGACGGTGGAGCTCGATTCCCAGATCCTTTGCGATCTGGGTTGGGCGAAGGGGTGAAGAATGTGCGTGAGGGAATGGCGAAGGTGACGGTGCGTTCCGATGATCGAGAAGGTACACGATATGGCCGTAATCAACGGATTACGTCGGAGGTACGAATTGGGGGAAACAAAAAATTACGCTAAATAGAAAGGCTAAAGGGTTACTAGGGCGGTCGGAGAGACTGGGGAAGAGCAGGGGGTGCTCCTGGTCGTAGCCTCAATGGTCGTCTCGGCCCGAGGCTCGGTGCTCACGCTGGTGGCGGAGCAACGGCGGCGAAGAACGCCGGATCAGTGGTTTCACCTCCTCGCCTCGCTGCAACAGGGGCGATCGCTTGCTGTCACTCTCGCGGTGCCTCTGGAGTTCACTGGGAAGAAGGGGAAGAGCCAAAGATGGGGCGCGGAGGCGGCGGAGGTGGTTCTATATATAGCTGCAGGCTCGATTAGGGTTGGGAGGCGACGGCTATGGAATGCGTGGATCTCACGGCGAAGGATCTGGCGAGGATGTCGGATGATCGGCGAAGGATCCGGGCGCGGGGTTTGTGTGGGCGACAGGCTGGAGGCGCGTGGAGAAAATGGCGAAGGCGGGGCGGCGCGCGTCTTCTCAAAAAGGAAAGAGTCCGCGGGGGAGTTGACCGGGGTCAACATTCCCCGTGGACCAGTGGGATGCTGCCACGTGGACAAGATTTGACACTTAAAAGTGAGGCAGCAAATGGTCGATTTTGCAAAAACTTTCAACATGAAATATTTTTCTTTTATTTTTTTCTATTTTTTGGTGATTTTTAATTAATTTTTGGAAATAAGAATAAGGTATGTACATTATATAGGGATATATACAATATGTAGGCTTTTTATTTTTGATTTTTTTATTATTATTTTTATACAATTTTATTCCTATTTTATGTTTTATTTATTTATAGAATAAAATGAGGAATAAAAGGCTATTTTTATTTTATTTTTATTATTTATACACATAGGTGAAATAAATAGATATATACATTTATACACATGGTATATATACAATGTATTTTTGTAATTTTAATTTTGTAATTTTTATTTGATTTTTGTTTTGTTTCTTTTTATTTCTGTTATTTACAAAATATGCCATAGAATATTCACAAAAAGTTTTGAAAATAAATACATTTATTTATAGGGTTAAAGGATGATGGTCTATGCACATGGTGGAGGGATATTTTTGCATTTTTGATTTTTAAATTTTTATTTTGTTTTTAGGAGTTTCTAAATATATACAAAATATGTACAAGCATATTTTTGGGTGAGGAAAATATAATTTTATTTATTTACAAAAGTCTATACACATGAGCTCCTATCTCCCTCTACTTTGGCTTTTATGCGGTCAGGCCCTTGCTGAGCCCTCCCTTGGGTTAGGTTGCTCAATATTTATTCTAAATATTTCCCTCTTTTTCTTTTTACTCTTTATTCTTTTATTTTTGCACAAAAACATGCTAATTACATGTTTTTACACAATGCATGCTTTTGGTAATTATTTGTATTTACACATATCTACATGTATTTGCAAAGGTTTTTGTAGCTAAAATAGAAGAATAAAGAGTGATGAATGGGTATTCGTCACCCCCCTATGCTTAACTTTGCTAGTCCCTTAGCAAACACTTATTTGAAAAAGAAGTGAAAAAGAAAGAAAAAGAAAAAGAGGATGTACATGGATCCAGGTTGAATTATTAAACTTTCCTTCATTAAATTGAAATATGGAGCTCGATCAGATCTTTGGATTATTAATGCGTCGGAACCTTATTTGGACTTAAGCTTAAAACTCAACAGCCTCCAAGTTCCACCAATCTATGGGCAAGACTCCTCAATAAACCAGATCAGAACAAGTCTACATACACAAACTCTAATGACCATGAATCTTTCCATGCGGTGTAAGTGATATGTGGCTCCCCACCTCAGAAGTAATAAAGAAACAACCTCCCTCAACCTGGTAACTCTAATGCCTCGGTCTAGCAACTCTTTCCTTGAGAAGCGGGGTATTCCCTTCTAAGTTCAAGTGCAACCGGCTCAAGAAGAGGGGGTAGAAGTATAGAGTTTTGGAAGCTTAGCCAGTGTAGCTAAGTCTCCCGCTGCAAGCTTCATGAGATGTAACATGGATACCATAAGCTTTGCTTTATTTGACTATATACACTCCGGTGGGGTTATTAAATTTTCAATCCGACCCACCACTTTTTTGGAGTTCTTTTTGCATTTTTGCATTTTTTTTTCAAGGATTTCTGTACAGCATATCTACATGGTGCAGCATATAAGAAATTTCCCCTTGAGCCAGTAGACTATCCCTCTTTTGAAGCTTTATTGCAACCCACAGCTTCTGTCTTTAGCCTTCATCACCACTAGACCAAGTTGAGGCGCACTTCCTTCACTAGAAGAAGAAGAGAGGTTCCGCCTAGAAGTACTACCCTCATATGCTACCCCAAGCCAAAGGAAATTGCCTCCTCACCACCTCATCCGTGGAGAGCCATGTGTAAGTGCAGGTGCAAGTCAAGCCATTGTCTCTGAGAGTCATGCGTGTGTTGTTAAGTGCTCTACATAGGCTCATCAAGATGACATATGCTCATAGCCTAGTGGACTCAAAGAATTAAGTCCTTATGGACCTGAAAAGCCTTAACCCTAAGTCCTATAAGGTTCCTCTTAAAGTTAAGTGGATTAAGATCTTATTCAAGCTCCATTTCTCAATTTAATTCCAGGCTTAGTTTAAATGTCAACTCTCATCCAGGAAAAACTATATACATATATGTACACAAGATGCTATTTACAAATATTTTACAATCATGCAAAATTTTTGAAAAATGTTTTGAAATCATGGATGAATGATGCATGAGGTGCAAGTTTTGCAAAAAGATATTTACAAACATTTACACAAGATTTTTGCAAACTTTTGATTTTCAAAACATTTTGGAAAAATTTTGTACTATATACATAATTTTGATACAAAAATATTTACACAAGCTTTACACAAAAGATTTTTGAAATCATTTTTACAAAAATACTTTGTACACTAGCTATGTATGTGCAAGATAAAAGAGGTTTATGTACATGAAAAATTTTTAAATTTTTGTGATTTTTAGCCATTTTATTTATTAACACACTCACACAAAGTACGAGTTATGGCTAAAGTATATATGAAATATATACACACCCCCTATACTTAGCTCGAACGATGTCCTCAGAGTGATCAAGAGCGATGTAGAAGACATAACTCGTGCTTGGTATAGGGAAGTGAAAAGGAATGGGTAAGTACAGAAATGAATAAATGAATAGAATAAGAGGGACTCGGTGGTTTCCCCCTATACTTAGGATTAACTAATCCTAAGTATAAAAAGCTGTACATGAAGGGAAATCCGAGTGAAGAATATACAGAATCTGCCCCCCTATACTTAGGGTAAAATATCCCTAAGTATAGGCAGCAAAACAGGAGCAAAAAGAATACCCGCAGGTCCAACATCCCCCCTATACTTAGGGTAAAGTACACCCTAAGTATAGCATAATCATAAGATGAGAAAAGGGATGTGGGACTAAAGAATAGAATGATATGGACAACTGGATCTATACAGGCGGAGGAACAGTGAAAATCAGGCGTGAGATGCAAAAGATGTGAGTCAAAAGACCACATCTCACGCAAAATGAATAGGGGCAACAATAACGTCCCGCGGCTCATGATCTAGAAATGGCTTGAGCCGCTGGCCGTTCACTCGAAAGGTGCTCTCAGAAGACAATTCGGATATATCAATACTACCATTGTCGTGTACCTTTCTGACCAAGTAAGGTCCCTTCCATTTGCTCTGTAGCTTCCCTGGAAATAATCGTAGCCTTGCATCAAACAACCATACTCTCTGTCCAATCTCAAAATGCTTGTGGCTGATATGAGAATCATGCCACTCCTTCACTTTCTCCTTATAATGTAGGCTATTTGAAAAAGCTGTATCTCTAAACTCTTCCAAGGCGGCTAACTCTGCCCTCCTCTGGTCTCCTACACCATCTGGATCCATAAGAATATCTGTAACTGCCCAAAGTGACTTGTGTCTAAGCTCAACAGGTAAATGGCATGGCTTGCCATAAACGAGGCGAAAGGGAGATGTGCCCAATGGAGTCTTGAAAGACGTCCGATATGCCCACAAGACCGAGTCCAAAAGCTGTGACCAATTCTTTCGGTCAGGGCGGACGACTTTCTGCAGAATATTCTTGATCTCCCTATTCGACACCTCATCTAGACCATTCGTCTGTGGATGGTAAGGTGTGGCAACACGATGGTCTATACTGAACTCGCTAGCAAGGGCCTTCAGCTGGTCGTTGACGAAATGAGACCCCCCATCAGAAATCAGAACTCGTGGAACCCCGAACCGCATGATGATGTGCTTCCTCAAAAATCTGCAAACTGTCCTCGCATCAGCGGCTCGGGCGGGGATAGCCTCAACCCAACGACTAACATAATCAACGGCCAACAGAATGTACTCAAATCCCTGACTCTTAGGGAATGGACCCATGAAATCGATGCCCCATGCGTCAAAGACCTCACAGAAGTGAATGGGCTGCATCGGCATCATATCACGCTGTCCACAAGTGCCCATCCTCTGACAGTCAGTACACCTCTTCACGAACTCATCAGAGTCCTTGAAGAGGGTAGGCCACCACAAGCCGGATTGGAGTACTTTCTGTGCCGTTCTCCTCCCAGAATGATGTCCTCCTGCCTCAAACTTGTGGCAGTAAGTGAGGACGCTATGGTGTTCCTCCTGAGGAATACACCGACGCCAGACGCTATCCCCTCCTTCATGGTAAAGGATGGGATCCTCCCAGTGGTAGGACTTGGCCCTCGCAAGGAAGGTCTCAAGTCTCTGCTTGGGCCAATCTTGTGGGACTTTCCCTGCAACGAGAAAGTTCACAATATCGGCATACCACGGGAGTGAGGCGATAGCAAGGATCGCCTCATCTGGGAAGGTATCTCGAATGGGATCAATCTGCTCAGAATCCTCAGGCTGCTCTAATCGGGAGAGATGATCCGCCACCACATTCTTGACTCCAGGCTTATCCTTAATCTCAATATCGAACTCCTGGAGTAGAAGGATCCATCTAGTCAGTCTGGCCTTGGCATCCTTCTTTGCCATGAGGTACCTGATGGCGGTGTGATCTGTAAACAAAGTCACTCTAGATCCAATGATATATGATCTGAACTTATCTAGGGCGAACACTACTGCTAGCATCTCCTTCTCTGTGACCGTATAATTCTGCTGGGAGGAATCCAATGTGCGGCTAGCATAGTGTATGGCAAACGGAACTCCATCCCTCCTCTATCCTAGCACGGCCCCTACGGCAAAATCAGAGGCGTCCGTCATGATCTCGAATGGGAGAGACCAATCGGGTGGCTGAAGGACAGGAGCCTCAATAACACACTGCTGGAGAGTCTCAAAGGACGAAAGACACTTGTCATCGACAAGGAACTCGGTGTCTTTCGTCAAGAGGTCAGTCAACGGTCGGGCAATCTTGCTGAAATCATGAATGAATCTCCTATAAAAACCAACGTGCCACAGAAATGACCGTAGCTGCTTCAAATTGGACGGCGGTGCGAGTTTTCTAATGACGTCAACCTTGGCCGGATCAACCTCCATGCCCCTGTTGGAGATGATGTGGCCAAGCACCGTCCCTTGAGTCACCATGAAGTGACTCTTCTCCCAAGACAGAACCAAGCGGGTAGCAATACATCGCTGGAGCACTCGGTCTAGGCAGTCAAGACAGGAATCGAATCCGTCGCCGTAAACCGAGAAGTCGTCTATGAAGACCTCCAAACACTCCCCTACCATGTCCGAAAAGATCGACAGCATGCATCTCTGAAAAGTCGCAGGGGCATTGCATAGCCCAAATGGCATGCGTCGAAAGGCGTATGTACCGAAGGGACAGGTAAAGGTGGTCTTCTCCCGATCCTCAGGAGCGATGGCCACCTGATTGTAGCCCGAGTACCCATCCAGGAAGCAATAATGGCTCTTCCCTGCCAGTCTCTCTATGATCTGATCAATAAAAGGCAGGGGGAAATGGTCCTTCTTGGTGGCCTGGTTGAGTCTCCTGTAGTCAACGCAGACCCGCCAAGAGGTGGGTACTCGTGTAGCAATCTCCTCTCCCGACTCACTGATCACAGTCGTGATGCCCGTCTTCTTGGGCACCACATGCAAGGGGCTAACCCACTTGGAGTCGGTAATGGGATAAATAAAATCTGCACTCCACCATTTTGATATTTCCTTCATGACAACCTCTCGTAGGTTGGAGTTCAGTCGCCGCTGGAACTCACGCGACGGCTTTGCCCCTTCCTCGAGATAGATATGGTGGGAGCACAACGAGGGACTAATCCCATGGAGATCTGCTACGCTCCATCCAATTGCCTTGCGGTTCTTTTCAAGAACCCCCATCAGACGGGATTCTTGTTCTCCAGTCAGATCGGCAGAGATGATGACTGGGTACATCTCAGACTCTCCCGCAAGGAATCGATACTTCAGCGAAGTAGGGAGCGGCTTTAGCTCTGGACAGCTGGGTGCTGTCAAATCTGGCTTCTGAAGAAGATGTGTATATGCTGACAATTCTGCCAAATCTGCCTGGGAAAATGATAAAGAACTCTCACAAACTGGATCTGGAGAAGGCGGGTCCTCTGCATTGTCTCTGATCTGCTCTACCTCTACCTCCTCCTCATCTATAGGCTCAGGTGGATCCAGGTCTGGCATCTGATCATCACAATCTGCCCAATCAGATTCTGAATCCGAGGGATCTGTATCAACTGCGGTGGCATCAGTTCCACCGTAGAGCAGGGTGGCCTTAGTACCACCATCACTGAAAATCGTGTCGCGATCAAGGTCCGACTCTGCTGACTCAATAGTATCCTGGACCAGGGCTGTGCTCTCCAGACTATCCTCTGCTATCATCTCTGCATCAGCTGTATCTGAATATGAGAGGATGGTCTGTGCTGCAGGATCTGCCCAAGCTGCCTCATCATCTGTGATCACAAAATCACAGTCCTGGTGTATGTCTGGCTCTGTATCTGTCAGCTGTTATGAATCTGTACTGCCCTCTGAGCGGGATCTATCTCTGGCTCTGTGGTCCTTAACCGTCTCTATTTGTATACTCTCGCCCTGGACGCGAAAGAATACCTTCCCACTGTCATGGTCAGTCACCGCCTTGGCTGTGGCCAAGAACGGGCGACCGAGGATGATGGGGGAATCGGTCAACGAGTCAGGGGTCTCCATGTCCAGCACTACGAAGTCCACGGGGAATTGCAAACCCTGAATCGTGACGACAACATCTCGCAACAACCCCTTTGGCCTCTTGACAGACCGATCAGCAAACTGAAGGTATGTCCTGCTCTGTCTAAGAGTGCCCAACTCTAAGTGGTCGAGAAGGGCTGCCGGAAGAAGGTTGATCGACGATCCGCTATCTAATAGAGTACGGTCGAACCTCTGCTCACTAATCTGACATCTGACATACGGGGCTCCTAAATCTGGCCTCTTGGTCGGCAGATGGTTCTGGATCGCGTAACACGTGGCTTTTGTCAACACATGAATCTCTGCGGTGTTGTTCCTCTTCTTCCTCCTGACTGTGGTCCTGTCTCTCAAGGATCGCTGAAGAAGAGGGATGTGCTGCAAAGCCTCATGGAGGGTCAGCTGGATGTGAAATCGGTCTATCATGCTCTGGCTGAACTCCTCCTGCTCTCTCTTTTTTGGATCTTTTTCTCTTTTCTTCCCCTTCCCCAACTCAAGGGCTCTAGGAAAGGGGATCACAGGGTCCTTCTCAGATGAAGGACTAGGAATAGGCCTAGACGGTTCGATGACCGGATCCTCACATACATCATACACCACAGTGGGATCAGAAGAAACTAAACCTTGTCCTTTATTCAAAATAGAGTTCTGAGATACATCCATACGAGGAAAGACAACATCTCTATCAGAATGAATATTGGTGGCCTTAGTACCACCTCTAGCTGGCTCTACAACTAGACGTCTTGCGGCCTCAGTACCGCGGGCTGGCTCGGCTCTGCTGGTGGCGTCAGTACCACCTCCTCGATATGGTGAAGCGGCGGCCTCAGTACCGCCGGTGGAATCAGCATCTCGGGTGGCATCAGTACCACCGTCATCATCATGTGCGGCTTCAGTACCGCTCTCCTCTTCCTCATCTGGCGCTCTAGATGGATCCTCGCGTTGTCGCTCAGATGAGGCACCGCCTGCTGGTCTTGTACCGCTCCTAAGTGTAACAAAATCAGCATCAAATAGATCCGACGACATATCATCAAATGAGTCACTAGGAGTGGTAGGCTCAGTGTGAACTACCTGCTCAGACTTCCTCTTCAAGCTATTCGGATTAGGCTCGATCTGTGCAGGGATGGCGGCCTTCCCTCTCATCAGGTCCCGCATCTCCTGGCGGAACTCGTCCATCTCCCATCTAAATGTAGCCTGCTGCTCTGTGAAGATGCGGGCTAGATCATCCAAGGCGGGGCTCTCATGGGAGCCCGACGGGTTGCCTCTCTGGTAATGAGGCTGCTGGACCTGGTGCTGCTGCGGCTGAGAGGGGTAAGAGGAAGGATGTTGCTGCTGGTGAGCCTGCTGCTCACGTCTCCAAGTCTGTCCCTGCTGCTGGTAGGGACGAGGTACGAAGGATGATGGCTGGTGTGACTGGTATTCTGGGGGCTGCTGGTGATCTCTCTGCTGGGAGTACTGCCCTCCCTGACCGGCTGGCTGCTGTTGGGACTGGTTACCCCCATTCCCCCACCTGAATCCGGGATGGTCTCGTCGGATCCCAGGCTGGGGACGGTCGTACCAAATCCCGTTGACATCCATCAACGACTCTGCATCGAAGGGGTCTGGCGGCAGTACTGCCAGAGGCTGATCCGGCTGATATACCACCATCTGTAAGTCTGGAGATGGTGGTGACTGGTAAGAGGGCTGCTGCTACTGGTACGGCTCCGCCTGTACAAGGTGAACTTGTCTAGGCTGCTGCAAGGAGCTGGAGCGCTGGGACGAGCTGCGGCTGCCGCCGGAATCGCCTCGCGACTGAAGACGGGGCTGAGAAGCCGTCTGTGCCTCCTGAAGACACAAGAGATGGGTCTTCATGTCGCTCAGAGTTTGTGCCATCTGCTCCATCTGAGTTATGCCCTGGCACTGCTTCTTCTCTATTATTTCCATGCGGTCCAACTTCTCGCTGATAATCCCCATGTCCGCAGCGGCCGACTCTGCCTGTGCGGCTGCAACTGTGGACGAACTGGATGGACCTGCATCAACCCGTGCTATCCGCTGGTACTGCACGGGTCCTGGCGGCTGCTGAGATCTCTGTGTGTACAACCGAGTCTGGGACATCACCATGTAATTTTCGGCCATCTCCTCGTAGATGGCCCAGACTTGGTTGTGGTCCTTGGCAAAGTAGGACCCGCCGCAAGAAGCATTCACCAGACCCTGAAGCTCTGACGTCATCCCACTAAAGAAGCTCTGAACTAGGTTCGGCTTGGAAATGTCGTGGTGTGGGCATCTATCCAGAAGCTCTCTGAACCTCTCCCATGCCTCGTGAAACTGCTCGTTAGGGAGCATGGAGAAGTTGTTGATCAGGGCCCTCGCTGCATTCGTCCGCCCGAGTGGATAGTACTTGTTCAAGTACTCGGTGCGGAGCTGCTCCCAGGTGTAAACAAACTTCCCTAAATGCTTCAGCCAGGCGGCTGCTCTATCTGCCAGTGAAAAAGGGAAGGCCATCATCCGAATCGTATCCTGGTCCACATGACGGTCGTGGACAGTGCTGCAGATCATCAAAAACTCCTGGAGATGGAGGTGGGGCTCCTCGGTGGCAAGTCCGTGAAAATGAGGAAGCATCTGCAGGGTGTTCGGAGGGAACTTGAAATCCCCCACGATAGCAGGTACCACCACCCAATGGTGCATCAGTGTAGATCCGGGGTTGTGTAACTCCCGCATCGGTCTCGGTGGTCCTGCTGCGGCGGCGGCTGCCGCTGCGGCAGCCGCTGCTGTGGCTGCTGCCTCTGCATCAGCATCAGGAATGTCCTCAGGCTCGCTCTGATCTCTCTCTTCTCTGAGTCGCTCCAACTCTCTTCTCATCTCAATCATGAAAGCTCCCTGATCGCGTAGCTGCTTCTGTACTGTCTCTAATGATGCGATCAGGGTGGAGTTGATCGCTCCCTGGTCTAGTACAAAATGTTCGGGTTGTCGGGAGTGATCATCTGAACTGCCGGCTCCGGCCATAGTGACGTCTGCAAAATCAGATGAGCCCAACTCAGGTTCTGTCAAATCAATTCGTCTTTCCTCGGGCTCATGTCTCTCAGTAGCAAAAGAAAGGGGATCGAGGGAGAACAGGGTGGAATCGTACTCGGGCCCGGAGAGCTGGTCTCGACTCTCACGTGCCAACCTAGATGGTGAAGTAGACGCGCCTGAAAGCGGTGCAGCCAGAGGCTGCCTAAGAGATCGTCTACCCATCATCTTGATCTGGCGAGTTGGGCGGATGGGATCTGGAGAAAATATGATCGCAAAGCAAACCCCTGGTTCACCAACGCAACACAATCTGAAGACCGTGAAAGCTCGGTCAATTTATCTTGTCAATTTTATTGGGTGAACACACAAAATATCAGAGCGCTTACGTGACCTGTTAGGATACTCGATGCTACTCCAACCGACTGGCCCGCACGGAAGAGTCGGTAGTCAGCTAGAAATAGCACCGGAGGGCTCTACCTAGGGTGCGGGTCACTCTCTCGCGCATCCAAACCATACAAGGAGGGGGTTGCTCTCCCCAAGATAAATTTTTAATGTGAGTGTCTTTTAGGGTCAATAGTGTTATCCAGTCCCAATTTTTTTTGTTTTTCTTTTTAATTTTTTCAAAATAAATACAAGCGGCCTAACGAATTTTCCGATTCTCCTGATGATCAAGCCAAAAACAGAGGGAGAAGACGAAAAAACCGATGCGCGAAGAAATCAATGATGCATGCAGAGAAAGAAATGCGTACCTTGTCTCCAGCACTCTACATGCAAGTGATCCGCGCAGAATTTAAAGACAGAATTAAACTACCTAAATGGTGCAGCGAGGAAAAAAAACCGAGTCCTAGATGAGCAAATTTCTATCGCAAGAACCGTCTAACCGGTCACGGTCCTCCAAGCCAAAGAGTCCGGTCTTGGCCCGTCCCTCCTCTGCCCGCCACAACGGGGTAGGAGAAGCGCTTTACAGGACGGGCTGCGGCACGTAGGCTGCGAAGGTAAATGAGTCAGTTATTTTTATTAATTTATTTCAGTAGGTCTAATTAACGATCTATGGGAACAGATAAGCAGTTAGGTGTGTGGATCCTACTAATTACGTCACAAGCAAGAGAAATTCCTAAATCTAGGGGCTCGAGAAAAACCGCGTAAACACCGGAAAAGGCAGCTAGCTATCAAAACCGCAGAAAAAACCGCGAAAATCCAAATGGGTCCCCCGAGCACACCGGTACTCGGCGAAACAGACCCGCTAAGTTACAAGTGTCCACAAATGTCCAAGTTCTAAATTATTACAAACAATATTGTTCTCTCTCTCTCTCAGAAATAAAAATTCCTTCTTCTTCTCCCTGCTTCTTCTTCCCGTACGGGTCCTCAAAAATAAACTCCAAGTTGTCCACGCAGTACCTCGCACAAAAATCAAAGAGAGAGTGTCAGAAAACAATGATAATATAGAGAGACAATATGGAAAAATGACTACAAAGCCGTGCTCCCCGGCAACGGCGCCATTCTGATGACCCGAAAATCGACGCGACTAAGGTGGAAGATAAATCACAATGTCGTTGTCCTTAATCGATCAATTCGGTCAACGGAAAAATTTGTAAACCACTCAAAAAATCAAGAAATTCAATGTAAGCGGTCTTTCGCTATTCTTTTTACCTGGTATAGCGACCAGGGTCGAACACAAGGAGCACGATTTAAAAACTAAGTAGTCAAATTTCAGAAAATGATTTTTTTAGTGGTTTTTGACTTTTAGATTTTTTTTTTGGATTTTTAAATATGAAGAAAGTACAAGAAGCACAAAAACAAGCAAGCTTATACTAATTATTTAAAGCATCAAAAATCAAGCAAAAATTCAAGAAAAATTGTTTTTATGTTTTTTAGGTTTTTAAGTGTTTTTGGTGAATTTTTGGGATTTTTATAAGGTGTCTTTTATTTTCTAAAAATCAAACAGTGCAAAAAAGGCAAGGTACTGTCCAGCCAAGCCCAAGATCCAAAGATAAAATATCTAAGGACCTCAGAGGGACCTGGAGGTAATTTTCCTGTATACTAGAGAAATTAAGGAAAATTTGAGCACCAAGATTATTGTTTTTGGGTTTTTAAATTATTTATTATGATTTTTATGAGTTTTTAGGTGTTTTTAAGTTTTTATGGTTTTTAAGCAATGAAAAATAGCCAAAATTGGCTGAAAACTCAAACAACACACAAGAAACAGTAACTAGTTTTTATAGAATTTTTGAGGGGTTTTTATATTTTTTTGTGATTTTTCAAGCTAAACAGTGCCAAAAATAAGCGCTTTTGAATTTTTAAAAATAACAAATAAACTCAGAAATGTCCTCGAAAATTCTCAAAAATCCTACACCATGGCAGGAGCCATGTGTCAAATTTTCATCGAATTTGGAGGTGATTTGATATTTTATTCAAAATCCAAAAGGGGGCACTGTGCACAGGGACCAAAGTGCAAATACCCAAAGCTCTGGTGGTCCTGGTGCAAAATACCCAAGAAATCACGCGCGAGGCGCGTGTCTGGGGCACTCAGGGACCTATATGTAAGAAAAACAAGTCCTAGGACCTTTTGGTAACTCGTACCTAAAAGTCCAGGGATTGTTATGCAAAAATCCCACTAAAAGACGCACATGTGCAAATAAAATGCTCACAGGGGCATAAATGCAATTACTGAAAATGTTTCATTCATTAAGGAACGTCCAGAACTACAGGATTAATATTGCAAATACACCAAAATATCACGTGTCGATGCACGTGTCTCACACAAACAAGGGCATAAATGCAAATACGAAGAAGTACGAGGTCCAATGTGCAATTTACCCTACGTAAATAAAACGCATAAAATATTTACTGGACTAAAAGTGAAAACATAAACTACGAGGGGGCCTAAGGTAAATTACCCCTTTATTACGATCCAAGGGCGGAGCGTGCGCCACGTGTAGATCCGACGGTGGAGAGGCGTAGGCGCCTCACTCCTGCAACCCTTGGCGTGATCGGATGGCTCAGACGAAGACACGTGGAGGATCTGACGGTGTCGGCTCAGCTGCGCCTCATCTCGAGATCAAATGGTCCGGATCACTCCTCCTTTGATCGTGCGATGCCTGACGCTCCTGGAACAGATGGCTAGGATTGAAACTGGAGCTGGAGGGCGATCGAACGGTGCCTGAAGGTCGAGGAAGAACAGGTGGCCGGCGAAGTTCGCCGGCCCAGTACGTGCGCTCCTGACCTCCCCTGCTGCGCCTGAAGATCGGAGAAGGTCCGCGAGGGAGTCCCGCAGCTGGTGGTGGTCTCCGATGACCCAACCGAGCCCGGGAGGGGCTCCGGCGAGGTCGACGGCGATAAGCTCCTGGCCTGGATATGAGGGGGCCTCAGATGGCCTCCTCTTGACCTGCAAAATAGCTCAAGAGCTTCGCGGGTCGAGGGCAAAGTGCCTCGACCCGGTTAGGTGGGGTGAAGGTGAACGGTGCGTCGGGGTGAGCGAGCTCCGGCGAGCGGAGGACGGTGGAGCTCGATTCCCAGATCCTGTGCGATCTGGGTTGGGCGAAGGGGTGAAGAATGTGCGTGAGGGAATGGCGAAGGTGACGGTGCGTTCCGATGATCGAGAAGGTACACGATATGGCCGGAATCAACGGATTACGTCGGAGGTACGAATTGGGGGAAACTAAAAATTACGCTAAATGGAAAGGCTAAAGGGTTACCTGGGCGGTCGGAGAGACTGGGGAAGAGCAGGGGGTGCTCCTGGTCGTAGCCTCAAGGGTCGTCTCGGCCCGAGGCTCGGTGCTCACGCTGGTGGCGGAGCAACGGCGGCGAAGAACGCCGGATCAGTGGTTTCACCTCCTCGCCTCGCTGCAACAGGGGCGATCGCTTGCTGTCACTCTCGCGGTGCCTCTGGAGTTCACTGGGAAGAAGGGGAAGAGCCAAAGATGGGGCGCGGAGGCGGCGGAGGTGGTTCTATATATAGCTGCAGGCTCGATTAGGGTTGGGAGGCGACGGCTATGGAATGCGTGGATCTCACGGCGAAGGATCTGGCGAGGATGTCGGATGATCGGCGAAGGATCCGGGCGTGGGGTTTGCGTGGGCGACAGGCTGGAGGCGCGTGGAGAAAATGGCGAAGGCGGGGCGGCGCGCGTCTTCTCAAAAAGGAAAGAGTCCGCGGGGGAGTTGACCGGGGTCAACATTCCCCGTGGACCAGTGGGATGCTGCCACGTGGACAAGATTTGACACTTAAAAGTGAGGCAGCAAATGGCCGATTTTGCAAAAACTTTCAACATGAAATATTTTTCTTTTATTTTTTTCTATTTTTTGGTGATTTTTAATTAATTTTTGGAAATAAGAATAAGGTATGTACATTATATAGGGATATATACAATATGTAGGCTTTTTATTTTTGATTTTTTTATTATTATTTTTATACAACTTTATTCCTATTTTATGTTTTATTTATTTATAGAATAAAATGAGGAATAAAAGGCTATTTTTATTTTATTTTTATTATTTATACACATAGGTGAAATAAATAGATATATACATTTATACACATGGTATATATACAATGTATTTTTGTAATTTTAATTTTGTAATTTTTATTTGATTTTTGTTTTGTTTCTTTTTATTTCTGTTATTTACAAAATATGCCATAGAATATTCACAAAAAGTTTTGAAAATAAATACATTTATTTATAGGGTTAAAGGATGATGGTCTATGCACATGGTGGAGGGATATTTTTGCATTTTTTATTTTTAAATTTTTATTTTGTTTTTAGGAGTTTCTAAATATATACAAAATATGTACAAGCATATTTTTGGGTGAGGAAAATATAATTTTATTTATTTACAAAAGTCTATACACATGAGCTCCTATCTCCCTCTACTTTGGCTTTTATGCGGTCAGGCCCTTGCTGAGCCCTCCCTTGGGTAAGGTTGCTCAATATTTATTCTAAATATTTCCCTCTTTTTCTTTTTACTCTTTATTCTTTTATTTTTGCACAAAAACATGCTAATTACAGGTTTTTACACAATGCATGCTTTTGGTAATTATTTGTATTTACACATATCTACATGTATTTGCAAAGGTTTTTGTAGCTAAAATAGAAGAATAAAGAGTGATGAATGGGTATTCATCAAGATCTAGATATCAGGGGGTGATGAATACCCATTCATCACTCTTTATTCTTTTATTTTAGCTACAAAACCTACGCAAAACACATGTGTATTCATGTAAATAGCAATAATTGTCAAATAGCATGCATTGTGTAAAAATGAATAATTAGCATGTTTCTGTGCATAAATAAAAGAATAAAGAAATAAAGGGAGATATTTAGAATAAATATTGAGTGACCTAATCCCAAGGGAGGGCTCAGCAGGGGCCTGACCGCATAAAAACCCAAGTAGAGGGAGATAGGGAAGCTCATGTATTGTACATACACCTATAAATAAATAAAAAATTATTTTCCTCTTATTCAAAATAAAATGGATGTGTATTTATGTGTGCATATTTGTAAATATAAAATCAAAATAAATAAAAATAAAAATAAAATTCACTTCATCATTGTATATAAACCATGTACATAGAACCACTTCCATATTTATTATCACCTTGTAAATAAATAATTAAAATCACATAAAAATATGTACATATTCCACAGTCCATAGTGTAAATAAATAAAATAAAAATTAGAAAAATAAAATAAAAATAAATAAAATAAAAATCAAAGTCCACATTGTATATATACCATGTAAGTATATAAATAAAAGCATTTATTTCACCTTTGTAAATGATTAATAAAAATAAAATAAAAATACCCCTTTATTCCAAATTTTATCTTATAAATAAATTGGAATAATTTGTACAAAAATAAATAATTGAAAATCAAAAATCAAAAATACATATGTATATACATGTATATAATAATAATATTTTGTAAATACCTAAATTATATTTCAAAAAAATAAATAAAAATCACTAAAAAATAATTTAAAAATAAAGGAATATTTTTTATGTTTTGAATATTTTGAAATAAGGCCATTTACTTTTTTACATTGAATTTCCAAGTAATTATTAAATGGCACGCTCCCATTGGTCCACGGGGGATTGTTGACCCCGGTCAACTCTCCCCTGCGGACCTCTTCCCCTGCGGATCCAGCAATCGACCCGACTTCTCCCCTTTTTCCTCGCTCGATCCGATCATCATTTCCACAAACCTCGGGCTCCATGTATTCCCTGTAGATCCGAGACCCACGGCCGGGGTGGGTTCTTGGGATCCGAGCTCCACAGATCCATGCCCGACCTTGTCTTCTCGGACCCTTCACCATATTTAGCTGAACCTCCGGCCGCCATTCCACTCTATCTTTGGCCTTCCCCCTCGTCGCCAGTGAGCTCCTCCACCTCGCCTGAGTGATAGCCGTGCGAGAGAGAGTCGAAGTGAGGCTCGGGCAGCCGGGAACCACTGATCCGACGGTGATCACCGCCGTGCTCCGCCACCGAGCGAGCTCAGCCTCAGGAAGCGACGACCCCTAGAGGAAATGACCCCCGGAACTCCCTGAGCTCCAGCACAGTCGACTCCACCCGCCAGGTAGCTCCTTTAGCTTGTAGTTTAGCTTAATTTCACGTTTCCCCCAAATCGCTCCGGCACCGTCGCCGACCGATTCACTCCACTTCGACCACCCATTTGACCATCCGACCACTCCACCACCTTCTCCATACTCCTCTCCACCTTCTTTAGTCATCCATCTAACCCAGTTCGCCCAGGAACTGGGAGTCCACCCTCCTCCACCGTCGCATCGCCGAAGGGTGCCGCCTCAACCCATTTAGACACCCATTTCACCTCTAACCGGGTCGAGGCAATTTGCCCTCGACCCGAGATTGCTTTGGTGCCACTGTGCAGGTCAAAGGACCCATCTGGGAGGTCGAATCATTTGGGCACCCGAGCTCCGAGCCTCCTCATCGTCGGAGCGTCTCCGATGTCTCCAACTTCATCGGAGGTATCCACGAGCTGCGGAGCACCTTGACGAAGCTTTTGCACATCTCAGCAGCAGCAGAGGAGGTCCCCCGCGCAAGTATCGAGCCAGCGAACGTCGCCGACCAAGTGTTCTTGGAGGATCCTCGGCCATTATCCGATCGAGCCCCCTCGCCCAGTTTTGATCTCGAGCGTTCACTAGCGAGGAGCCAGCCACCGTCAGATCGTCCCTGGGCTTGATCGTGACCGTTGATCCAGCGAAGGGGTGCCCTCGCCTAGCAGTCGTCCGATCTTCCACGTGGCACCCCCTCGTCCGTTGGATTCAAGCGCTGGTCTTCGAAGAGATGCCCGATGCACCTCAACCGTCTGATCAGCCACTTGGTGCTTCTTCGACCTTCGATTTTTAATAAGGGGTAAATTTCTTGTAGGCCCCTCTGTTTATTGCATTTAATAGTTTAGTCTTGTAAATATTTTAGCATAGTTGTTTTTATTTTGGATATTTTGCGTTGAGGACCTTGTGCTTATTTTATTTGCTTTTGAGCCCTTGTCTACGTGGAACACGTGCATCGTCACGTGCTTTTTGGGGGTATTTGCATGTAAGGGCTTGGGGTTTATAAGTGTTATGAAATGGAACTTAGTTTTGTTTTATTTGGACATGTGCTGAATATCTGGGCTTTTTACACTTTCCACCCTATACTTTTCGCACTATTATTATTCAGCCCTTAGAGATACTTTTTATTGCAAATAGGTCCCTGTGCACAGTGAGCCTATTTTTGATTTAAATAAAATATCAAATCAAGTCCAAATTTCGTGAAAATTGGACACGTGGCTCATGCCACTGTAAAATTTTCACCAAAAATTTGGTACATTTTTTAGGCTTTTTAGTATTTTTAAAAATTCAAAATAGTTAATTTTGTGTCTGTCCAGATTGAAAAATCATAAAAAATATAAAGACTCTTCTAAAAATTCTAAAAAAAATAGGATTTGTTAATTGGGATATTTACACCCATAACCCTGAATAATATGGTAATTACCCCAGGAACCCTCGATAAACACGAATTACATCCAAAACCCTGAGTAATGGCTAACCTTTACATGGCATAACCCTGTGTCAACTTCCGTCTTATTTCTCCGTTAACTCTAACGGAAATAGTCAATTTTTGCCCTTCCAATCCCATCATATTTACAACATGATGCCATTCCCCCCTCCCCCTCCCCCCTTTATCTACAAGGTCGAGCATCCCTTCCAACGTGCCTGCGCCCACCTCGAGACCTGGCCGAACCACCCCCCTCCCCCCAACCCATCGCCCGCGCCGCCACACAATCGCTCGTGCCGCCACACACCCTGAACTCCCCCTGCTCCGAGCTCCCCCCACCTCCGAGCGCGAGCTCCCCCTCCTCCCGTGAGCTCCCCCCTCCTCCCAGCAACCCATCACCGGCGAGCTCCCCCTGCTCCCGCCGGGGGTCCGAGCTCCCCACCTCCGAGCGCGAGCTCCCCCCTCCTCCCGCGAGCTCCCCCCTCCTCCCGTCGGGGGTCCGAGCTCCCCCACATCCGAGCGCGAGCTCCCCCCTCCTCCCGCGAGCTCCCCCCTCTTCCCTCCGGGGGTCCGAGCTCCCCCACCTCCGAGCGCCAGCTCCCCCCTCCTCCCGCGAGCTCTCCCCTCCTCCAGCAACCATCGCCCGCGAGCTCCTCCCTCCTCCTGCCGGTCGCCCGTCGAACCCATCCACCCCCCCCCCCTCCAGCAACCCATCGCCCGCGTCCGAACCCCCTCGCCTGGGAACCCATCCCAGGTCGTCCGAGCCCCGCCATGCCTGGGAACCCGTCCCCCTCGTCCGCGCCCAAGCCCCAGGTCGGTCGCGCCCCCCTTCCCCTCCGGTGCCGCTGGGAACCCCGCCCATGTCAGAGCCCCTCGCCCTTCCAGGCAGGTCGAGCCCACCTCCCCCTTGTTCTTTTCTTTTTTTTATTTTTGATTAATCTCAACCGTTAAATCACAGAATGGTTAGATTAACTCAGCCATCTGGTTGAGTTAATCAAGTTAACTTACGGAGGGTTCTGGGAGTAAAACGGAGCAATTACTCGGGGTTTTGGATGTAATTCATGTTTATTGAGGTTCCTGGGGTAATTACCATATTACTCAGGTTATGGGTGTAAATATCCCTTGTTAATTTTGTGGTGCTTGAGTTTCTGTGCATTTTTGGCTATTTTTGGATATTAAAAAACCTTAAAAATTAAAAATCCTTAAATACTCATAAAAATTCTAAAAATAGTAGAAAATTCCAAAAACAATAAACTCTTTTTCTGAATTTTCTTTGTTGTTTGTAGTTTTCATAAAAATTACCTCTAGGCTATTATAGGACCATTTGATATTTTTTATGGCCTTTTGAAGCCTGGCTGGATAGTAGCTCACTGTTTCTACCTTCTTTGATTTTTATAAAATGACATAAAAATTATAAAAATCTTCAAAATCATCAAAAACAGTAAAAAACCTAAAAAACATAAAAATATTTTTGTTTGAATTTTTGGAGCTTTTTAGAATGTTTAAATAATTTGTTGATTGTGCACATTTTTGTCTTTTCTTTATTTTCTTCCATTATTAAAAACCCAAAAAAATATAAAAATATTTAAAAACCACCAAAAATACTTGTTTTGCCTTCATTTCATTTTTGACTACTTCGTAGGTCGCAAGGTCAATTCGTGCTCCTGAGTCCGACCCTGGGTGCTACACCAGACTAATCTCATAGCCAGGGCCACTATTTTTGTGTTGATTGATTTATATCTCAGTTTTGGTGGTCTGCTCTCTTATATTTTCTTGTTGACCGATTTATCTCTTGATCTGGGTCGCAATGACCCGAGTGTGATTATTTTTACCTGATCTGGATTGATCGAGGTTTTCGTGCTCATCAGAATGGCGTCGTTGCCAGGGAGCACGACTTAGTAGTCGCTTTTGATTTTTCCGCGGCTTTCTTTTTCAGGATTTTCTGTAGATATTTTTGTATATATTTTATCTGACTTGTTTATATGTAATAATCTTGTTTGACACTTTGTTTGTTTTCTTGCGAGGGCCCGAGGACCGAGGCGGCTTTCTTCGGAAGCCGAAGCAACCGCGGGAGTTGGAGGCGGCTCTCTTCTCTATAGAGCTGCAGGAGGACGCAAGGAGCGAGCAGGAGTACAGGAGCCGCAGAATAGCCGTGGAGATTAGCGTAGCTTAGATTATTCTCTTTTTTAGATATTATATTGTTGTAATAATATAGGGAGAGGACAGAGACACTTAGACTATCGGGGTATGTTCTCCGAGCACCGGTGTGCTCGGGGGACCCCACCGGTTTTTCGCGATTTTACATGGTTTTTCGACCGGTTTATTTACTACTTGTCTGATTTACGCGGTTTTCAGCCTTAGCTTAGGATTTGACTGATTGTGACGTAATTAATTAGGATCCAAACACCTTAATATCTGCTTGTACCTATAGTTTGAATAATTGGACCTAATTAATTATTTCACAAGAAAAAGCCGCTTATTAAAGCTCTGGTCCACGTGCCTTGAGGGGTCACATACAATGCGTGCAGAATCCGTTGTGGCAGACACCGAGTGGCTGCCAAGATAGGACTCCGGACCTAGGCTCGAGTACCTGGCTACTATTCTTTCATGTAGAAATGCTCTGCTAGGGACGGTTTTCCGCGTGCATCATATAGGTAGTTTATATTCTGTCATTTATTTTATGCGCGGATCATCCTGCATGTAGACTGCTGGAGTTCAGGTATGCATCGCTTACTCTGCATGCATCATTGATTCTCGCGCATCGGTTTTTCGTCTTCTCCCCTGTTTTAGACTTAAAATAATCAGGAGAACCGAAAAATTCATTAGGCGTTGTTTTTATCTGAAAAATACTAAAAAGAAAACAATAAAATCGGGACTGCTAATCACACTTGACTTAAAAGACACATCATTTCAAAATCTGTCTTGGGGAGAGTAACTCCCTCTTTGTTTGGTTTGTATGAGCGAGAGAGTGACCCGCATCCTAGGCTAGAGCTATATCCAATTTCTTGACTGACTACCGGCCTCGTGTTCGGGACAGTCGGTTGAGAATATTGGATTCCTATCAGCTCTAGTAATCGCTCTGAAAGACTGACTTGATCACCTAAAATAAAATTGACAAGATAATTGACCGATTTCTTACGGTCTTCAGCTTATTTCCGTAGGTGAATCGGGGTTTTTGCTTTCTCATCTTGTGTGATTCCAGATCCCTTCGGCTTTCTTCTCTTCTATCTTCTCCATCCATCTTTCTCTCTCCCACACTCCCTTCAGTTTTCCTTCCCCTTCTGCATCCCTGGATGATGGATCCCCCTTACTCCTGGCCGACTCTCGCAGCTTTTTCTTCATCTTATGACCATCACTTCAGTCCACCTTCGAGGGAGGTCGGATCTCCGACCAACCTCCCGTTCCCTCCCTCCCATCCCTTTCGCTACTCTGGGCATGCTGCGCTAGTCGTCCGCGGATATCAGATGGAGCAGATGCGAGACCCGGACGATGCCATTGTTGAGTTGAGAGTGCACTCCGGTCGTGATCAGAGAGAGCAGACGCAATTATCAGATAGATCCTATTCCAGTATGATGGATGAGAAGATACGACAGGGAGCTCAGTCAGCTTCTACATTAGGTCAATTCATCCTGGATCGGGAGCTTCTTCAGAGACTGCACACATTGTCAGGGGAGGCGCACGAGGAGCCCTATATTCACTTGTCTGAGTTCGAGGAGTTTTGCAGGACACAGATTTATTCATACATTACTGCAGAGGAGATGAGGCTGATGACCTTCCCATTCACACTTCTGGACAGAGCCATGAGATGGCATAGACGATTGGGAAGGAGATTCGCTACGTGGGGAGAGCTACGCCAAGAGTTTCTACAGAGATATTTTCCCGAGCGTAGAACAGAGATGATGCGGTCTTTGATAACCGAGTTTTCAGTTGACCCCCAGGAGCCACTGCACGAGGCATGGCCGAGGTTTCTTGACCTCTTGAGGAGATCTCTAGATCACGGACTTTCACCGACAGACCTTATTGAGATCTCCATGCGGGGGATGACCGCAGAGCAGATAGCACTGGTGATTACCACATGTGGCGGTTCACACCGCAGTTCCGACATTCATCTACTGGATACCATCTCGAGTTTACTTTCACAGAGATCATCATCACAAGATGTCGCAGTCGGGACAACACATGAGGATGATGCAATACCAGTGGGGTGTGTCACTCTACATGACGATACAACTTCTACACACCAGCCTGAGGACTTGGATGCTCCAGCACCACAGAGTACAGAGGAGATGACTGCAATAGCAGAGGTTCTGACCCAGAGTCTACTCGAGTTCCCGTTGGTCTTCCAGCTAGAGTTCGAGTCAGCCCCGGAGTTCTCAGTTGACGAGTCTTGGATATCAGATCTTCTGATATTCCAGGAGACAGAGGAGGCCCCGCTTTTACAGCCATTGATTCACTCACTTCAGTGTCCACTCCCGGAGGAGTCAGCTTCTTTTCTGTAGAGACACTTTCGGAATCTGACAGATACCATGACTCAGCCCAGCAGCCACAGTTTGATATGGGACACCACTTTGAGAGACCAGACATAGATAGTCCCGTATTCGAGCCTTTTGTCCTCCACTTTGACGAGACAAATACCTTTGCTGAGGACCAGTTGGCAGCCAGCATTGCCGTAGAGCGAGGATCAGCCGCAGACACATTACCAACCTCCGCGGTATTGACCAGTACCTTCTCCTGCTTCCAGATTGCCGAGAGCCACACTTCAGATGATGATGCAGCTTGGTGCACCGAGTGGATACTTGACAGCAACGCAGATGCCCTTCTAGATCCTGATCCTCTATTTATCACCTCTGATCTTGCATTTCTCCCCGAGGGTTATCTGCGGCAGAATGCCACACACGATGTGTACTCGGTTTCACCTTCTGAGAGTGTATCCGATCTGGTGGAGCACAAATCCGAGTCTTCTGATCCTTCTGATTCTGAGTCATCTCACCTTGACGACCCTCTGGAGGATGAGCCCATCTTTGAGATATTCGATGATTTGTCTGACTTGTCTCTACATTATGCATCGGATATCAGCCTTCTTAGAGAGTCTCTTCTTCTTTCTTGTCCACACCTTTTTGAGACACTGATCGACGTGGAGGATTCCATGACTGATCCATCCTTCTCCACGTTCGATTTCTTCGGCTCTACACTTCCACTCCAGTCTGATCCAGAGCCGACGATTTCTTTTGTGCGATCACATACTTCCATATCCGTGGCCGGTAGCAGACACCTGCCTGATTGCATACCTGGGTGTCTTTCTTTACACTGTTGATTTCGTCGTTGTTCTTATACTGAGACTGCGGCGACAGTACGGCATTGCCTTACAGATGCCGTCCTGAACCTTGACATAGCTTTATCCTAGCCTTTGCGCCCAGCTAGGGGCGTAAAACCTAGCGCTTGTTGAGAGGCGCCTCAACATTGTACCATTTTGTGTATACGTGTTTCGTCTTATTTTGATATTTCTTTCTTCCGTTCTTGTTTTCACCCCAGGTCTAGCATAGGATTATCTTTGCTATACTTAGGATATACCTCATCCTAAGTATAGGGGGGTGGAAACACCGAGTTGTTCTCCCGTTCTGTTTCATCACTTCTCTTGTTGCCTATACTTAAGGAATCTTCACCTTAAGTATAGGGGGAGTGATGTCCTCCATCTTGCATATATTTGTCTATTTTCTTCGTGTCTTTCTACCATTTGCTGCCTATACTTAGGGATATTTCACCCTAAGTATAGGGGGGTAGACCATGTACATCCTTCACTCGGGTTTCCCTTCATGTACAACTTGCTATACTTAGGATTACTTGATCCTAAGTATAGGGGAAAACACCGAAATCTATCCATTCTATTCTTTTATTCGTCTCTGTATATATACATTCCTTTTCACTTCCCTATACTAAGCACGAGTTATGTCTTCTTCATCGCTCTTGACTCTGAGGACATCGTTCGAGCTAAGTATAGGGGATGTGTATATATTTCATATATACTTTAGCCATAACTCATACTTTGTGTGAGTGTGTTAATAAATAAAATGGCTAAAAATCCATAAAATTTAAAAAATTTCCCTTGTATATAAAATTCTTGTTGCACATACCTATTTATTTATACAAATTATTTTTGTACAAATGATTGTAAAATGATTTGTGTAAAGGATTTGTAAATATTTTCATATCAAAATCTATGTATATAGTACAAAACTTTTGTAAAATGTTTTGAAAACAAAAAATTTGCAAAAACCTTGTGTAAATATTTGTAAATATTTTGCAAAACTTCGCATTCATGCATACATCCATGTTTTCAAACATTTTTCAAAAATTTTGCACGATTGTAAATATTTGTAAATTGCATATTTGTAAAATAGCATCTTTGTAAATACTTGCACAGTTTTTTCAAATCATAGTTGACATTTAAACTAAGCCTGGAATTAAATTGACAAATGGAGCTTGGTTAAGACCTTAATCCACCTAATGATAAGAGGAACCTTAGAGGGCTTAAGATTGAGACTTTTCAGGTCCATTAGGACTTAATTCTTTGAGTCCTCTAGGCTATGAGCATATGTCATCTTGATGAGCCTAAGTAGAGCACTTAACAACACATGCATGACTCTCAGAGACAATGGCTTTACTTGCACCAACACCTTGCACATAGCTCTCCACGGATGAGGTGGTGAGGAGGCAGTTTCCTTTGGCTTGGGGTAGCATATGAGGGTAGTACTTCTAGGCGGAACCTCTCTTCTTCTTATAGTGAAGGAAGTGCGTCTCAACTTGGTCTGGTGGTTATGAAGTCTAAAGACAGAAGTCGTGGATTGCAATAAATCTTCAAAAGAGGGATAGTCTACTGGCTCAAGAGGAAAAACTCCTTGTATATATGTTGCACCATGTAGATATGATGTACAGATGCACATAAAAAAATGTGCAAAAAGAAAAGAACTCCAAAAAAGTGGTGGGTCTGATAGAAAATGATAATCCCACCGGAGTGTATATAGTGCAAATAAGCAAGGCTTATGGTATACATGTTCCATCTCATGAAGCTTGCAGCGGGAGACTCAGCTACACTGGTTAGAGCTCCCAAGGATACATGGCTACACTGGCCATGGTCTATTCTCTTCTTCCCCCTCTTCTTGAACCGGTTGCACTTGAACTTAGAAGGGAATACCCCGCTTATCGAGGAAAGAGTTGCTAGACCGAGGAATTAAAATTACCAGGTTGAGGGTGGTTGTTTCTTTGTTACTTCTGAGGTGGGGAGCTACCTATCACTTACACCGTACAAGGAAAGATTTGTGGTCATTAGAGTTTGTGTATATAGACTTGTTCTGATCTGGTTTATTGAGAAGTCTTGCCTATAGATTGGTGGAACTTAGAGGCTGTTAAGTTTTAAGCTTAAGTCCAAATAAGGTTCCGACAAATTAATAATCCAAAGGTCTGACCGAGCTCCATATTTCAATTTAATGAAGGAAAGTTTAATAATCAACCTTGATTTCTTTTCTTTTTCTTTTTCTTTTTCTTTTTCACTTCTTTTTCAAATAAGTGTTTGCTAAGGGACTAGCAAAGTTAAGTATAGGGGGGTGATGAATACCCATTCATCACTCTTTATTCTTTTATTTTAGCTACAAAACCTATGCAAAACACGTGTATTCATGTAAATAGCAATAATTGTCAAATAGCATGCATTGTGTAAAAATGAATAATTAGCATGTTTTTGTGCATAAATAAAAGAATAAAGAAATAAAAGAAAAAGAGGGAGATGTTTAGAATAAATACTGAGCGACCTAATCCCAAGGGAGGGCTCAACAGGGGCCTGACCGCATAAAAACCCAAGTAGAGGGAGATAGGGAAGCTCATGTGTTGTACATACACCTATAAATAAATAAAAAATTATTTTCCTCTTATTCAAAATAAAATGGATGTGTATTTATGTGTACATACTAAATATAAAATCAAAATAAATAAAAATAAAAATAAAATTCACTTCATCATTGTATATAAACCATGTACATAGAACCACTTCCATATTTATTATCACCTTGTAAATAAATAATTAAAATCAAATAAAAATATGTACATATTCCACAGTCCATAGCGTAAATAAATAAAATAAAAATTAGAAAAATAAAATAAAAAGAAATAAAATAAAAATCAAAGTCCACATTGTATGAATACCATGTATGTATATAAATAAAAGCATTTATTTCACCTTTGTAAATGATTAATAAAAATAAAATAAAAATACCCCTTTATTCCAAATTTTATCTTATAAATAAATTGGAATAATTTGTACAAAAATAAATAATTAAAAATAAAAAATAAAAAATACATATGTATATGCCTGTATATAATAATATTTTGTAAATACCTAAATTATATTTCAAAAAAATAAATAAAAATCACTAAAAAATAATTTAAAAATAAGAAACATTTTTTATGTTTTGACTTTTTTGAAATAAGGTCATTTACTATTTTAAATTGAATTTCCAAGTAATTATTAAATGGCGCACTCCCATTGGTCCACGGGGGATTGTTGACCCTGGTCAACTCTCCCCCGCGGACCTCTTCCCCTGCAGATCCAGCAACCGACACGACTTCACCCCTTTTTCCTCGCTCGATCCGATCACCATTTCCACAAACCCCGGGCTCCATGTATTCCTTGTAGATCCGAGACCCACGCCGGGGTGGGTTTTAGGGATCCGAGCTCCACGGATCCATGCCCGACCTTGTCTTCTCGGACCCTTCACCATATTTAGCTGAACCTCCGGCCGCCATTCCACTCTATCTTTGGCCTTCCCCCTCGTCGCCAGTGAGCTCCTCCACCTCGCCTGAGTGACATCCGTGCGAGAGAGAGTCGAAGCGAGGCTCGGGCAGCCGGGAACCACTGATCCGGCGGCGATCACCGCCGTGCTCCGCCACCGAGCGAGCTCAGCCTTGGGAAGCGATGACCCCTTGAGGCAATAACCCCCGGAGCTCCCTAGCTCCAGCACAGTCGACTCCACCTGCCAGGTAGCTCCTTTAGCTTGTAGTTTAGCTTAATTTCATGTTTCCCCCAAATCGCTTCGCCACCGTCGCCGACCGATTCACTCCACTTCGACCACCCATTTGACCATCCGACCACTCCACCACCTTCGCCATACTCCTCTCCACCTTCTTCACTCGTCCATCCAACCCAGTTCGCCCAGGAACTGGGAGTCCACCCTCCTTCGCCGTCGCATCGCCGGAGGGTGCCACCCCGACCCATTTAGACACCCATTTCACCTCTAACCGGGTCGAGGCAATTTGCCCTCGACTCGAGATTGCTTTGGAGCCACTGTGCAGGTCAAAGGACCCCATCTGGGAGGTCGAATCATTTGGGCACCCGAGCTCCGAGCCTCCTCATCGTCGGAGCGTCTCCGACGTCTCCGACCTCATCGGAGGTATCCACGAGCTGCGGAGCTCCTTGACAAAGCTTTTACACATCTCAGCTGCAACAGAGGAGGTCCCCCGCGCGAGTATCGAGCCGGCGAACGTCGCCGGCCACCTGTTCTTGGAGGATCCTCAGCCACCGTCCGATCGAGCCCCCTCGCCCAGCTTTGATCTCGAGCGTTCACTAGTGAGGAGCCAATCTCCGTCAGATCGTCCCTGGGCTCGATCGTGACCGTTGATCCAGCGAAGGGGTGTCCTCGCCTAGCAATCTTCCGATCTTCCACGTGGCACCCCCTCGTCCGTTGGATTCAAGCGCCGGTCTTCGAAGAGATGCCCGATGCACCTCCACCGTCTTATCAGCCACTTGGCGCTTCTTCGGCCGTCGATTTTTAGTAAGGGGTAAATTTCTTGTAGGCCCCTCTGTTTATTGCATTTAATAGTTTAGTCTTGTAAATATTTAGCATAGTTGTTTTTATTTTGGATATTTTGCGTTGAGGACCTTGTGCTTATTTTATTTGCATTTAAGCCCCTGTCTATGTGGAACATGTGCATCGTCACGTGCTTTTTGGGGATATTTGCATGTAAGGGCTTGGGGTTTATAAGTATTATGAAATGGAACTTAGTTTGTGATATTTGCATTTATACCCCTGTGCGTTGTTTTATTTGGACATATGTTGAATATCAGGGCATTTTACACTTTCCACCCTATACTTTTCGCACGTTTTATTATTCAGCCCTTAGAGATACTTTTTATTATGAATAGGTCCCTGTGCACAGTGTGCCTATTTTTGATTTAAATAAAATATCAAATCAAGTCCAAATTTCGTGAAAATTGGACACGTGGCTCCTGCCACAGTGTAAAATTTTCACCAAAAATTTGGTACATTTTTTAGGCTTTTTAGTATTTTTAAAAATTCAAAAATAGTTGATTTTGTGTCCGTCCAGATTGAAAAATAATAAAAAAATATAAAAACTCTTCTAAAAATTCTAAAAAATTAGTATTTGTTAATTTTGTGGTTCTTGAGTTTCTTGCATTTTTGGCTATTTTTGGATATTGAAAAACCGTAAAAATTAAAAAACCCTTAAAAACTCATAGAAATTCTAAAAAATAGTAAAAAATTCCAAAAATAATAAACTCTTTTTCTGAATTTTCTTTGTTGTTTGAATTTTCCATAAAAATTAACAGGCTATTATAGGACTATTTGATATTTTTTATGGCCCTTTGAAGTCTGGCTGGACAGT
Organism: Ottelia alismoides; assembly: GCA_037367405.1. Taxonomy (NCBI): domain Eukaryota; kingdom Viridiplantae; phylum Streptophyta; class Magnoliopsida; order Alismatales; family Hydrocharitaceae; genus Ottelia; species Ottelia alismoides. Next base: position 101,532 of record JAZKJV010007264.1, on the reverse strand, counting down.
AGCTCACTATTTCTACCTTCTTTGATTTTTAGAAAATTACATAAAAACTATAAAAATCTCAAAAATTCACCAAAAACAGTAAAAAACCTAAAAAACATAAAAACATTTTTGTTTGAATTTTTGGAGCTTTTTAGAGTGTTCAAATAATTTGTTGATTGTGCTCATTTTTGTCTTTTCTTTATTTTATTCCATTATTAAAAACCCAAAAAAAATATAAAAATATTTAAAAACCACCAAAAATACTTGTTTTGCCTTCATTTCATTTTTGACTACTTTGTAGGCCTCAAGGCCAATTCATGCTCCCTGAATCCGACTCTGGGTGCTACACCAGGCTAATCTCATAGCCAGGGCCACTATTTTTATGTTGATTGATTTATATCTCTGTTTGGTGGTCTGCTCTCTTATATTTTCTTGTTGACCGATTTATCTCTCGATCCGGGTTGCAACGACCCGAGTGTGATTATTTTTACCTTATCCGGATTGATCGAGGTTATTTGTGCTCATTAGGGGGGAAAGTAGATTTACTGATAGGATGGATAAGAAATGTGGGTTCTGACTCCATCTCCTGAAGTACCAACAGAAGTGGTACGACGGGCTCCTGAAACAAGACGTGCAAAACTGTCTCAAGGGTCGATATTGGGAAATGGAAACACACAATGTTGGCATCATCATCCTCACTCAGAATTGCCTCAGAGATCACATCCTCAATCTGATGTGCTAAAGAAGAAACCTCAATAATATCATCGTATAAGTCTAATCCAAAATCTGCCAAGCAATCACATTCATTCCAACCTTAAATATTCCCAGTTCAATAATATCAATAATATCCACAATGCGGGCCTCATCATATTTCTCAACATGCCTAAGGGTAGAAGAAGGCGACATGGGAGTTAACGAGGAGGATGAGCGAGACATGTGAGACAAAATTATGGATAAAACTCCAACCGCATGAGGGTTGAGGTCAAACTGGACGAGACAAAATTATATCTCAAGAAGAGAGTTATATTGGGTCAGACCAGGGATGCATACATGACGGTGATATGGGTGAAAAGAAGATGCAAGATCTGGTTGGAGATAAGGGTAACCCATGATCACAACATAGATGATGACGAATAAGAAAGAGAGACTCAAGAAAGGAAATGAATAAAAGAAGAAAAAGATTTGAAGGTTGATAACTTGAACTAAAGACAAACACACTCGGAATCAAGGTCAGCAATCAAACACAAACAAACTCTAATTCACCAATTCGAGACAATGAAGACCATGAGAGATCGATCAATTATCTTTTCAATTTTAGAGTTAGGTGAATTACATGAAATTATTCAATCTCACATGTGTAATTTCCTAGAGTATTTATGTTCTAATCGGCGTAGCACACCTACAAGATCAACAGGACGACTTCATCTACTGTCGGACGCAAGTGCTTGGAGCAAGTAACAAGGTCCAAGAGCCAAGCCAAGCACTTAGGGCACAAGTCTAGTGATGAGGGGTCTAGTCCTTAAGTGTATGTGCCTCGCTCAGTATGAATACAACATGTGTACAAGGAGGGAGTTTCTCTTCCTAAGACAATGAATCCAATTACATTTGGTTTTAAAGTCAAATAAAATTAATAGTCCAACTTTTATTTTGGTGATAACTTTTGTAGATATTTTTTTTATGCACGTGACCTATTGAGGATTGAATTTCTTTAAAATCCTATTGTTTAACCCAAAAATCGAGTGATCTTATGTTCCACATAAGGCGAGAACACAGCAGTCGAATCAACCACATGAAATCCAGATTAAAATAATAATTAACCCATAACGAATAATCAAGAAATGTAAAGCAAGTACGGAGTTAAAATTTACTGTAACTCTAAAAAAGATTTGTATAGGTGCAAGTATGTGTAGAGTGTCGAATACAGAGAACAAACAGGTAGATCGGGGCAAAAATGCGCAAATGTGGATATCATGTATTTCGTCTTTACGTGTGCTCTCTTTTTGGGTTTTAAGTTTATATTTTTTAAATTTTTAAATTTAAATTTTTTTATTTTGATTTTTAATTTTTACTTTTCTGATTTTGTATTTTGTATTTTTTATATTTTTTATATTTTTTTTCTTTTCAAATAAATGTAACGTTATATATAAGATAAAAAGGGCTAGTATAAAAATAACAAAAATAAGCAAAATAGAGAAAATAAAATCTTTTTTGCATTTAAGATAAATTTTTATTGTTTTTGTGATTTTTCAGAATTTTTTCTAATTTTTATATATTTTTAAAGTCAAAAGACCCAAAATAGGCCATCCGAGATTAAAATAGAGATTAAAAATATAAAACATAATTAAAATTTCTCCAAATTAATTTTAAAATAAAGAAAAGAAAATAAATAAATATAGAATCAGAAAACACAATTTCTAGATTTTTTATGGATTTTATAAATTTTTATAAAGTTTTTTCGAGTTTTTCCATTTTTTATTTTTTTTATAATTTTTAGTTATTTTTTTCAAAGTTTTAAAATACTTAAATGAATAAAACTTTTTTGTAATTTTTCAAAAAGGTTTTATAATTTTTATGTATTTTCTTTTGCAAATAAGGACAAAAAGGCAAGTTTTTGATTTCTTATAAATAATAAATAGCTTCAAAATGCAAAAGAAAAAAGTTGTGCACGAAAGATCAATGCAACATTAACTTAATTATATTTTTTGGGATTTTTTCGAGTTATATATATATATATGCATGAAATAAATAGATAAAATAAAGAGAAGCTACACTCCTGTAAGGGTATTTTTGTTAATATCGTGAAGTGCAGGGGAAAAGTGTAATTTCTACAAAAAATATTGTAGCATACAAAAAGTTAGTGGACGAATATGAAATATGCAAAGCTGTGAGGGTTTATCTGCAGAACTCCTGCGATTGGATGGTTGATGATGATCATACGGTTGACACGCAATGAGATGGGACGGCACCTGTAGCCCAGGAAGAAAGGGCCTTCATCCAACAATAGAGAAGGCAGGAAGAAGAACAGGGAAGATGGCTAACGAAGGTGACCTTCCCCGTCCCCAATCGACCTCCTCCGCAGTCCTTGAAGATACAAAAGGGCCAAGATGCTTCCTGCGAGGATACTCTGATGGTTGGTGGTGTCAAAACATGACGGAGAAGCTGGAGGTCCTCCACGATGTCATAGAAGAGAGGAGGTACCAGGTGCCTCCGTCGAGAATCCAAGTGTGCCCCAAGTGCTTCTTTTGCTCCAGGAACATGCAAGAGAGTTCTACTAAAAATGTGGAGCTCAGAGGAGCTCCTAGAGGTGGAATTGGGCGTAGGGGGTGTGAAATGAAGGTTTCATCGGAGCGAACTCCAGCGATCTGTGAGCAAGGTGATCTACTGCTAAGAAGCAAAAGGAAAATATTGAGAATGAACCTACGACTCTAGTTATGCTAAGAATGCAAGAGAAAAAAAGGGTAGAAAAGGACCTCAAGTGGTCAAAAACCGCGAGATGGGACCTCATGACGGAGCTTGCCGGAGGTGGGTGGAGACCGCCCTAGACGCCAATTCTATGACAACCTAACTGGGTGGTGAGGATTTTGTCCCAATCCTCTAGTCACTCCACGCATCATAAGGGGAAGAAGACGGTCAAAACGGGTTCAAACATAGGAAGGAGGCGATGGGTGGATTTTGTACAACGTGGGTCGTGCAGCTCAAAGAACGATGGAGAATGGGCATTGTAGCGATCCAAATCCTAAGGAGAGCCAAGGGCGTGAATCACTAAATATCGAGGATGAAAATTTGTCAAAGGCTCAATGCAAAAGGATGCATGATGCGATCCACAAAAATCGAGAATCAGGGCAAAAAATAATATTCTGACAGGCCACAGATGGAGGGCAGTGTAGTTGACCGAGGTCAACTGACGTTGCGCCCTGTTTGGTCCACGTGGACCAACCACGAAAAACCTTTTGGAAAATAATTCAAAATTCGATTTAAAATAATAATTGATTTTATTAATTTTAGGTTATAAAATAAATAAAATTTAATATAATTTTCAAAAAAATTATGATTTTTATTTATTTTTTTGAGATCTAGAATTACAAGTTACCTTTTAAGGGCAATTTATAAGTATATTTGTCTATGTATTTTAATCATTTATTTTTATTTTATATTTTGATTTTATTAATTAAGTTTATCATTTTACAAAGTTATAACTTAATTTTATAGACTTAAATATATTTTAATTTTATTTTTCTGATATGATATATATAATTAAATAAATAGGTATATTATCTATATTTGTATAGTAATCGGCAATTCATCTATGTATTCTCTTTAAGAATTTTATTTTAATGATTTATTGGTGTTTTTATTCATGTTTTTATATACATATATATTATAAATAATATTTACAAAATTATAAAAATATAAAATTATAAAAATAATGAATAATAAGTAAAATGAATATTTTAATTAGTACAAGTATACAATAGGGGTCTAAAACCTAACTTTCACACCGTAACTCCAAAAAATATGAAACCACCTTCATTAAATATCTTATTAAAATTTATATACAATTAAATTGATTTTGATATATTTTGATTTTTTTGAGAGATATGGGTATGGGAAATTGGGATTTTGGAATCTAATTCAGATCATATGTTTTTATCTGTATATTATTTTTGTATGAAATCAATTTTGTATTTTTATATATTTAATTATCTACAAATTTCATGCTCAAAGTTTCTTTATTTGAAGTATAAAAAGTGGAACTAAAAATAGATCTAAAAAATGAATTAAAAAAAGGGATTTTTATAGGTTTTTGGCCCTTATCTCACCCTACTTTATTCCTTGTCGACCTAATCATTGAGAAGCGTAGGTCGGGGTTTAGCGTTATAAAATATTTTCAACATTTTATTCTTTTTCTTTTCTTTTCTTTATTCTATAACTTTAGCTCCGTATTTTGTACACTATTTACACAGTGATGTATGAATGCTAAAATGCATGAATTAAGGGTATTTACATGCATTTACTAAAGTTTTAAGGCCAAAATGATAGAATAAAGATGATGAAACGGAGATTCATTACCTATAGTGATCAAAATCGGAGGAAGAGTTACAAAGGCAATGTAAGCAACGATTAATGATGTATGCTAAGATAAATATGCTTACCTTGCTTCCAGCTCTCTTCTGTAAGATTCTGGACAAGAATGTAAACATATACTATATGCAAATGTAGTTCGATGAAATCACCATAAAAATGAATTGTTATTAACGTGAAGAATCCAATGCTAACTACTCAAAAATAGAACCCAGAAGTCTGATCTTGGAGACTCTTTGTTGACCTCTACAACGGGTCCTACAAGTGTTGTGTAGATTATCTCTCGATGATCGGTTCCAAGTCTAACTGAGAAGCAATTAATTTTGACGAAGTTCAAGTGGAGATCTATAGGTGCATGCAGTAATTAGGGATGTGGACTTAATCTATAGACAAGCAGTCCTATGCTAAGGTTCAATCACAAAAAATAAATAAAAATGAAAATTTTGAAAACTCAAAACATGCGGAACAAATAAGAAGAAAGTTGAAAAACGTGATGAAAAGTGACGAGGTCCATAGGTAAAAAGACGCTCGAGCAATGGACCTCCTGATAGTGTCCTGGAGAGTTCAAAATTATTACAAATAAATGTGTGTGTCTCACTTCAAATTACAAAAATAAAATAAAAATAAAAAAATAAAAAGTGACATTGATTTCAAAAATCTCAAAGCCTTCTTTTGTTTCTTTCTCCTATCGGCTTATGCTGAAAAACCGACTCCATTCCATGTGGGTGTGTAGGCCTACTAAGAGCACCTGACTCGATTTACGGTCCCTCGCAATAAGGTTAAACAAGGAAGATATTCATAACAGTACAAAACAAAATCAAATAAAATGATAAGTGAATAAATGAATAATAGACAATAAAAAGCAATCTATGCGCAGTTGTTGCCCGGTAACGGGGCCATTTAAAAACTTGGAGCTTGCGAGGGACTGATGCTACACATAAGGCGGGAACACCGTCACTAAGGTGACAACTCACGAGACCTGAATAATTCAATAATTAACCACAAATAGATCAAACAATGCATAAATAAGAGTGTAGACTTAAAATTTATTATAACTCTACAAATAATGTATATAATTGTAAATAGGTGTAGAGGTCGAACACAGAGAGCACACAAGATAGATCGGGAAATTAGGTCCAAAACTATCCTCTTTGTCCTTTTGTTGTATTTTTGGTGTGAGTTTTCGATTATATATTTTTATGAATTTTTGTTTTTTTTATTTTTATGCATTTTTAATTTTATAATTTTTATTTTCTAATGTTTAACCTTTTCTTGTTAATAAAAAAATACAAGTTTAAGAAATAATATATATAACATATAACATAAATATATAAAATAATGACAAAATCTAGAAAATATCAAAGATTACAGTCCTTTTATTTTTTAAAGGTACTAAAACAGTTTTTGGTATTTTTAATAATAATATAAGTACATATATCTATATATATTATGGGAAAAATGGGGCATCCCCCTAGGTTGCTCCCACCTCATTTTTTTGGCAAATTTTTTTATTTATTTGAAAAAATAAAATCATGTATATTCATCCCTATATCCCTCCTATATGCCATCCGAATTTCATCAGAAACAAAGACTCCTATGACCTCCATCCATACGTCATTTTTCTAACGATCGCAGGATTTTTTAAATCGACTCTGTTTGGATGGAGACCGTAGGAGTCTCTGTTTCTGACGAAATTCGAAAGACATATAGGAGGGATATAGGGATGAATATACATGACGATATTTTTCAAAAAAAAAATAAAAAAATTTGCCCAAAAATGGGGCGGGGCAGCCAACAGGGGGAAGCCCCATCAACCCCATATATTATAGGCATATATATATATATATAGAAATAGAGCTATAAATACTCAAAAAAGAGAGTATAAAATATTTTTATCTTTTTTATATTTCATTATGCATTTGTGATATTTATTTTAATTTTTCCTATTTTTTTGTATTTTTAATTGAATAAAAAAAGGAAACAATGAGCAATAATATAAAGCCATATTCTTTTGGAATTTAAAAATAGCCAAGATTCAAAAATTTCTAAAACTAATTTTTATATATAGGGAAAAATGGGGCTGCCCCACCCCATTTTTTCATCCCTATATCCCTCCTATATGTCATTCGAATTTCGTCAGAAACAGAGACTCCTACGGCCTCCATCCAAACGTCATTTTTAACGGTCGCAGGATTTTTTAAATCGACCATGTCTGGATGGAGGCCGTATGAGTCTCTGTTTCTAACGAAATTCGAATGACATATAGGAGGGATATAGGGATGAATATACATGACGATATTTTTCAAAAAAAATAAAAAAATTTGCTTAAAAATGGGCGGGGCAACCATGTTGGCTGCCTCCAAGGGGCATCCCCATCAAACCTTATATATAATATATGTAGTAAAGAAGATACAGAAATATAAATTTTATTTTTTGGATTTTTCAAGAATTTTTAATGATTTTTATAAGTTTTTTCGGGTTTTGCTATTTTTTGTTTTTTTTGAGATTTTTAGGGATTTTTGGTCTTTAGTTATAACATACAATAATAGATATTTTTTTGGAATTTTTAAAGATTATTTTATATTTTTTTGTATTTTTCAATGTAAACATGAGGTACAACGGCCCGAGCGACCAGACTTAACATAAATGTAGCCACTGGAGCCATTCTAAAAAGGGAGAAATTAGCTTTGGACCCAGCGCTTAGGTTCTGCTTGAAAAGTCCTTTCCTTAGCTTAGGGAATGGTTCTGTCTCTGCTTATATCAAAGCTGCTTTCTTTTTTTAAATAAATTCGATGTTGTTGAATTCTCAAAAATAGGAAAATAAGCTTTAAACGGCCCAAGAAAAATATGTGTGATTTATAATATTCCCGGTCACTTAAACTAATTTTCCTAGAATTTTTGGATACCAAAAGATATTTTTAATAAACAAAATACAAGAAATAAGAAACCATGTTCGATAGGGACCCAAATGTAATTTTAAGAAACTATTTATGCATCTAGAACCCCCTAAGCTAATAAAAGGGTATACATACAAAAAGTCTAGAATATATTCAATTAAAAATGTTGGTAGGGATATAAATTTAATTTCCCAAGATTTACAAGACCCGCAAGTAATTTAACCACAATTTATTACATATGAATCTGAATTTTATGGACTAAAAGGAAATACAAAATATCCAAGGCCCTCTATAAAATGTTGGCTCCCTCACGTGCACAAGCACGTGGGGTGATGTGGCAAGGGACCTATATGCAAATCTCAGGGTCCTTAACATAACATTTTCAAAAAAAATTGAACTACAGATGAAAGTTTTTATATTACATAATAAAATACAAAACTGCAGGAGTTGAAATGCAAAATACCCCTCGTTGGTGATTGGGAGATCGATGGCATTTCACTTATACCCGTGGACGGTCAGGATGTGTCGATACCCCTACGTGGATCAACGTCCTAGATTAGATCTCGGGTGAGATTTGGCGGTGATGGCATGGGATGATCCAATGGGTGGGAGTCGAACTGAAGCAAAGGGAGGATCAGATGGGTGCAGCTCTTCCCAAAGAACAAGGAAAAACAATAGCACAAATGAACTTTAATCTGCGATCTCTTCCTACAACAATAGTCTCTACGGTGGCTCAAATGCTCAAATCAATCCTCAAGGTTGTTCACCGCTACTGGAGGCTTCAGAAATGGTGGCATGCTCATGGCTGCTCGGTGAAGGTAAAACATTGTTCCTTCGACAAAATTGTCTTTACAGAAGCCTTTAACCTGCTTGACCTGCTCAAGAAGCTTCGATACACAAAAAGGATGTTCCAGGCGATCTGATTCAGGTGAAATGAAGTGGAAATTCTTTGGGGTAGAGCTCTCCGGTGAAGGGTGGTAGAGGAGAGCCAATCTCCCAATCTAAGGAGGATCAAGATGGATGAAGTGGTGCGAAGCGTAGAGAAGCGACGTGGAAAGATGATGGAGGTGAAATGGGTGGTGGAATGAGGTTGTGACAATGAGAAACACTGGCCCGAGAAGAGCTCCGATGAACTACGAGGACAAGAATCTACGCTACAATAGTTAATAGAAATCAAAATAAAAATGAGAAATTAGATCTAATACTAAAATCTGCATAATTCTATCGTTACATTATGGTTTAACCCATGGAGCAGGAAGCCAAGTGGAGCTCAGCCGAGCGTTCGCTGACGAACCCGGATCTCGCTCCTTCATTTTGCGTGCACACTACAAACCATTTGGGGAGAAGCTGTCACCTTACTAAACTAGGATTGGAATGGTGATGAATCCACGATTCATCACCTTTATTCTTTTATTTTAGCTTCATTTTCTTAGTCAAACACCTGTAAATACCCACTAATTCCAAAATTTTACTATTTTGCATGCATTTGTTAAATATGCATTTTTAATACTTTTTGTACTTAAATAAAAGAATAAAGAAGAAGAGAAAAAGGAAAGAAAAGAAAGGATGTGTTTATGCAATAAATACAGACTGACCCGAACCCCGAGAGAAGGTCAAGACTTGACCTGATCGACCAGGAATAAAGTAGGGGGAGATAGGATCTTCTGTCAAAAATCCAAAAAATAATTTGTACATAAATTCCATGTATATTTGTATAAAACTTGTACTATTTTATTTGTACATAATTTGACCTCAAAGTAATTATTTTTGTAAACAAAAGTTGTAAATAAAAATGTGTTGTAAATAATAAAATAATTGTCAAATAAAAAAATGTATATATTACAAATAATCACCCTCAGAAAAAGCCACAATGCGATCATTAAAATACTAATTCCGGCTCCATATGAACTCAAATTAAACCAAACTCACTTCCATTGTACTCTAAATTAAATTATCTTCCTAATAACCGTGATTTTCTAATTTTTGGAGTTACGGTTAAAAAGTCGATTTTCTAGAGTGTTTTGTGTAGTTTCACCACTATTTATTGTACATATTTATTCATATTTTTTTAATATAATATATATAATTATAAATAGGGTAAAATGGGGATACCCCCTGGGAGTCGCCAACTTGGCTACTCCCACCCCTATTTTCCCTCATTTTTTTATTTCTTTGGAAAATAAAAATATGTATATTCATCACTATATCCCTCTAACATTCTATTAAAATTTCGTCAAAAATAGAGAGTCCTAGGCCCTCCATCCAGACGTCATTTTTAACGGTCGTAGGATTATTTAAATCGACCCTGTTTGGATGGAGGCTATAGGAGTCTCTGTTTCTGACAAAATTTTAATAGAATGTTAGAGGCATATAATGATGAATTTACAAATTTTTATTTTCCAAAGAAATAAAGAAATGAGGGAAAAATAGGGGTGGGAGTAGCCAAGTTGGCTACTCCCAGGGGGCAGCCCCATTTAACCCTTGTAAATATTATTTTCATTAAAAATAAAAACAAAAAATATATAAATAATAAAATTAAAAAAATGTGTTTTAAAAATTATTTCCTTATTTGTACCTATGTATATTGTATTATATGTGTATAATGTGTGTATACAACTAACTTCCTTATATAAAAATCACCAAAAATAAAATATCTCTCATTAATTAGTTAATTTAATTTATTTACGAGATTCATATTTAATTATTTAATTTATTGAATTTATTTGAATTAATTGATTTTATAACCTACCATGTATATAAGATTTGATTTTATACCATTAATAGACACCATTAAGGTGGCCAATTAATTTTTGTAAATTAATTATTTTAATTATTTTATTAAATTCTAAATTTCATTTTTATTTATTTAATTTATTTATTTGTTTTATTTATTTAAATAGCCACTAATTACTTTCCTCAGTTGTACATATCTTCCATTTTTATTTTCCTTCTCTTTTTATTGATCTCTTCCTCCTCATTCACTCTTTGATCGATCTTTGGTGGAGAGGAGCTCGATCTCCGAGAGTCGTCCTGTTGAAGAAGGGTGCCTAGCCTCCGAGCCGTCCGGTGATAGCGCGTCGGCCCTCGTCGAGGCCATCATGGTATTTCCGAACCCTGAGGTGAGATCCAATTTTATTTCTTGTCTTTTTCTCTAGGATAAATGGTAGGTTGTATTTTCTCTTATTTTATTAGACTTTAGATCTCAAAAATACAAAAAAATCCATGACACTTTGTTCCGCTTCCGACACCGATTTTCCATTCCATTTTCTCGATCTCTACGCATTTCACATTCTACCTCGCACAACCTATTACCTCCAACCACGCACGGTGGCTGGAGTTACGGATCTCTCTTTCATCTCGTCGAAATCCGCCCATTCACACATTCCGTTTTTGTATATAAATAAAAAAATACACACAAAAATAGTTTTTCTTATTTATCTCATATTTATTTTTAAATCATGCTCCTTGTGTTCGACCCTGTTCGCTATAGCAGGTAAAAAGAATAGAGAAAACCGCTTGCATGTGCTTTGATTGATTGATATCTTATTAAGTGGTTAAAATATAAATTTTTCTCGTTGACCGAATTGATCGATTAAGGACTACGACTTCGTGATTTATTTTCAACCTTAGTCGCATCGACTTTCGCGTCATCAGAATGGTATCGTTGCCAGGGAGCTCAGCTTTGTAGTTATTTTTCTATTTTGTCTCTCTATATTATAATTATTTTCTGACCTTCTCTCTTTGATTTTTGTGCAAGGTACTGCTTAGACGACTTGAAGTTTCTTTTTGGAGGACTCACACAGGAGGAAGAGTAGGGAGGAGAAGAAGACTATCATTTTATTTGAGAGAACAATAATTGTTGTAATAATTTAGGACTTTGGACCTGTAGACTTGGACACTTTTCTCGGGGTCTGTTTCACCAAGTGCCAGTGCACTTGGGGACCTCACCGCCGTTTTCGTGTTTTTGATTTACTGCCATAACTTGCTATTTGATTCTTGCGGTTTAGCCCCTAGACGTAGGAATTTTAATTGATTGTGACGTAATATTCTAAGGCCCAACACCTAATTACTTATCTGTTCCTATAGAACGTAATTGGACTTTACTAAAATTAATTGAAAAAGTTAGTTTAATTGAATTTGAGACCACGTGCCGTGAGGAGTCACATACAGCGCTGGCAGGACCCGTTGTGGCGGGCACCGAGTGACTCCCAAGATCGGACTCCGGACTCGATTCGGTTAGCTAACTATTGTTCTTCACGATTAATAGAAGTTGCTCGTCTAAGGACGATTTCCTCGTGCACCATATAGTTAGTTTACATTCTGTATTTAATTTATGCGCGGATCATATTGCATGTAGAGTGTTGGAGTAAGGTACGCATTTCTATCACTACATGCATCATCATGTTTGACCGTGCATCAGCTTTTTCAACTTCCTCCCCCTGTTTTCAACACAATTTAATCAAAGAGGAAATCGGATAACTCGGTAGGCATTTTTTTTGAAAAAAATAAAAAAAACAGAAAATCAAAAATTAGAAATTGGGACTGCTAACTGAACTTGACCCTTAAAAATAAATGTAATGAATTCCTTAATGTATTGGGAGAGAAATACCCTCATTGATTGCGCTTTTACTTGCTCGCGTACACACAAAGGAGTAGTGTCCGAATCCTATAAAAGCATCCTAAGTATTTGTACAACTTTATCTTATCAGTAAACTCTAAAATTGAAAAGATAAAAGATCAAATCTCACTGATGAATCCACGATTCATCGCCTTTATTCTTTTATTTTAGCTTCATTTTATTAGTCAAACACCTGTAAATACCCACTAATTTCTAATTTTAGCATTTTGCATGCATTTGTTAAAATTGCATTTTTAACACTTTTTGTACATAAATAAAAGAATAAAGAAGAAAAGAAAAAGAAAAGAAAAATAAAGGATGTATTTATGCAATAAATGCAGACTGACCCTAACCCTGAGAGAAGGTCAAGACTTGACCTGATCGACCAGGAATAAAGTAGGAGGAGATAGGGTCTTCTGTTAGAAAAAAACCAAAAATATCTTGTAAATATTTTTTCATGTATAGTTGTACAAATCTTACATTATTTTATTTGTAAATAATTTGACCTCAAACTAATTATTTTTGTAAACAAAAGTTGTAAGTAAAAATGTGTTGTAAATAAAAATAATAAGTGTAAAATAAAATAATGTACTTATGGCAAATAATCGCACTCAGAAAAAAGCCGCAAAGAAATCATTGAAACACCAATTCCGGCTCCATACGAGCTCAAATAGAACCAAAACCATTCCATTATACTATAAATTAAATTATCTTTCAAATGACTGTGATTTCATATTTTTTGGAGTTACGGTTAAAAAATCGGTTTTCTGGGGTGTTTTGTACAGTTTTCCCATATACTTGTTGTATATATTTTATTCATATTTATTTTTATAATGTATATATTTGTAAATATTGGTTTCATAAAAAATAAAAAAATAAAAAAATTATTAAAAAAATCTTTTATAAAAATATTTCCTTATTTGTACCTATGTATATTGTATTATATGTGTATAATATATGTATATAATTAATTTCCTTAAATAAAAATTACCAAAAAAATTTAAAATCTCACATTAATTAATTTAATTTATTTAATTACGAAATTCATATGTAATTATTTAATTTATTGGATATATTTGAATTTATTTGGTTTAATAACTTGCCTTGTATATATGATTTAATTCCACACCATATATGGCCACCATTAAGATGGAAAATTGATTTTCAATTAATTTATTAATTTATTTAATTTATTTATTACGAATTTCGTAATTAATTATTTAATTAATTTATTAATTTAATTATTTTATTAATTCACTCAATAAACACTTTCCTTATATGTGAATATTTTCCATTTTTGATTTTTGTCTCTTTTTAATGGGCTCCTCCTCCCTCATTTCCTCTTGATCGATCTTTGGTGGAGAGGAGCCCGATTTCCGAGAGGTTTCTTGTTGAAGAGGATCCTAGCCTCCGGTCCGGTCGGTGACAACGATTTGTGCTTCGTCGAGGCCATCATGACGTGTCCGAACCCCAAGGTGAGATCCACTTTTACTTGTCGTTTCTCGTAGGTAAATTGTAGGCTTAGATTTTAGCGTAGGTATAGTTTTTAGAATTTAGATCATAAAAAAAATCTCCACACATTTTCGCCCGACACTGATTTTTCATCTCATCTCGTGATCTCCGCACTTCATTTCTACCTCGCATAACTTTTCACCTCCGACCACGCACGATGTTCGGAGTTTCGGATCCCTCTCCCGCAACGCCGAGATCCGCTCATTCACCGTTCCTATTTTTGTGTATAAAAAAATAATAAAAAATAATAAAATTCACATAATTGTTTTTTTCTTGTTTATCTCACATTTGTTTTTGTAGGGAAAACATTAAAAAAATAAAATTTTTGGTGTCTTTTCTCTTTAACAATTGTTTTGCAAGAAAATAAAAATAAATTGTTTTTCCTATCTCCAATTATTGTTTTTGCAGGTCAAGTTAATAAAAAAATCACTTGTCTTTTTGTTTTCTAACATCTTGTTTTCTCTTAAAAATAATCTCTTAAAAATCCAAAAATAGTAATTTCAGTTTCTGATTGTAGATATGGTCTTGTAGTTTCTCTTAAAAATAATCTCTTGGAGTTTTGGTCATTCATTTTTTATTCTTCTTTTAAAAAAATAAAAAAATAAAATTTGAAAAACCACCAAAAATTCACTTTTGGAAATTTGACTACTTAGTTTTTCAATCGTGCTCCTTGTGTTCGACCCTGATCGCTATACCAGGTAAAAAGAATAACGAAAAGCCGCTTACATTTGTTTTCTTGATTGATCTTTTATTGAGTGGTTTAAAATATAAATTTTTCTCGTTGACCGATTCCCGTGGTTGAGAACGACGACACCTTATTTTCATATTATTTATCCTATCTCGACCGCGTGGTTTTTGTGTCATCAGAATGGCACCGTTGCCGGGGAGCACGGCTTTGTAGTCATTTTTCTATTTTTGTCTCTCTATATTATAATTGTTTTCTGACCTTCTCTCTCTAATTTTTGTACGAGGTACTGCGTAGACGACTTGGAGTTTATATTTTGAGGACCCGCATAGGAAGAAGAGCAGGAAATTGAAGAAGATTTTTTTTTAGAGAGAACAATAAATTTTATAATAATTTAGGACTTTGAACTGTGGACTTGGACTATTTTTCGGGGTCTGTTTCGCCAAGTGCCGGTGCACTTGGGGGACCTCACCGTCATTTTCTGAGTTTTTGATTTAATCGCCATAACTTGCTATTTGATTCTCACGGATTTGGCCCCTAGACGTAGGATTTTTGTTGATTGCGACGTAAATTTTTAAGGCCCAAGCACCTAATAGAATATCTGTTTCTATAGAACGTAATTGGACCTTACTAAAATTCACTGAAAAAGTTAGTTTAATTGGATTTGAGACCACGTGCTGTGAGGAGTCACATACAGCGCTGGTAGGACCCGTTGTGGCGGGCACCGAGTGACTCTCAAGATCGGACTCCGGACTCGATTCGATTAGCTAACTATTGTTCTTCACGATCAATAGAAGTTGTTTGTCTAAGGTTGATTTCTTCGTGCATCATATAGTTAGTTTATATTCTGTCTTTAATTTTATGCGCGGATCATATTGCATGTAGAGTGCTGGAGTAAGGTACGCATTTTCTATCTCTGCATGCATCATTGTGTTTGACCGTGCATTGGCTTTTTCGACTTCCTCCCCCTGTTTTTGGACTCAAATCAATCAAAGAGGAAATCAAAAAGCTCGTTAGGCGTTATTTTCTGAAAAAAATCCAAAAAATAGAAAAATCAAAAATTAAAAAAATGGGACTGCTAATTGAACTTGACCTCTAAAATTAAACGTAACCAATTCCTCATTGTATTGGGAGAGCAACCCCATCATTGTCTGCGTTTTTAATTGCTCGCGTACACACTAAGGAGTAGTGCCCAAATCCTATTCAAGTCTCCTAAGTGTTTGTATAACTTTTGTTTGATCACCTAACTCCTAAAATTGAAAAGATAAAGACCGAACTCTCGCGGTCAGATTTGCGTTTAGTTGGTGAACTGGGGATTTGCTTTGTGTTTTGAATGTCTATCCCACCCTCCCTCCCTTCATTTCCCTCTATTCATGATGGGTCACATTCCATTCCTGCCCGATTTCGCGGCTTCTTATCTTCATGCCCATCATTCCCGCCCACTCTCTTGGGAGGTCGGAACTCCGCCCGATTTCTCATTTTCTCCCTACCCACCCTCCCATTCGAGATATGCTGTGAGTGAAACCCGAGGATACCAGATTGACCAAATACGAGACCCGGGTGTTCACCTTACTGAGATGAGAGTGCATCCCGTAGACAATCATAGGGTGCAGTTACATGCTTTACATGACTTCTATCCTAGGATGATGGATGAAAACCATGATCAAGAAGCACACTCCGCTTCTACGTTGAGACCATTCGTTCTAGATTTAGAGTTCATTGATCTACTGCCAAAATTTTCAGGGGAAGTGCACGAGGAACCTTATTTACATGTCGATGAGTTTGAGGATTTTTGTACATCACGATCATATTCTAATGTCTCTTCTGAGGACTTGATGTTGACCACCTTCTCATTCACACTTCAGAATAGAGCCAAGAGTTGGCACAAGCGAGTCAAAATAAGGAAAAGGATTGAAAATATATTTGATACAAAATTTAAAAGTTAGAAATTCAATTGTAATTATATACAATATGCGTCCAAAACCTAATTTTTACATAAGAACTCTATTAAACATCAAACTTTTTAAAGGATTTAGAATTTTTAACATGAACTTTAAAACGAGTAGAGTGAAAATGAAGTGTATATCCATTAGATATATGTTTGTGAAGATCATCAAATAAAAATATCAGGATTGGTTTCACTACAAGACAAAGAGTTTTTAGTAACTACAGATATTTTACAAAAACATCCCTTCAGCTACTGAGAATTCAAACTATGCTCTTTAGTTATTTTCAATTCTGTTTAATTCTTGTATTTTGCAAATCAGTCCTTGCAAAAACTTGCTAGTATCTTGCAAAACATAATTCCTGAAATTAGGAAATGTATTCATATTAAGGATCTTTTAATTCCCGTTTATTTGATAAATGGTGGAGATTTATTGGATTAAAATGGATTTTTCATGAATTACTAAATAATACATATGCTCTATGCTTAAAAGCCAATATTAAAATAGAAACATTTCATAAAATTACGGAAAATATTCATCGTATAGTACTTGATCGAATGAAACTTGGCGTATTATTCATTGACATTCATTTACAATTTTGCTCAATAAGTGCAATATTTCGCAAAACAAAAAATGACCCTAAATGCACATTGCATATCATCCATGATTTATTGAGAATTTTCTATAGTTGTTTGGTCTATTTAAAACTTAAATTCATCAAAATAGAATCTTTGCATTTTTCATTTTTAATAAATTATTTATTTCAAATTTCCAAAAATTACATTACCTTGCATTTACATTTCCACATATTTATCTTTTTAAATTTATTAAAATATTGCATTTTCATCACTGAAAATTAAAAAAATATTACATGCATTGTATTTATTTCCTTTTAATTTAGAAACTACAAGAAAGATGTTGAGGATTTATCACTGAATACAATTTTAGGGAAAATAATATTTAGATTTTTAAGGCTAAATTTGATAGGTAAACCCATCATTCAAAACAAACCCAATTCCCTAACAATGAGACTTAGAATTCTATTATGTTTATTTTACCTTTGCATATTTCTCTCTCTATATAAACACCCAAAAAATCTCAAAAGCCTAGAAATCCAAATATAATTATTTGCCAATTTATTATATTTTTATCACCATTTTAAAATAAAAACATTATTTTATCACAAATATATATAATCACATTTTCCATTATTCTTTTTTAAAATGAATAAAAGTTCAATTGAATTTTTACAAAATCATGATAAAAGCATAATACAATAAAAGCCCAAAAACATTCCATCATATTCCATGCATTGTGACACACTCATTTCAATTTCATGGCATGCATTGCTACACTTCTTAAATATATATTAGCACATAATTTGGATTGACTAAATCGATGAAAGCCACATCTAGGATCTTCACCGCCTCCTTGAGTTCGATCTTGATATGCTTACCAAGGAAAATAAAAAGTATACCACACAGTCTAGATTTCGCATACATTTTAGTGTGATTTTTTATTAGTCATTTTCTAACCCCATTATACTACAACTAGGCAAGATTAATTGGGGTAAAAAGTAAATAATGAAATGGTATTATTGCTAGGGATGTGGAACGAGTTTTAGGGATCACGTCATTTAGTAAATTCAAAAGTTTTGTTATTTATTTTAATTGTGTGTCATTCCATTTCTTTTCTATTACCTATGTTTGTTACTTTTCCATTATTGCATATTCGTTTTATTTGTGTTTTTTACCATTCTATTGGGCTAATCCACCCCATAATCTTGGACAAGGCTTGGTAATTTTGAGCAGCTTCTCGTGGATCTTCTTGTGGATTTTTTATTTTATGACATGCATATGAATGCAAATAGACAAGATTCTATACAAGTATATTTAACTTGTAGTCAGCTACATTATTTTGTAACTTTTATTTTGAAATGTTTGTTACTTTTATAGTTTTAGATGAAAAATAGAACATCAAGAGATAGTATAAAAGTGAAAACAATTAAAAGCATTTAAAATGCAATTGGTACACACTATACAAGCTAGAAATTCAGTTGTACTTGTATAGAATATAGGCCCAAAACCTAATTTTTAGAGAAGGGCTCTATTTAAGCTTAAAGTACTTTTAGAATTCAAAGGAATTTTTAACATGAACTTTATGGCGAGTAAAGTGAAAATTAAGTTTATATGCATTAGGTACGAGTTTGTGAAGATAAGCATAGAAAAAATATAAGGTTTGGTTTCACTACAAGAGAAAAGTATTTTTAGTCACTAAAGTGGTTGTAATGTAGTTGCTATGTGGTGGAAACATGGTCGCTAACGTCCTTGATTAGGCCACTTTTACCTCCATTAATTATGTCAATTTGTTGTATGTAGTAAAAAAACACATAAATATGCAATTAATTGCATATGTGGTTAATTGTTTATTTTACTTGAGAAAATCCATGATGAATGCAAAAAATGTAGATTTAATCTCACTTGAAACAAAATCACTGATTAGGTTATCCAAATGAATTTATTTTTTAGCTACGAATTTGGTCTTTAAATTGCATTTCGAAATAAGCATGTGCAGAATGCAATCGTCAGATAAGAGGTATAATTAAACATCGAACTGTAATGATCAGAAATACAGCTAATAACTTTTGTGGCCCACAGGAGGAATCGAGAGAGCACCGGCAACGGCAACCCAAATGTTCGTCGTCACCAACTCGACGCGGATTCTGGAGTTCAAACAACACACGCCAATGTCCAGAGAACCCGTCAACCTCCGTCTCCTTCCCCCACATTTAATTAGTATGTATATCTACAAAACTACAGATTTAATTGCAAGAGATTCTCAAGGAGTCTCTGCATCTGGACGCCCTTAATTTGTGACCTTTCTTGCATTGCAAAACTACTTTGGAACTCGGCTCTTACCGATGAACATTATCTGCACTAAGGCCATGTTTAGACGAGACTCCATCGAAAAGTATATATATGCTGTATCTGACGAAAGACTTTTGAGTTTTGACCAAAATGGCATTGATATTCACACCAGCTGTAGTTTGTATTTGGTGATGATTAATCGGATGAGTGAGTAGGAACGAATTTTCCTGCAACAAGAGCGAAACCATTAATTAGGCGTGGCGCCAGCTGTGGCTCTCTCATTGAGCAGTCCCCTTCACGACACCGCGTCCTCTCTCTCCATCATCCCTATAAATACACACACATTACATACAACCTCCGCAACTCTACACATCACAGACACTTCTCCCGCCTTCGCTCTTTCATCTCTTCTCGCCTCTCCCCTCCCCAATTTTAATATATGGCCGCTCTCCTTTGTCGAGGAATGCCGACTCTGATTCCGATGGTCTTTCTGTTAACCCTGTTTGCTGCTAGCGCTTACGGTGGCAGTTTCTATCAAGATGTGGACGTAACATGGGGCCAAGGGCGGGGCAAGATACTCGACAACGGCCGGCTCCTCGCGCTGTCGCTCGACAAGTACTCAGGCTCCGGCTTCCAGTCGAAGAACCAGTACCTGTTCGGAAAGATTGACATGCAGATCAAGCTCATCCCTGGCAACTCCGCTGGCACCGTCACCACCTTCTACGTGAGTAATTCAGTTTGATCACTAGTGTGGAACTCACAATTTCTCTCGGTGGTATTTAATCAAAGTCTTTATACTTCGATTCTTATTAGAACAAGCACATGCAGATGCAATGAATAGATCAACAAATCGAACTCTTCTGAAGGGATATGTTTTGACAGTTATGTATATTCTTGACGTGGATGCATGTGATATTGTTTTGTTGCAGCTATCTTCGCAAGGGCCCAACCACGACGAGATAGACTTCGAGTTTCTGGGAAATGCCAGCGGAGATCCTTACACCATCCACACCAACGTGTACTCCCAGGGCAAGGGGAACCGGGAACAGCAATTCCGCCTCTGGTTCGATCCCACCAAGGACTTCCACACCTACTCCGTCCTCTGGAACCCCCAGCACATCATGTGATTATCTAACTGGCTACCCTCCTCGATTCTTTAATTCACTGGTTAATTAATTGGTGCACAATATACTTCAACTACGTCGACAGTAATCGATATGATGATGATGATATCTTGTACATCTGCTGTGCAGATTCTCAATTGATGGCATACCGATAAGGGATTTCAAGAACAACGAGAAGATCGGCGTGCCGTTCCCCAAGAGCCAGCCCATGAGGGTCTATGCGAGCCTGTGGAACGCGGACGATTGGGCGACGAGGGGCGGGCTGGTGAAGACCGATTGGAGCCTCGCACCCTTCACCGCCTCCTACAGGAGCTACAACGCCGATGCGTGCGTGTGGTCGTCCTCAGGAACCCCGACGTGCCCAGATTCGAGATGGAGCTGGTTCGAGCGGGGCCTGGATGACATGGGGTACAGGAGGATGAGGTGGGTGCAGAGGAAGTTGATGATCTATAATTACTGCGCTGACACCAAGAGGTTTCCTCAGGGCCTTCCTTTGGAGTGCACCCGCGCTGCTCTTTGATCACAGATACATACAGTTATACCTTTTAGACGCCCATGTCTTCATTGATCATTAGTTATTTATTGTAATAAAGTATGCGTCGAATAAAAGATACACTGGATTTGGAGTGAAGAATGCTATTATCCATGTTTTTTATATTATTGAACTTTTCCTTTGGCACAAGTCTAAGGGATAAGGGTAGGTATCATTAGGAATAACATATAAGGGACTTGCAGGTATTTGTTATTATACAATTGTTATTAAGAGAATGGATAAAGTGGGGTAATTAATTTAATGCAATTAAATTTTAGTTTGATAAATCTATGTAATTATATTAGCAGTCAAATCGTTGTCAAATGAGAAGCAAATTGTGTTAAAGGGAAAGTTGAGAATTCTCAAATTTAAAACAAGTTGAGTTAGGTTGAAATTATATTAGTGCTAAATATGCGGTCGACTTATATATGAGTTATCATCCCAATCTCTTGTTGCAACAATAGAGATAGGGGAATAGAGGACCACACACACGTCTTCAACTCCAGCTCGGGAGAGTCAGTTCAGATCTCGATATTTTTGCTACAAGTTTCATTTAACATGTCAGATAAACTAATCTGTTGGATCGATTTGAAATCCGACCATTGTGGGAAGACGAACCAACTCGATGCTCTAGATTCTACTGACTTGGGATCTGAATGCTCGTCCTCATTGTTGGATGGTTACGGACTTGGAAGGTCACGACCATGTCTTCAAAAACCCCTCCCGTACATAAACTCTTCACTCGCAAGAAACCTTTCTCGTTCTCTAATCTTCCAATGCGAAGCTCCTCGACTCTTTTCTTTTGGTTGCCGTTCTGTGAGGAGCTTTCGAGGACAATCTCGTTAGTCTACGCAATTGTAGATCACATACCATTGTATCTTGGGAGCGAATCACTAGCACCCTATGTATCGATATTGTTGGGAAAATATCGTATCTAAGGAAAGTCCATTCTAATGGGCGCTTCAGTGATCTTTGCTCTAACCCATTTCAATTTAGTTTGTTGAGATTTGTTTATTGCTTTGCTATTCCCAGATCTCAGCCTAATTAATTTTATCGCAAATTAAATCAGTTCCTATTTACATTTTGTAATTGAATCATGAATACTAAATGCATGATTATTTGTTTAATAATATGTAATTTTATCAAGACGATTCATGTTAATATGGATAATTAATGCTTATTATATATATCATGTTGATTATGGCTACAAAAATCTTGGAGAAGATATCAGGAATCAAGATTTATATTATGTCTAATACAATATTTAAATCGAGAGTAGATATAACCGATATGCTTGAAAATTTTGGTGGTCAGAATTTCAAACGTTGGTAGTAACGCATGAACATTTGGTTGACCTCCAAAGGTCTTATGTGAATGCTTGAAACTGAAAGTCCCAAGGTGGATCAAGAAAACCTCTCACCCGATAGCCATAAGCCACAAACTACATGGAAGGAATGTGATCGTATATGGCATGGTTGCATCTTGTTGGCTCTGTCCAACACGTTGTTTCACCTATATTGTTGATCTCCGTAGATTGAGAAAGGGCTATGGGAAGAACTTGATAAGAAATATAACATCGAGATCTCAATATAGTGAAGTGCTATGTTCCCAAATTCTTGAAGTTTTCCATGGCCGAGGAGAAGTTGGATTCTGAACAGGCACATGAGTTTCAACTCCTTCTCAATGGATTAGAAGATGCCGAAGTGAAACTTCCAACCAAGTCATATGAAGAATTTGGTATGACTCTAAAATAAAGAATGGAGAAATTTTCTATTGATGACCTCATGATGGTAATCGCCATAGAAGAAGCAAAAAACCTATGATTAAAGCAAAGGTAAATTTCATGACCTTAAGGGCAAAGAAAAAATGGATACATGTAGTAACAACAAGGATAAAATAAAACCAAAGGACAAGATCCAGAAAAAGGTAAATACTAAACCATGTTGACACCATAACCAAGTTGGCCACTGGAGGAAAGATTGTTCGTCCTTAAAGGTTGAACCAAAGACTATAGATGGTAGTCCATACATGACTATGATCACAGTTGGACTTGTGGCTAGCGATGGGGGAGCCAATGTCCATATCTATTCTGACAAAACTTTGTTTTTACCTATCAGACAAGTTGTAGTGGGATTGTGAAGAATGGAGAATGACTCTACAACCAGGGTGGTAGGGCTAGAAAATCAATAAATATAATGTAATATACAATGAAATGCCATGCAATGTAGGAGAAATTTGTCATTTTTATTTGGTTTTTAGCAATTTAAAATGATGCAGTCTGCTACACAAAATGTGATGCATGCCAACAGAATTAATATGCAAGCGATTATCTCCTTTAAAATAATCAAATTCCTGCAATAAAAAAGTTCCAATTTTAGTATCAATTGGAGCACAAAGATATTTTACATCTCTAAATATGGAATTGAAATGAGGAGCAATTGAAATAATAAATACATAGAATTTAGCATCTTAAATTATTCAGCAAATAAGAGAATAGACTATGCCATGAGGAAGAGCATAAAAATAGCAATAAAATGAAATTGAAATTACTCAATATATGCTTAGGATATTGAGAAAAGAGTCTAAGGGCATAATTGTAATAAAAACATGGAAAGAAAATGGATGAAATACGCATATATGTCTTTGACAAGGGCATAAATGTAATAATTGCAACCCGACGATGCCTCATTGCAATTTCTCCAAGCACGACACTTGAGGCACATGTGTCCGGAAGGACCTTTCTACAATTATGAGAACTTGGCAAGTCTGAGATGCAAATTACCCGACTGCATGCACCTGGAATGCATGCAAGGTGATGAATTTCCTTTTCATCACCTTTATTCTTTCATTTTGACTTTAAATTCCTAGCTAAATGCATGTATATATCATTAATTTGCAAAAATAAAATACTTTGTAATTTGTACAGAATATTGTAGAAAATATTGTATTATTTATGTAATAAATTCCAAAATTAAGGAATAAAGGAAGAAAAGAAAAAGAAACGAGATACTAGAGGTATTAAATAACCCTGGACCCAAGACCCAGTCATCATGATGACTTGGTCGACAAGGAATAAAGTAGGGGGAGATAGGGTAGATGAACTGTACAGAAAAGATATAAAAACTCCATTTTTAATTCATATGTAATTACTTTTTGTGACTTATTTTAATTTATTATTTTTCCACATCAAATAATAAAATCTTGACATAAATATTATAAAAATACAATGAAAAATATAAAATTGATTTCATAGAAAAATAATACATGGTGTGCCCGGGAAACACAAAATAAGAAGCCAAAATACAAACTTTACACACTTGTATCTTCTCCGTACTATATCAAAATGGACCAAAATCACTTTTAATTGCATATAATTAGTGAGATATTTAGTGAAGGTGGTTTCGTTCAATTTAAAGTTAAGATGCAAAATTTAGGTTTTGGGCACCTATTGTGCTATATACTTGTATATTTTATTTAATATATTTATTCTTTGTATTTTTCAAATTATTTTATTTTTATAAAATTATAGATATTATTTAAAACATATGTACATAATTAAATTAAACTAAAATCATCAAAAAGAAAATAAAATAAGTAATATATTATAATACATAGGTGAAGTATACCGATATCTACCTATAATGTGTACTATAAATTAATTAAGTACACAAATAAAGTCAGAAAAATATAGGAAAATTGCCCAATTGTGTATTAAAACAAATCAAGAATGTATAAAATACATGTATAAAATAATAATATATATTACAAAACAAAAAATAAAAACATCAGAATACATGTATTTATACTTATATTTTACATGTAAATATTACCTTATAATAATTCACCTCGAAAAAATATGTATAATATACTACACAAATTTAGAAATGTTTTTATTTTATAACCTAAAAACAATTGATTCATTTTATATTTATAAATGATTTTACAAGTCTTTTATTTCTCTTTTCCTGGTTGGTCCACATGGACCAACCAGTACCCTTCTTTCGTTGACTTGAGTCAATTGTATGTCCACCCTTCGCCTTTTGTCAGAAGTTTATGATGACCCGACTTCTTCCGTTTTTCACGCTTCCACCGTGTCTCCCTCACCCTCGAGCCATTCACCACTCCATAGCCTACACCTCCTTGATTCGTGCCAGTGACCACCATTACATGCGAAGAAGCATCAAGAACGCATACCCGTTGTCAGAGCTTGAATCCACTGCCGAAGGTTGGAGAACAAGCAGATGGAAGTCAGCCCCTGTCGGAGTTCTTGGAGTTCTTCCAAGCAACTCGAGAGTCGTTGGATCTTCGAATGAGCCCAGACCTAATCTTCACCTTCCATTTTTATGCGAAAGAGGTGTAGCAGCAGAGCCATCGGATGGGACACGTGGAGCACGTATAATAGTTGGATGAGAAGTGTTTAAGTGGTAAAATTTGCAACCAACCCCCTCCGCATTTTTGTCTATTGTAAAAGGTTCTGTAAATATTTTAATTAAGTACAAAACTTTGTGAACTAATTGCATGTGCCCTGCAGGTTTTAACTTTGTATTTTCGTCCAGTGCTAGGTCACCACACATGGACCCCGCGTGAGTGGGTCACGGCTTTTGTATTTATTATTTAGTACCCAAATCAAGTTGCATTGTAAGCTTTATGGTTATTTTGTATGTGAGCCTCTAGAAATTATTTTATTTGCAAATATACCCCTTTTGGCTTGATTTATTTTTATTGATGCTTTCTATTTATTAAAATAGTTCTTGTTCTCTAAAAAATTGGCAAAAATATTTGTAAGCACATGATTGGTTGTTGGTTCACGCTGTATATTTTATTTATCATTTTGCATGCATTTACTATTTTTTTAAAAATAAAAAAGAGCTATTTGAATCCCTGTTTGACTTAGAAAATATAAAAATATATATAAAACCTATTCTAAAAATTATAAAAAAAAATTTATCCCATGTTAATTAGCATATTTTATAACTCCATACCAGAAATTACAAAAGAAATCTCAAAAGAACCCCCAAAAATTAGCAATCTCTTGGTAACCGAAAAATAATTATAAAATATTTTCTAAAAATCGAAAAAGTAGTTTTCTGGCTTATATATATCAATGTATTAAAATTGATTTTGAGAAATTTTGAAACCATTAGATATTTTTAAATCTTAAATCAATTCGAAATATTTAAAAAGATTTTTTTGTTTCATTTATGATTTAAAAATATAAAAAACTGCAAAAGTTCTCCATAAATTTACAAAAATAGAAAAAGATTTGAAAAACATAAAAACATTTTATTTTGAAATTTTGACTATATATAGTCATACTTATATGTATTATACCATATATATCATATATAAACATATATATAATTGATGAATCTATTAGCAAAAACATCTATAAAAATGTGTAAATACAATAAAATACCAATGCACATGTCCTTGTTAATACTACGTAATTAAAACATATTTTCCAAAATAAAAGAATAAAGAGAAAAGAAAAAGAAAGAAGGATGTAATTATCAAATAAGTACCGACTGACCCAAACTCCGAGAGAAGGTCAATAAATGACCTGATCGACAAGGAAGAAAGTAGGGAGAGATAAGGTCTTTTTATTGCCACCGAATACCTATTCCTATAAATAATTATATTTAATTTATACTCTATACAAATTATATTTTTAACATTTGTGCAGACCCTTAATAATGAAATAAAAATAAAATAAAAATCTGGAAACACAAAAAAAAAATAAATCCAAAGTCATGGTACAAAAGACACACATGTTTATTTTGTGTAGAACATTTATTTAATCAATATATCTACTTATTTTATATAAAATAAAATAAAAATCATTTTATATTCCTCAAATTATTTTTTAAATAATTAAATTATAAAAAATGTATTTTGGTAAAATAATAAAATAAAAATACATGTAGATAATATATAGATATATTATACCTGTGTACAATACACTATATTTTATATATTGTATATATGATGTCATAAAAATAATTAAAATTCGTAGAAAATCTTATAGAAAAATAAACATTTTTCATTTTATCCATTTTTTATTTTAAAATCATGTACTATTTTTATTTAATATTGTTTCATTTTGTAAATTCCTAATTTTCTATTGGTCCACATGGGAATGTTGATCGCGATCAACCTCCCCCTCTTAAGACCCGACCCATCAGATTCATCGTTAGACTCGATTTCTCGGAATTTTCTCGATTGGGTCTGACCACAATTTACCTTGCTTTTTGTGCCTAAATCTTATCTTAGGACCTGTGATCCTCGCGGATCCCTAGGCGAGTTCGGATATATCTAGGGTTTCGCATGCTTCACCGATCTTTCTATACCCTATGACCAACCTATAAATGCTTCGCTTCGCCTCTATCACTTTCAAGCTCGTGCCTCACTGCTACCTTACTCCCTAACCACCTCCATCAGTGTGACAGCCTTACGGAGATCCATTTGGAGCTGGGTTTGGTGACGATTTGGCTGCAGCTTATCAACGTGGTCGGAGCTTTGTCGTGTGTATCCTCACGCGCCTTCAGCAGCTCAATTGAGACTAGAACCCCGCCGTCTACTTTGCCTGCACTCTTTGAGTCCATCAGGACCTCCAAGTACCCTTTATCTCACCCACATTTTCCATTTCATCCATATTAAGTACATTACCTCCGTTGCTGCTCCACTTGCTCCGACCAGCTGTTCAGAGCCCTGTTCTGTGCACCTACCTGCTCTGGTCGATTTCCGACTCATCCCTAGTATCTCTTTGCAATCTGATCACCCAAACCTTGCTTAATGAAGCAAGGTTAGACTTAGACTCCTTCCTCCACCTACGCTGGAAATCCCATTCACCTCCCAGTTGTTTCTCTTATTTTCATCTCGAAATAACCGATGGCAGAGGTATCGCCTTCAAGCCGCTATTCCCCTTGCAGGTCCAGAATGTACGAGGTGGCTCTAATCGAGCCTCAACTCTAACGTCAGAGCATGTCTAGGAGGTGGAGCACCACCCAGCCTATCTGATCAAACCCATCCAGTAGATGCGGAGCTCCATTCCGAAGCTATCAGGCCTTTGGGAGTTTTGATCCGACTAGCAGATTGCCACATATCACCGGTCGAAGTTCCCCGGATACATTTTCTTCCAACATCCTTCTTGACCTTCATATTTGAAACCGCACACCTAGATTTGATCCGAGCCACACGATCGAGTTGTAGTGTCAGACGTCAGATCTTTGCAGCGTGCTAATCTACACCGCACGTCTTGAGGCTTTCCAGAGGCGTTAGATTTCCAAAAAATGGCTGATCAGAGCTGTACACACACACCTCTCCCCCGTACCATTAGATTCTTTTCAAGAGATCATTGGGGTTGTTGGTCACCTCACGTGCTACTCACGTGCCTCAATGGTATTTTGCTATTTTCCCCCACATATCTGTTTATTTCTCTTTAGTCCAATAAATAAAAATTGTAGTTAAAAACTTATTGTAAGGCCACTGTAGTTTTTATATTTGTTATTTAGTCCATTTGAGTTGTAGTCTAGTGCATTCGCACAAGCTTTATATGATATTTGTAGTTTTTGTCTTAAGCTCTATTGTATTATAGGATGAATCTTAAGTTTTGAAAAATCCATATATACCCCTATGTGTAGCATTTCACATGCTACGCATGCCTTTTTTGGATAAATTGTATAGTGGCCCTCGAAGTTCCTAGTTTTGTAATTTCAGAGGCCCATAAACTTAAAGTAATTACAGTTAGGTCCACGCAAACTATTTTTAATTACTTGTCTTTTATTTAATGAAATAATAATTAAATTGACTCCAAAAATTGCTTAAAAATTACATGTAGTCCCTGATTGCATGTTTAATTTATGGTGTTCTTTACTTGTTGATTTTTATGTATTTTCTATTATCAAAAATTTAAAAACCTTTAAAAAGTGTCCTGACTCCCTTAGAAAAATCATAAAATTCGAAAATATATCCAAAAATTCTAAAAAATAGAATAGTTTTATTTTATTATCCTTAAGCTCTATTATCATTTTTGCTCAAAAATATTTCATAAAAACCAAAAAATTGCTAAGCACTTGAAAACTCTTAAAAATATATAAAATCATAAAAAAATCCAAAATTTGCGATTCCAATATCTGTTTTAGATATTTGCTTATATTTTATCATAAAAATTATTTTCAAGAGTTTTTGGGCACTTCACCGATTTTTAATTTGCAAATTACTCCTGACTTTCCACTTTTTGTCTATTTTATCAATGTTTGAATTTTAGAAAATCATAAACCCTCTTTAAAATATCCAAAATTACAAAAAACACTATAAAACATATAAAATCCAAAAATATTTTTATTATAATTTTCTGAGATTTTTTACCAT
Organism: Ottelia alismoides; assembly: GCA_037367405.1. Taxonomy (NCBI): domain Eukaryota; kingdom Viridiplantae; phylum Streptophyta; class Magnoliopsida; order Alismatales; family Hydrocharitaceae; genus Ottelia; species Ottelia alismoides. The sequence goes on along the minus strand of JAZKJV010007264.1, from coordinate 71,920 downwards.
ATTGAAAATATAAAAAATGCTTGTATGTATGCCTTAATTGCTTTCTTACATTGGAAAATTAAAATTTTGAAAAATTTAAAACCCTTAAATACAATAAAAATCTTTTGTCTCTGAAATCACACTACTTAGTGTATAATTGTGTTCCTTGTGTTTGACCATGGTCACTATATCATGTAAATAAAAGTAGCAAACCGCTCACATTCAATGTTTCATCTTTAAAGTGGTTTATTTTCTCGTTAATTATTTGATTGATTAGGGTCACAATGACATTTGCTTAATTAGTAACTTCACCCTAGTTGATCAGTCAATCTTCAGAATTGTGTCGTTGCCGGGGACCTAGCCAGACCAGCCCGCACCATGAGGCAGTTGCACAAACCGGGAGCAACCCTCACACAATGATGGATCCAACTGCCCGCTATCTTGGGCGATTTCGAGCTCCGTCCACGGACCATTCAGTTATTTCCTAAAATCCATGGGTTTGCCACCGAAGAGCCCCATCTCCATTTGTAGGAGTTCTAGATGATTTGCGGCACTGTCCACGACAAACAGGTGGATGAGGACACAATCAAGATGATACCCTTCCATTCTCTTTGGTTAACAAAGCAACCTACTAGATGAAGCACCAAGTGAAGGCTATCACCACTTGGGAGCAATTCCGGACCGAGTACTTGAACAAGTATTTTTTAAAATCCCATAAAAAATTCAAAACTGAAAAATGTCTTCACAAAAATATTCTTTTGCCTTCGCATATGCATTTTCCTGAAGGATTTTTCCAATTTAACAAGTCTAAATAAAATTCGAAGATTAGATCTTGGTCTAGACCTTAACCCTCCTAATTTCAGAGGAACCTGTTAAGGACGAGAACTGAGACACTTCAGGTCATTATGACTTAATTCTTTAGGTTCTGTTAGACTGACTTCATGAGTCAATTCAATGTGACTAACTAGAACCATTCATGTCGTACATATGATTCTTGAGATAATGGCTTGACTCAAAACTTCTCACTTAGCACTTAGCTCAACCAAAATGGGTTGTTGGAAAATCTGGGAGTATAAGTCTAGACGATACTAGGCCGCTTCGTCAGGGGTGGCTAAGGAATCATTCTTGGAGATTGTCGAAATCGGTACTTCAACTTACTATTTCTCTGGTAGCATAGATATCTAATGACTGGAGATTGGATTTAAATAACACTTCATATGAGGAATGGTCTGCTAGCATAATTTTTCCAAGACCCCATAACATGAACGGAACAAAAGATTCTATATCCATCGACGCAAAACAAATAAGTCTAGACGATACTAGGCCGCTTCGTCAGGGGTGGCTAAGGAATCATACTTGGAGATTGTCGAAATCGGTACTTCAACTTACTATTTCTCTGGTAGCATAGATATCTAATGACTGGAGATTGGATTTAAATAACACTTCATATGAGGAATGGTCTGCTAGCATAATTTTTCCAAGACCCCATAACATGAACGGAACAAAAGATTCTATATCCATCGACGCAAAACAAGAATGCAGTGCTATACCAAAAACAACGAAATGTCCAAAAGAAGCATATACCAAAAATTCCGAAAAAAATGAACTTCAGAAAAAGGCATGCCTCTTGGTGAAGATTTGATTACACCGGTCGAGCTTCATAAGAAATTTGATTTCAGTGGTCAGTTTCCAGTTATTTTCTCTTTCTTCAGGCTTCTCCTTACTTCGTTTTGCACTAGCATGTACCTAAACTTAGAAGGAAATATTCATATACCTGAGGGCGAGTTACTAAAGGAGGAGATAACTTGATAGTTCGGCTACTTTTCTGGGAAGAGCTAACACGATTCACACACATGGTATCTATCATTTCAAGGTTCAAGAATATATGTCTAAAATGATGGTTCTAACCTGGTTGAGAATTGAACTGGATAAAGGAGCATAGAACATAAAGATTGTTGAGTCACAAGTCATGATCTTAAGATTGTTCTAAACACATCATTAATCCAAATGTCTTAACTAAGCTCCAAATTTTTATTTTGTAAGGACATGTTTAAAAATCATCATCATTCTAGCTTCTTTATTTTTATTTCTTTATTTTTCTTTTGCATAACTGATGAATACCCATTCATCACTCTTTATTCTTCTATTTTAGCTACAAAAACCCTTTGCAAATACATGTAGATATGTGTAAATACAAATAATTACCAAAAGCATGCATTGTGTAAAAACCTATAATTAGCATGTTTTTGTGCACAAAATAAAAGAATAAAGAGCAAAAAGAAAAAGAGGGAAATATTTAGAATAAATATTGAGCAACCTAACCCAAGGGAGGGCTCAGCATGGGCCTGACCGCATAAAAGCCAAAGTAGAGGGAGATAGGGGCTCACATGTATATATTTGTAAATAAAACTTTATATTTTCCTCACCCAAAAATATGATTGTACATATTGTGTATATTCTATTAAAAACAAAATAAAAAGATGAAAATCAAAAATTCAAAAATGCCATTCTTTCATCATGTGTATAAACCACATCTTGTATTTAATTAACCTTGTAAATAAATTCATTTATTTTCTAAAATTTTTGTGAATATTCTATGGCATATTTTGTAAATAAAATAAATAACAAGAAACAAAACAAAAATCAAATAAAAATTACAAAATGAAAAATACAAAAATACATTGTATAAATACCATGTATATAAATGTATATATTTATTTATTTCACCCTTGTATATAAGTGATAAAAATAAAATAAAAATATTATTTTATTCCTCATTTTATCCTGTAAATAAATAAAATACAAAATGAGCATAAAAACACATAAAAATAACAAATAAAAAAATCAAAAATAAAAATCCATATAGTGTATATATACCTATGTATATAGCTAACCTATTTTTATTTCCAAAAATTAATTAAAAATCACCAAAAAATAGAAAAAAATAAAAGAAAAATATTTCATGTTTTGAGTTTTCCTTAATTCGGCCTATTTCTACCCTAAAAAAATAAAACAAAAACCCAGCACACGTGGCCGCTTCTGGTTGGTCCACGGGGGAATGTTGACCCCGGTCAACTCCCCCGCGACTTCCTTCCTATTCTGGCCGTCGCGCGCCGCGCCTCCTTCGCCGATTTTTCCCACGCGCTCCAGGCTGTCTCCCACTCAACCCCCGCGCCCGGACTCTTCGCCATTCATCCCTCTCCCTCGCCGGATCCTCCGCCATCGAATCCACGCCTTCCTCTGCTGTCAGCCCTCAACCCTAATCGCCCGGTCACTCTATATATTCTTCCCCTCCGCCGCCTCCGCGCCGCATCTTTGGACCCTCTCCTTCTTCCCCGTGACCTCCATCGGCAAGGCAAGAGTGACAGCAAGCTTTTGCCCGTGTTGCAGTGAGGCGAGGAGGCGATTCCTCTGATCCGGCGTAACCTCGCCGTCCTTGCTCCGCCGCCGGCGTTGAGCATCGAGCTTCAGGCCTTGACGCCCTTCGAAGCTACGACCCGGAGATAGCCAATCTCCAGCACAGTCTCCAGCATCCACCAGGTACCCGACTCGACCTTCCATTTAGTGTAATTTTCGATTTCCCCCAATTCCGACCTCCGACGTACATCTCCGATTCCGACCACCTTGCGTATCCTCTCGATCATCCGACCATCTCATCACCTCCGCCGTACCCTCACGCACCTTCTTCACCCCTCCACACAACCCAGATCGCACAGGATCTGGGAGTCGAGCTCCACCGCCGTCGCCTCGCCGGAGCTCTTCCGCCCCACTGCACCGTTCACCTTCACGCCACCTAACCGGGTCGAGGCACTTTGCCCTCGACCCGCGAAGCCTCTTGACCACTTTGCAGGTCCAAAGGGGGTGTCTGAGCCTCCTTCCCAGTTCAGCCAGGAGCTTCGAGCCATAGGCCTCGCCGGAGCCCCTCCAGGGCTCGGTTGGACCCTTGGCCACCACCAGCAGCTGCGGGACAGTACAGCGGATCTTCTCCGACCTTCAGGCGCAGCAGAGGAGGACCGGAGTTCACGCAGGACGTCGGCGAAGTTCGCCGGCGTCGAGTTCTTCCTCCACCTTCCAGAGCCGTCCGATGAAGACCTCGCTCCAGTTCTAATCCCCGCCGTCGATCTGTAGAGGAGCAGCAGCCGTTGATCCATCTGAGGATCTCATCTGGGCCGTTGAGCAGCGAGGTTAAGCCACGTCATCTCTCAGCCGTCCGATTATACACGTGGCTGCACCTCGACCATCCGATCTGAGCTGGGTTTCCTTCGAAGAGCCACGTCGCATCTGCACCGTCCGATCACCCACGTGGACGCACTCCAGCCGTCGGATCAGGCCAGCGCTTCCACTGTCAAAGGCGCGTTTGTTCTCCACCGTTCGATGAGCCACGCGTCACACATCAGGCCATCGCTATTAATAAAGGGGTAAATATCATAGGCCCCCCTCTGTTTGTTTCATTTCTTTTTAGTCCTGTAATTTTTTAATTCAGTTGTTTATTTTCTGGGATAATTGCATCAAGGACCTCGCGCTTAATTTTATTTGCATTTATACCCCTGTCAGTAGAGACCCACGTGCTTCGTCACGTGTTTTGTTGGGTTATTTGCATCTTTAGCCCTGTTGTTCTGGTTGTTATGCAATGAATGAAATGTTTTGTTTAATTGCATTTATACCCCTGTGAAGGCTTTATAGGCGCATGTGCGAATTATTTTGGGTAAATTGCATATAAGCCCCTGGACTTTTGATACGAGTTATCAATAGGTCCTTGGAACTTATTTTTATTACATTTAGGTCCCTGTGTGCCCCAGACACGTGCTTGGCACGTGACTTCTTGGGTAAATTGCACCAGGACCCCAGAACTTTTGGGTATTTGCACTTAGGTCCCTGTGCACAGTGCCCCACCTTTGTTTTTGAATAAAATATCAAACGACCTCCAAATCCAATGAAATTTTGACACATGGCTCCTGCCATGGTGTAGGAATTTCTATGATTTTTGGAGACATTTTGGATTTCATTTATTATTTTTAAAAATTCAAAAACCCATATTTTTGCTACTGTTTGACTTTAAAAATACCAAAAAAATCTAAAAACTCCACCAAAAATTCTAAAAAAATTAGACATTGTTGTTTACTGGTTGATTGATTTTCTAGCCAATTTTGGCTACTGTTCATCACTTAAAAACCCTAAAAATTGAAAAACCCCTAAAAACTCATAAAAATTGTAATAAATAAATTAAAAATCCAAAAACAATAATTAGGGTGCCTAAATTTTCCTTATTCTTCATAGTTTATAGGAAAATTACCTTTAGGGCTTTTTGAGATCCAAAATTATTTTATTTTTGGATCTTAAGCCTAGCTGGACAGTACCCTTTGTTCTTTGCATTGTTTGATTTTTAATAATTATTTTATCCATTAGAAAAATCCCAAAAATTCACCAAAAACAGTAAAAAACATTTAAAACATAAAAACCAATTTTCTGGAATTTTTGCATCATTTTTGTGTGTTGTATAAATTGTTGAAGTCCCCTTGTGTTTCATTTTCTCTCATTTTCTCATCAATTAAAAATTCAAAAAAAAAATAATATAAAAACAAATAAAAACAAAAAAAAGACTCTTCTGGATCTCTGACTACATCGTAGGCCGCAAGGCCAATCTGTGCTCCTTGTGTTCGACCCTGGGAGCTATACCAGGTTAAACCTATAGCTAGACCGCTCTTTCTTGTGCTTGCTTGTTTTTATCTTATTCGAGTGGTTGATTATTTTTCTCGATTGACACATTCCGAGCGATTGAGGACAACGACATTGTGATTTATTTTCCACCTCAGTTGTTTCACTGATACCCGTGTCGTCAGAATGGCGCCGTTGCCGGGGAGCACGGCTTTGTAGTCAGTTTTCATTCTTGTATTTTTGTCTCTCTACATTATAACTGTTTTCTGACACTTTCTCTTTCTCATTTTTTGTGCGAGGTACTGCTTGGAATTTGGAGTACACTTTTTGAGGACCCGCACGGGAAGAAGAGCAGGAAGAGAGAGAGAGAAGAAGAGATTTTATTTCAGAGAGAGAGAGAGGACATTATTCTTGTTGTAATAATTTAGGACTTGAACTTTGGACATTTGTGGACATTTGTAACTTAGCGGGTCTGTTTCGCTGAGCACCGGTGTGCTCGGGGGACCCATTTGGATTTTCGCGGCTTTTATCGTGGTTTTATAGCTAGCTGCCTTTTCCGGTGTTTACGCGGTTTTCCTCGAGCCCCTAGACATAGGAATTTTGATTGATTGTGACGTAGATTTTAAGGCCCAAACACTTAATAGAATATCTGTTCCCATAGAACGTAATTGGACCTTAATAAAATTCATTGAAAAAGTTAGTGAAATTGGATTTGAGACCACGTGCCGTGAGGAGTCACATACAGCGCTGGCAGGACCCGTTGTAGCGGGCACCGAGTGACTCCCAAGATCGGACTCCGGACTCAATTCGATTAGCTAACTATTGTTCTTCACGATCAATAGAAATTACTTGTCTAAGGCCGGTTTTTCTCGCTGCACCATTTAGGTAGTTTTATTCTGTCTTTAAATTCTGCGCGGATCACTTGCATGTAGAGTGCTGGAGACAAGGTACGCATTTCTTTCTCTGCATGCATCATTGATTTCTTCGCGCATTGGCTTTTTCGTCTTCTCCCTCTGTTTTTGGACTTAATCATCAGGAGAATCGGAAAAACCGTTAGGCCGCTTGTATTTATTTTTGAAAAAAATTAAAAAGAAAAAAAACAAAAAAAATTGGGACTGGATAACATTATTGACCCTAAAAGACACTCACATTAAAAATTTGTCTTGGGGAGAGCAACCCCCTCATTGTTTGGTTTGATTGCGCGAGAGAGTGACCCGAACACTAGGTAGAGCCCTCCGGTGCTCATCTCGACTGATTACCGACTCTTCTGTGCGGGACAGTCGGTTGAGAGAGTATCGGGTATCCCAGCAGGTCACGTAATCGCTCTGATATCTTGAATGTTCACCAAATAAAATTGACAAGATAAATTGACCGATCTTTCACGGTCTTCAGATTGTGTTGTGTTGGTGAACCGGGGGTTTGCTTTGCTATCATATCTTCTCCAGATCCCATCCGCTCAACTCGCCAAGATCAAGATGATGGGTAGACGATCTCTTAGGCAGCCTCTGGCTGCACCGCTTTCAGGCGCATCTACTCCATCATCTAGGTTGGCCCGTGAGAGTCGAGACCAGCTTTCCGGGCCCGAGTTCGATTCCACCCTGTTCCCCCTCGATCCCCTTTCTTCTGCTTCTGAGAGACATGAGCCCGAGGAGAGACGAATTCATTTGACTGAACCTGAGTTAGGCTCATCTGATTTTGCAGACGTCCCTATGGCTGGAGCCGGTAGTTCAGACGATCGCCAGCCCGAGCATTTTGTCTTAGACCAGGGGGCGATTAACTCCACCCTGATCGCGTCATTAGAAACAGTTCAGAACCAGTTACGCGATCAGGGGGCATTCATGATAGAGATGAGGAGGGAGTTGGAGAGACTCCGAAGAGAGCGAGAAGAGCCGAGCGAGCCGGAAGACATTCCTGACGCTGATGCAGAGGCAGAGGCAGCAGCCGCAGCAGCAGCCGCAGCAGCGGCAGCCGCCGCCGCAGCGAGACCGATGCGGGAACTTCACAACCCTGGATCTACACTGATGCACCAATGGGTGGTGATTCCTGCTATCGTGGGGGATTTCAAGTTCCCTCCGAACACCCTGCAGATGCTTCCTCATTTTCACGGACTCGCCACTGAGGAACCCCACCTCCATCTCCAGGAGTTTCTGATGATCTGCAGCACTGTCCACGACCGTCGTGTGGACCAAGATACGATTCGAATGATGGCCTTCCCTTTTTCACTGGCAGATAGAGCAGCCGCCTGGCTGAAACATCTAGGGAAGTTTGTGTACACCTGGGATCAACTCCGCACCGAGTACTTGAACAAGTACTATCCACTCGGGCGGACGAATGCAGCAAGGGCCCTGATCAACAACTTCTCCATGCTCCCTAACGAGCAATTTCACGAGGCATGGGAGAGGTTCAGAGAGCTTCTGGATAGATGCCCACACCACGACATTTCGAAGCCGAACCTAGTTCAGAGCTTCTTCAGTGGGCTGACGCCAGATCTTCAGGGATTGGTGAATGCTTCTTGCGGCGGGTCCTACTTTGCCAAGGACCACAACCAAGTCTGGGCCATCTATGAGGAGATGTCCGAGAATTACATGGTGATGTCCCAGACTCGGTTGTACACTCAGAGATCTCAGCAGCCGCCAGGACCCGTGCAGTATCAGCGGATAGCACGGGTTGATGCAGGTCCATCCAGTTCGTCCACAGTTGCAGCCACACAGGCAGAGTCGGCCGCTGCGGACATGGGGATTATTAGCGAGAAGTTGGACCGCATGGAAATCATAGAGAAGAAGCAGTGCCAGGGCATAACTCAGATGGAAGAAATGGCACAAACTCTGAGCGACATGAAGACCCAGCTCTTGTGTCTTCAGGAGGCACAGACGGCTCCTCAGCCCCGTCTTCTGTCGCGAGGCGATGCCGGTGGCAGCCGCAGCTCGTCCCAGCGCTCCAGCTCCTTGCAGCAGCCTAGACAAGTTCACCTTGTACAGGCGGAGCCGTACCAGCAGCAGCAGCCCTCCTACCAGTCACCACCATCTCCTGACTTACAGATGGTGGTATATCAGCCGGATCAGCCTCTGGATGTACTCCCACCAGCCCCATATGATGCAGAGCCGTTGATGGATGTCAACGGGATTTGGTATGACCGTCCTCAACCTGGAATCCGACGAGACCATCCCGGATTCAGGTGGGGGAATGGGGGTAACCAACCCCAGCAGCAGCCAGCCGGTCAGGGAGGGCAGTACTCCCAGCAGAGAGATCACCAGCAGCCCCCAGCACACCAGCCATCATCCTTCGTATCTCGTCCCTATCAGCAGCAGGGACAGTATTGGAGACGTGAGCAGCAGGCTCACCAGCAGCAGCATCCATCCTCTTACCCCTCTCACCAGCAGCAGCACCAAGTCCAGCAGCCTCATTATCAGAGAGGCAACCCGTCGGGCTCCCATGAGAGCCCCGCCATGGATGATCTAGCCCGCCTCTTCACAGAGCAGCAGGCTACCTTTAGACGGGAGATGGACGAGTTCCGCCAGGAGATGCGGGACCTGATGAGAGGGAAGGCCGCCATCCCTGCACAGATCGAGCCTAATCCGAATAACTTGAAGAGGAAATCTGAGCAGGTAGTTCACACTGAGCCTACCACTTCTAGTGACTCATTTGATGTTATCTCGTCGGATTTATTTGATGCTGATTTTGTCACACTTAGGAGCGGTAGAAGACCAGCAGGAGGCGCCTCATCTGAGCGACAACGCGAGGATCCATCTAGAGCGCCAGATGAGGAAGAGGAGAGCGGTACTGAAGCCGCACATCATGATGACGGTGGTACTGATGCCACCAGAGATGCTGATTCACCCGGCGGTACTGAGGCCGCCATTTCACCACATCGAGGAGGTGGTACTGACGCCACCAGGAGAGCCGAGCCAGCCAGCGGTACTGAGGCCGCAAGACATCTAGTAGTGGAGCCAGCCAGAGGTGGTACTGAGGCCACCAATATTCATTTTGATAGACATGTTGTTTTTCCTCGAATGAATGTATCTCAGAATTCTGATTTGAATAAAGGAAAAGGTTTAGTTTACTCTGATCCCACTGTGATGAATGATGTTTGTGAGGATCCAGTCATTGAATCATCTAGGCCTATTCCTAGTCCTTCATCTGAGAAGGACCCTGTGATCCCCTTTCCTAGAGCCCTTGAGTTGGGGAAGGGGAAGAAAAAAAGAAAAGACCCAAAAAAGAGAGAGCAGGAGGAGTTCAGCCAGAGCATGATAGACCGATTTCACATTCAGCTGACCCTCAATGAGGCTTTGCAGCACATCCCTCTTCTTCAGCGGTCCTTGAGAGACAGGACCACAGTCAGGAGGACGAAGAGGAACAAGACCGCAGAAATTCATGTGCTAACAAAAGCCACGTGTTACGCGATCCAGAACCATCTGCCGACTAAGAGGCCGGATTTAGGGGCCCCGTATGTCAGATGTCGGATTAGTGAGCAGAGGTTCGACCGTACTCTCTTAGATAGCGGATCGTCGATCAACCTCCTTCCGGCAGCCCTTCTCCACCACTTAGAGTTGGGCACTCTTAGACAGAGCAGGACATACCTTCAGTTTGCTGATCGGTCTGTCAAGAGGCCAAAGGGGTTGTTGCGAGACGTTATCGTCACGATTCAGGGTTTGCAATTCCCCGTGGACTTTGTCGTGCTGGACATGGAGACCCCTGACTCGTTGACCGATTCCCCCATCATTCTCGGTCGCCCGTTCTTGGCCACAGCCAAAGCAGTGACTGATCATGATAGCGGGAAGGTGTACTTTCGCGTCCAGGGCAAGAGTATACAAATAGAGACGGTTAAGGACCACAGAGCCAGATCCAGATCCCGCTCACATAGCAGTACGGATTCAGAGCAGCTGACAGACACAGAGCCAGACATCCACCAGGACTGTGATTTTGTGATCACAGATGATGAGGCAGCTTGGGCAGATCCTGCAGCACAGACCATCCTCTCATATTCAGATACATCTGATGCGGAGATGATAGCAGAGGATAGTCTGGAGAGCACAGCCCTGGTTCAGGATACTATTGAGTCAGCAGAGTCGGACCTTGATCGCGACACGATTTCCAGTGATGGTGGTACTGAGGCCACCCTGCTCTATGGTGGTGCTGATGCCACCTTGTTCTCCAGTGGTACTGATGCCACTGAGTCTGATATAGATCCCTCGGATTCAGAATCTGATTGGGCAGATTGTGATGATCAGATGCCAGATCTGGATCCACCTGAGCCTATAGATGAGGAGGAGGTAGAGGCAGAGCAGAACAGAGACAATGTAGAGGACCCGCCTTCTCCAGATCCAGTTTGTGAGAGTTCGTTATCATTTTCCCAAGCAAATTTGGCAGAACTATCAGCATACACACATCTTCTTCAGAAGCCAGATTTGCCAGCACCCAGCTGTCCAGAGCTAAAGCCGCTCCCTACTTCGTTGAAGTATAGATTCCTTGCGGGAGAGTCTGAGATGTACCCAGTCATCATCTCTGCAGATCTGACTGGAGAGCAAGAATCCCGTCTGATGGAGGTTCTTGAAAAGAACCGCAAGGCAATTGGATGGAGCGTAGCAGATCTCCATGGGATTAGTCCCTCATTGTGTTCCCACCATATCTATCTTGAGGAAGGGGCGAAGCCGTCGCGTGAGTTCCAGCGGCGACTGAACCCTAACCTAAGAGAGGTTGTTATGAAGGAAATATCAAAATGGTGGAGCGCAGATTTTATATATCCCATTTCCGACTCCAAGTGGGTTAGCCCCTTGCATGTGGTGCCCAAGAAGACAGGCATTACGACTGTGATCAGTGAGTCGGGAGAGGAGATTGCTACACGAGTACCCACCTCTTGGCGTGTCTGTGTTGACTACAGGAAACTCAACCAGGCCACCAAGAAGGACCATTTCCCCCTGCCTTTTATTGACCAGATCATTGAGAGATTGGCAGGGAAGAGCCATTACTGCTTCCTGGATGGGTACTCGGGCTACAATCAAGTGGCCATCGCTCCTGAGGATCAGGAGAAGACCACCTTTACCTGTCCCTTCGGTACTTACGCCTTTCGACGCATGCCATTCGGGCTATGTAACGCCCCTGCGACTTTTCAGAGATGCATGCTGTCAATCTTTTCGGACATGGTAGGGGAGTGCTTGGAGGTCTTCATGGATGACTTCTCGGTTTACGGCGACGGTTTCGATTCCTGTCTTGAATGCCTAGACCGAGTGCTTCAGCGATGTATTGATACCCGCTTGGTTCTGTCTTGGGAGAAGAGTCACTTCATGGTGACTCAAGGGACGGTGCTTGGCCACATCATCTCCAACAGAGGCATGGAGGTTGATCCGGCCAAGGTCGATGTCATTAGGAAACTCACACCGCCGTCCAATCTGAAGCAGTTACGGTCATTTCTGGGGCACGTTGGTTTTTATAGGAGATTTATTCATGATTTCAGCAAGATTGCCCGACCGTTGACTGACCTCTTGACGAAAGACACAGAGTTCCTTGTCGATGACAAGTGTCTTTCATCCTTTGAGACTCTCCAGCAGTGCGTTATTGAGGCTCCTGTCCTTCAGCCACCAGATTGGTCTCTCCCATTCGAGATCATGACGGACGCCTCTGATTTTGCCGTAGGGGCCGTGCTAGGACAGAGGAGGGATGGAGTACCATTTGCGATACACTATGCTAGCCGCACATTGGATTCCGCCCAGCGGAATTATACAGTCACAGAGAAGGAGATGCTAGCAGTAGTGTTTGCCCTAGATAAATTCCGATCATATATCATTGGATCCCGAGTGACCTTGTACACAGACCACACCGCCATCAGGTACCTCATGTCAAAGAAGGATGCCAAGGCCAGACTTACTAGATGGATCCTTCTACTCCAGGAGTTCGACATTGAGATCAAGGATAAGCCTGGAGTCAAGAATGTGGTGGCGGATCATTTATCCCGATTAGAGCAGCCTGAGGATTCAGAGCAGATTGATCCCATTTGTGATACCTTCCCAGATGAGGCGATCCTTGCTATCGCCTCACTCCCGTGGTATGCCGATATTGTGAACTTCCTCGTTGCTGGGAAAGTCCCACAAGATTGGCCCAAGCAGAAGATTGAGACCTTCCTTGCGAAGGCCAAGTCCTACCACTGGGAGGATCCCATCCTTTACCACGAAGGAGGGGATAGCATCTGGCGTCGGTGTATTCCTCAGGAGGAGCATCATAGTGTCCTCACTTACTGCCACAAGCTTGAGGCAGGAGGACATCATTCTGGGAGGAGAACGGCACAGAAAGTGCTCCAATCCGGCTTGTGGTGGCCTACACTCTTCAAGGACTCTGATGAGTTCGTGAAGAGGTGTACTGACTGTCAGAGGATGGGCACTTGTGGACAGCGTGATATGATGCCGATGCAGCCCATTCACTTCTGTGAGGTTTTTGACGCATGGGGCATCGATTTCATGGGTCCATTCCCTAAGAGTCAGGGATTTGAGTACATTCTGTTGGCCGTAGATTATGTCAGTCGTTGGGTTGAGGCTATCCCCGCCCGAGCCGCAGATGCGAAGACAGTTTGCAGATTTTTGAGGAAGAACATCATCACGCGGTTTGGGGTCCCACGAGTTCTTATTTCTGATGGGGGATCTCACTTCATCAACGACCAGGTGAAGGCACTTGCTACCGAGTTCGGCATAGACCATCGTGTTGCTACACCATACCATCCACAGACGAATGGTCTAGCCGAAGTGTCGAATAGGGAGATCAAGAATATTTTGCAGAAAGTCGTCCGCCCTGACCGAAAGAATTGGTCACAGCTTTTGGACTCGGTCTTGTGGGCATATCGGACGTCTTTCAAGACTCCACTGGGTACATCTCCCTTTCGCCTCGTTTATGGCAAGCCATGCCATCTACCTGTTGAGCTGAGGCACAAGTCACTTTGGGCAGTTACAGACATATTGATGGATCCAGATGGTATAGGAGACCAGAGGAGGGCAGAGTTAGCCGCCTTGGAAGAGCTTAGAGATGCAGCATTCTCAAACAGCCTACATTATAAGGAGAAAGTCAAAGAGTGGCATGATTCTCATATCAGCCACAAGCATTTTGAGATTGGACAGAAAGTATGGCTGTTTGATGCAAGGCTACGATTATTTCCAGGGAAGTTACAGAGCAAATGGAAAGGACCCTATTTGGTCAGAAAGGTACACGATAACGGTAGCATTGATATATCTGAGTTATCTTCTGAGAGTACCTTCCGAGTGAACGGCCAGCGGCTCAAACCATTTCTAGATCATGAGCCGCGGGACGTTATTATTGCTGCTATTCATTTTGCGTGAGATGTGGTCTTTTGACTCACATCTTTTACATCTCACGCCTGATTTTCACTGTTCTTCCACCTGTATAGATCCAGTTGTCCATATCATTCTATTCTTTAATCCCACATCCCATCTCTCATCTTATGATTATGCTATACTTAGGGTGTACTTTACCCTAAGTATAGGGGGGATGTCGGACCTGCGAGTACTCTTTTGATTCTTTCTGCTCTTGTTTTTGCTGCCTATACTTAGGGATATTTTACCCTAAGTATAGGGGGGGCAGATTCTGTATCTTCTTCATTCGGATTTCCCTTCATGTACAGCTTTCTATACTTAGGATTAGTTAATCCTAAGTATAGGGGGAAACCACCGAGTTCCTCTCATTCTACTCATTTATTCGTTCCTGTACTTAGCAATTCCTTTTCACTTCCCTTTTACTAAGCACGAGTTATGTCTTCTTCATCGCTCTTGATCACTCTGAGGACATCGTTCGAGCTAAGTATAGGGGGGGTGTGTATATATTTCATATATACTTTAGCCATAACTCGTACTTTGTGTGAGTGTGTTAATAAATAAAATGGCTAAAAAAAAAACATAAAAATTAAAAATCTTTCATGTACAAAAACCTCTTTTATTCTTGCACATACATAGCTAGTGTATAAAGTATTTTTGTAAAAATGATTTCAAAAATCTTTTGTGTAAAGCTTGTGTAAATATTTTTGTATCAAAATTATGTATATAGTACAAAATTTTTCCAAATGTTTTGAAAATCAAAAGTTTGCAAAAATCTTGTGTAAATGTTTGTAAATATCTTTTTGCAAAACCTGCACCTCATGCATCATTCATTCATGATTTCAAAACATTTTTCAAAATTTTTGCATGATTGTAAAATATTTGTAAATAGCATCTTGTGTACATATTTGTATATAGTTTTTCCTGGATAAGAGTTGACATTTAAACTGAGCCTGGAATTAAATTGAGAAATGGAGCTTGAATAAGATCTTAATTCACTTAACTTCAAGAGGAACCTTGTAGGACTTAGGGTTAAAACTTTTCAGGTCCATAAGGACTTAATTCTTTGAGTCCACTAGGCTATGAGCATATGTCATCTTGATGAGCCTAAGTAGAGCACTCAACAACACACACATGACTCTCAGAGACAATGGCTTAACTTGCACCTGCACTTTACACATGGCTCTCCATGGATGAGGTGGTGAGGAGGCAGTTTCCTTTGGCTTGGGGTAGCATATGAGGGTAGTACTTCTAGGCGGAACCTCTCTTCTTCTTATAGTGAAGGAAGTGCACCTCAACTTGGTCTAGTGGTGTTGAAAGCTAAAGACAGAAGCTGTGGGTTGCAATAAAGCTTCAAAAGAGGGATAGTCTACTGGCTCAAGGGGAAATTTCTTATATATGCTGCACCATGTAGATATGTTGTACAGAAGTTGTTGAAAAAAAAAAATGCAAAAATGCAAAAAGAACTCCAAAAAAGTGGTGGGTCGGATTGAAAATTTAATAACCCCACCGGAGTATGAAGCAAAAGCTTATGGTATCATGTTACATCTCATGAAGCTTGCAGCGGGAGACTTAGCTACACTGGCTAAGCTTCCAAAACTCTATACTTCTACCCCCTCTCCTTGAGCCGGTTGCACTTGAACTTAGAAGGGAATACCCCGCTTCTCGAGGAAAGAGTTGCTAGACTGAGGCATTAGAGTTACCAGGTTGAAGGAAGTTGTTTCTTTGCCACTTCTGAGGTGGGGAGCCACATATCACTTACACCGCAAGGAAAAGATTCATGGTCATTAGAGTTTGTGTATGTAGACTTGTTCTGATCTGGTTTATTGAGGAGTCTTGCCCATAGATTGGTGGAACTTGGAGGCTGTTGAGTTTTAGGCTTAAGTCCAAATAAGGTTCCGACACATTAATAATCCAAAGATCTGATCGAGCTCCATATTTCAAGTTAATGAAGGCAAAATTTAATAAGTCAACCTTGATCCGTGTACATCCTCTTTTTCTTTTTCTTTTTCTTTCTTTTTCACTTCTTTTTCAAATAAGTGTTTGCTAAGGGACTAGCAAAGTTAAGCATAGGGGGGTGATGAATACCCATTCATCACTCTTTATTCTTCTATTTTAGCTACAAAAACCCTTTGCAAATACATGTAGATATGTGTAAATACAAATAATTACCAAAAGCATGCATTGTGTAAAAACCTATAATTAGCATGTTTTTGTGCACAAAATAAAAGAATAAAGAGCAAAAAGAAAAAGAGGGAAATATTTAGAATAAATATTGAGCAACCTAACCCAAGGGAGGGCTCAGCATGGGCCTGACCGCATAAAAGCCAAAGTAGAGGGAGATAGGGGCTCACATGTATATATTTGTAAATAAAACTTTATATTTTCCTCACCCAAAAATATGATTGTACATATTGTGTATATTCTATTAAAAACAAAATAAAAAGATGAAAATCAAAAATTCAAAAATGCCATTCTTTCATCATGTGTATAAACCACATCTTGTATTTAATTAACCTTGTAAATAAATTCATTTATTTTCTAAAATTTTTGTGAATATTCTATGGCATATTTTGTAAATAAAATAAATAACAAGAAACAAAACAAAAATCAAATAAAAATTACAAAATGAAAAATACAAAAATACATTGTATAAATACCATGTATATAAATGTATATATTTATTTATTTCACCCTTGTATATAAGTGATAAAAATAAAATAAAAATATTATTTTATTCCTCATTTTATCCTGTAAATAAATAAAATACAAAATGAGCATAAAAACACATAAAAATAACAAATAAAAAAATCAAAAATAAAAATCCATATAGTGTATATATACCTATGTATATAGCTAACCTATTTTTATTTCCAAAAATTAATTAAAAATCACCAAAAAATAGAAAAAAATAAAAGAAAAATATTTCATGTTTTGAGTTTTCCTTAATTCGGCCTATTTCTACCCTAAAAAAATAAAACAAAAACCCAGCACACGTGGCCGCTTCTGGTTGGTCCACGGGGGAATGTTGACCCCGGTCAACTCCCCCGCGACTTCCTTCCTATTCTGGCCGTCGCGCGCCGCGCCTCCTTCGCCGATTTTTCCCACGCGCTCCAGGCTGTCTCCCACTCAACCCCCGCGCCCGGACTCTTCGCCATTCATCCCTCTCCCTCGCCGGATCCTCCGCCATCGAATCCACGCCTTCCTCTGCTGTCAGCCCTCAACCCTAATCGCCCGGTCACTCTATATATTCTTCCCCTCCGCCGCCTCCGCGCCGCATCTTTGGACCCTCTCCTTCTTCCCCGTGACCTCCATCGGCAAGGCAAGAGTGACAGCAAGCTTTTGCCCGTGTTGCAGTGAGGCGAGGAGGCGATTCCTCTGATCCGGCGTAACCTCGCCGTCCTTGCTCCGCCGCCGGCGTTGAGCATCGAGCTTCAGGCCTTGACGCCCTTCGAAGCTACGACCCGGAGATAGCCAATCTCCAGCACAGTCTCCAGCATCCACCAGGTACCCGACTCGACCTTCCATTTAGTGTAATTTTCGATTTCCCCCAATTCCGACCTCCGACGTACATCTCCGATTCCGACCACCTTGCGTATCCTCTCGATCATCCGACCATCTCATCACCTCCGCCGTACCCTCACGCACCTTCTTCACCCCTCCACACAACCCAGATCGCACAGGATCTGGGAGTCGAGCTCCACCGCCGTCGCCTCGCCGGAGCTCTTCCGCCCCACTGCACCGTTCACCTTCACGCCACCTAACCGGGTCGAGGCACTTTGCCCTCGACCCGCGAAGCCTCTTGACCACTTTGCAGGTCCAAAGGGGGTGTCTGAGCCTCCTTCCCAGTTCAGCCAGGAGCTTCGAGCCATAGGCCTCGCCGGAGCCCCTCCAGGGCTCGGTTGGACCCTTGGCCACCACCAGCAGCTGCGGGACAGTACAGCGGATCTTCTCCGACCTTCAGGCGCAGCAGAGGAGGACCGGAGTTCACGCAGGACGTCGGCGAAGTTCGCCGGCGTCGAGTTCTTCCTCCACCTTCCAGAGCCGTCCGATGAAGACCTCGCTCCAGTTCTAATCCCCGCCGTCGATCTGTAGAGGAGCAGCAGCCGTTGATCCATCTGAGGATCTCATCTGGGCCGTTGAGCAGCGAGGTTAAGCCACGTCATCTCTCAGCCGTCCGATTATACACGTGGCTGCACCTCGACCATCCGATCTGAGCTGGGTTTCCTTCGAAGAGCCACGTCGCATCTGCACCGTCCGATCACCCACGTGGACGCACTCCAGCCGTCGGATCAGGCCAGCGCTTCCACTGTCAAAGGCGCGTTTGTTCTCCACCGTTCGATGAGCCACGCGTCACACATCAGGCCATCGCTATTAATAAAGGGGTAAATATCATAGGCCCCCCTCTGTTTGTTTCATTTCTTTTTAGTCCTGTAATTTTTTAATTCAGTTGTTTATTTTCTGGGATAATTGCATCAAGGACCTCGCGCTTAATTTTATTTGCATTTATACCCCTGTCAGTAGAGACCCACGTGCTTCGTCACGTGTTTTGTTGGGTTATTTGCATCTTTAGCCCTGTTGTTCTGGTTGTTATGCAATGAATGAAATGTTTTGTTTAATTGCATTTATACCCCTGTGAAGGCTTTATAGGCGCATGTGCGAATTATTTTGGGTAAATTGCATATAAGCCCCTGGACTTTTGATACGAGTTATCAATAGGTCCTTGGAACTTATTTTTATTACATTTAGGTCCCTGTGTGCCCCAGACACGTGCTTGGCACGTGACTTCTTGGGTAAATTGCACCAGGACCCCAGAACTTTTGGGTATTTGCACTTAGGTCCCTGTGCACAGTGCCCCACCTTTGTTTTTGAATAAAATATCAAACGACCTCCAAATCCAATGAAATTTTGACACATGGCTCCTGCCATGGTGTAGGAATTTCTATGATTTTTGGAGACATTTTGGATTTCATTTATTATTTTTAAAAATTCAAAAACCCATATTTTTGCTACTGTTTGACTTTAAAAATACCAAAAAAATCTAAAAACTCCACCAAAAATTCTAAAAAAATTAGACATTGTTGTTTACTGGTTGATTGATTTTCTAGCCAATTTTGGCTACTGTTCATCACTTAAAAACCCTAAAAATTGAAAAACCCCTAAAAACTCATAAAAATTGTAATAAATAAATTAAAAATCCAAAAACAATAATTAGGGTGCCTAAATTTTCCTTATTCTTCATAGTTTATAGGAAAATTACCTTTAGGGCTTTTTGAGATCCAAAATTATTTTATTTTTGGATCTTAAGCCTAGCTGGACAGTACCCTTTGTTCTTTGCATTGTTTGATTTTTAATAATTATTTTATCCATTAGAAAAATCCCAAAAATTCACCAAAAACAGTAAAAAACATTTAAAACATAAAAACCAATTTTCTGGAATTTTTGCATCATTTTTGTGTGTTGTATAAATTGTTGAAGTCCCCTTGTGTTTCATTTTCTCTCATTTTCTCATCAATTAAAAATTCAAAAAAAAAATAATATAAAAACAAATAAAAACAAAAAAAAGACTCTTCTGGATCTCTGACTACATCGTAGGCCGCAAGGCCAATCTGTGCTCCTTGTGTTCGACCCTGGGAGCTATACCAGGTTAAACCTATAGCTAGACCGCTCTTTCTTGTGCTTGCTTGTTTTTATCTTATTCGAGTGGTTGATTATTTTTCTCGATTGACACATTCCGAGCGATTGAGGACAACGACATTGTGATTTATTTTCCACCTCAGTTGTTTCACTGATACCCGTGTCGTCAATAACTTATTATCATAATAAGTATTTGCTAGGGACTAGCAAAGCTA
Source organism: Ottelia alismoides (assembly GCA_037367405.1). NCBI lineage: Eukaryota > Viridiplantae > Streptophyta > Magnoliopsida > Alismatales > Hydrocharitaceae > Ottelia > Ottelia alismoides. The sequence goes on along the minus strand of JAZKJV010007264.1, from coordinate 52,125 downwards.
AGTATAAGGGGGTGATGAATATCCATTCATTCACCTTTATTCCTTTATTTTTATCTTTAAAATCCTAGTTAAATGCATGTAAAAATAGGTAACTTATACAAATTAACACTCTGACCTTTGTTTATAAATAGTGCTTAAACACATGTATTTAAATACAAAATAAATGAATAAAGAAAAGAGAAAGAAAAATAAAGAAAGTATTGCAAATACTGACTGGCCCTAAACACCATACTAAGTAAATATTGACTTGGTCGACAAGGAATAAAGTAGGGTGGACAAGAGCAAATAAATACAAACAAAATAATGTTGCACCTAGAAATCTTAGGTGAACTATACATTGTACATAGTTGAAACTTACACTAATTTATACACACTCTTACAAACCTCAAATAAAAATACTTTCAACACAAAATCTATATATAAAAATACATAGAAAATACAAAAATAATTGCACATGAGAAAAAGGTACGATGTGAATGGGGCACACAAAATAAAAGGTTACAAACAAAATGTCACAGATTCTTATGTTCTCCATATGAACTCAAAATTTATCAAACTCACATTTGTTATACTTTAAATTAAAATATTCATTTAATGAAGATGCTTTCATTAAAATTGGAGTGAAATGCAAATGTTGACTTTTGGGTCCCTATTGTATTATATACATGTACATTATATTCACTTTACCCATTCTTTGTATTTTTAGCTTTCTTATATTTTTATACTACTAAAATATTGATTGAAATACAATTAATTATTAAACATAAAATAAAAGGCATTGAAAATTCATTAAAATAAATAATACAACAAAATATAAAGGTACATTATACCTATATTAAACATACCTATAATGTTTAAATAAACAAATAAATTCAAAAAAATGAAATAAAATTGTGTAAATATATATATCTATATTATAAATATATAAATTATGCAATAAAATAATAAAATCATAAATACAAAATAAAAATAAAATACATAAAGTATATGTATTTATATCTATAATTATACTTGTAAAAACTAATGCCTAATAATGAGTACGATATAAATAAATAAAAATCACCTAAATTAGTACATAAAATAAGAAACGACTTTCATGTTTTAAGAAAAATAATAAAAAAATTAATATTTTATTTATCTTTTATTTACATTTTATTTATGTGTTGTCTTCTAGCGCTTCAGATGGAACAATGAGGCGTGAGCATTGGTTGACCCACCGATCAACTGTACCCGCACCTAGATCTAGCCCTGTCAGACGATTCTGACCTCTTTTCTCCATTTTGTCATGCCCTATTCCTTCACTTTTTGAGATCAGGTTCTTCACAAGATCTGTCCCTTGATCCTTGGACTTTCATGCCAAGGTGATTGCTTGGTCAGAGATGCTTCGATGCTCCTGCAAACCCTAGCCAAAGTCGCCTCCCCATTTAGTCTCACCTCCGACCTCGATTTGAATTTGATCCGTTTTGACTCTTCTTCATCCCCTTTTCTCTTGTTTCATAGCCAGATTGACGTAGACGAGGTAGTCGATGACTCATATCACGTTATCATAGTAGGGATTCTGCAATCTTTCATTCCAAGATAACTGGGGGGCAGCAATGAGTCGAAGCTTTTTTCTCAGATCTTGCCACTGCCTGAGGCCCTTTTCCTTTTAGCAAGCTCTAGAAGTGAGAAGCAAGGCAGTGACCTCTTTGTTCTTGTGAACAGTAGAAATGGGAAAAGCATCCTAGGCGCCAATCACTATTAGCTTCTACTTGGTTACAATTGTATCTTCACATTCACCAAGGCTATGTCTAGTATGTCTTGGGGGATATTTAGATACCATGGTCAAAAGGATGATGTGAGGTACCGTGGAAAAAGCGAAGTCGGAATGTTTGACCTCGAAAAACTATTGCAACTGGAATATGAAACCTTTGTGGCTTCAGCCCTCAAGTGTCTGGTGCATCCCTAGTGACAGTAGGTGCATCTCCTGGGAATTAGGTGCGGAGGAGGAGGTGGCGGAACATAATCCAAGCCTCGTCAGATTTGCTCTGACGAAGCTTTTCTACTTCCTGATTTCCAAATCTGAGCTACTACTTTCTCACATTTTAGATAGTATTTTCTTCCTGATTCCATTTTTGATCTTAGTCTAGAGTTTTGTTTAGTAGAGTAGTGTAAATTGGGATTTAAAGATATGATGAAGTTCTGAACTCCAGCCACCTCCCACTTATTTTTTCTCGTATTCCACCACCATGATCACCTTTACAACTCTGCCTCATCACCCTCCATCACTTCGACTCACCAGCGACCCGTGATCTTGCACATATTAGGGAGTCGATACTCCTTTTTCGTCATTCACCAAAGAACCTCAACCATGCTCCATGTCCTCTCGTTTCCACCACATAAAGGGTTAGGACCGATTGTCCTTGCCCCTTTGAGCTTCGTGTGATGGTTACAACATTAAAGGCCTCATCTGGAGGCCAAATCGACTCAACAGGAGGTCTCCTAGGTGCACGAACTTATTCGAGCCCCTAGTGTCCCATCGATGGGTCATGGACCTTTTGGAAAGAACCATTAGCTGCAAAATACATCCAAGAAGACATTGAGCACCTTAGCAGCAAAGAAGACGATCAGAGGCTCACGATTTTGACGGGCAAAGGAGCGGCTCCCAGTTGTTCTTCCCAGTTCTTCCATCCTCCATCCAAGCCTTCCAATATGGAGCCTGCTCCAAGATTAAAGGTAGTTGTTGGATCTTCCCCATCGTCATCCATCATAGCAGGCCCTTGATCTAATACATCCCCTTCATCTACGAAGGAGTATCCGTCGTTCGTAATGTGTCACATGTCCAAGTGAATCCATCTGTGTCATTGGATCGCGCACTATTAGGGGTAATTCACACAAAATCCCCTCTACATTTTTGTATTTATTTAACACCATTTAGCCTTTCATTTGCAGTTTAAATATTTTTTGTAATATTTACTCTAAGGACCCTAATATTTCTCGTAATTACACCGTCCAATTCGTGTCACCTCACATGCTTGTATTTGTAAGGGGGTTGGGTATTTTTATGGACACCCTTGTGAGTTCATGTATTTATCTTTGGTCCCAAAATTTTGAATATTCGTGTAATATTTTTTGGGTAAATTTGTACAATGGGCCATGTTGTTCTGGAATATTGCATCTACACCCATGCCAATGCGAATAATGTTTTAAATTGTAGAAATATTTCATGTATATTCCTTAGCTTATTTGAAAGTATTAGATGTTTCTAAACTTTTAGAAAATTACATATAGGTCCATGTACTGCTAATTTAATTTTATACTTATATTTTAATTATTAAAAATATCATTTTAGATCCAAAATTATAGGAAAATTATCTTAAGTGCCTGGAACCATAATACGAGACATATATTTTTCTTAAGACAATTAAATTATTTTCCTAATTATAAAAATACCAAAACATTACATTTTCTCCTATTTCTCATCTAAAAATTAATAAAAATTTATAAAATGTCTTGAACATTTCCAAAAAATGTGTTTGTTTATTTATCTATATTTGATTTTCTGACCAATTATATTTAAAAATGTCACGAAAAACTCTTAAAAATTTAAAAAGTACACAAAACTTATAAAAATTTTAAAAATTAACAAAGAAATCACAAAAATATTTTCTATGTTCTTGAATTTCCTTTAGAATGTCTAGTACTTAGGGAAAACAAAATTGGGCTCAATCTGATTCAAAAGATATTTATTAAGCCCATTTCAAACTCTCCGATTTACTATTTTGTTTATTTTGTGTATTCCTTTGTTTAAAAATTCATTAAAATCTCTAAAAATTACCTAAAAATTAACAAAAATAGAGAAAAATTATAAAACCTAAAAATATTTTGTTTCTTAATTTTTGAGTATATTGGATATATTTGTAAAAAATCAATCTTCTATCATTTTATTTATATTATATATATATTAGAAATTCATATACATATATATTATTTAAATCAAAAATTAACAATTTGCATAAATATAAAAATATAAAAATATAAATTAAAAACCCATAAAATAATTAAAATAAAAAACATAAAAAAGAAATTCTAAGTTGTATACTCATTTTTGTTACTCTACCTCTTGTACTCCTTTGTGGTTTGCGTAATATACACATTCTTTGTAGGGTATAATTATGTTTAGCTAACTTAAATTTATTGTCTAATCGTTATTATGGGTTAATTATTGATTGATTCGCTTGAGTTGAGTTTTAAGAGCCGAGAGAGGCATCGATACAACGATTGTCAGATCCGACTTGTCGGAAACCACAAACCCTCCAAGACCAGATGTTAGACACCTCATCTTTCGTGCTTCTTCAGATACAAGACTTGACATTTAGGACAAGAGTTTCATATGATTCTTAAACTCTAAGTTCAACCAAGTCTCACTCAAATGGAACTCAACTTTCCTAATTATCAGACTCTCTATCTACATATAAATATAAGAGGTGTAGACTACATATACAAGTGTAGAGTCAAAGCTTCGCCCAAAGTTCCAGTCTAAAAGATTTTACTTAACACCCAACCCTCAACTCTAGGGAATAAATAGAGTCTCACTTCATTCCATTGTCTCTTTAGTTTTTAATCAGAAAAAGGTGAGATGAATGGCCAAGTATAGAGGATATAGGTTTGTGTCATTTCTTTTCTCCTCACAAGGGGACAATGATCTCTCGAGTGCCTTATTTAAAACACACACATATTTTAGGTTGTAATCAGTATGTTTAAGTCATCTGCAATTATGTTTATGTGAGGTGTATCTCTTTTGAGTATTGTTTATCTCAAAAAACCAAGGGTTTAATTATCGAAAATAAAAGAGAAGTGCCGATGCAACCCTAATCTCCCCCCCCCCCCACAAAATTATTTATTTATTGCATTCATAATCCACAACACCAAAGAAAGAACGTAAGCAAGAAATATAATTTGTTATTTATTTACATGTATAATGTACAGAATCGAACTCAAGGAGAAAATAATAAATTCCTGAGGTTTATTTAAATCAATGAAAAATCAAAGAAATAAAAGAGGAAACTCAAAGTGACTACTCTTATTTTTTTAGATTTTTACCTTTTTTACTTTTTATGGACTTTTGACCATATATTTTTTATTATTTTTAAATTTTGCAAAAGTTTATAATTTTTAATAAAATTAAACAAAATAAATAAGATATAATATAAATAAAATGAAAATAAAACAACTTTTGTATTTTTAAAATATAGCAAAAATACACAGAAAATTTAAATAAAACTATTTTTAATTTTTTGAAATTTTTATACTATTTATTTGATTTTAGAGACTTTTTATATTTTAATGATTTTTAAAACAATTAAAAATAGTGAAATGATAAAAAAATAATGCAATTTTTTTGTCATTTTAAAAATACAAAATAAAGTCAGAAATATGTAAAATATGTAAAAAAAATAGAGATAAATTTTTATGATTTTCAAAAAGGCATTTTATGAATTTTTATGGATTTTCTGTGATTTTATATTACTTTTTATGTGTTTTAATGTTTTGCAATTTTTATGATATTTTAAGGAACTAAAAGATGAAATTCATAAAGAAAATAAAACACAAAATAAGCACACAAGAATTTTTCTATAATTCTCAAATATTTTTTATATTTTTAATGATTTATTATTTGTCAATAGGAGCAAAACAAGATGTTTTTGAATTTTTACAATTAATAAAACTATTTAAAAATAAGAACCAAAATTAGTGGAGATAATACTAATAAACAAGAATTTATTTTGATTTTAGGGAATTTATAGAGATGATTAGCAATTAATCCATGCGATTAACAAACAAAACAATTCTCTGGTTCATAGGGGCATGGATGTAATTACCTTTATTCAAAGATTGAAATGACAACACAAAGAGAACTATAGGGTCAAACCCTACAATTTACCCAAAAGAGGCATGCTGGTGCACGTGTGGTGCGTTAGCACGGACCTCAAGGGAAATAATTTTACTATAGGGGCTAAAACGTAACAATCAAATACAATGATATTATTGCAATTTCTCAAGAAAACACGTGCTATGAATGTGTATACAAACACATAAAACTAATTTGCTAATAAAACAAATAGAGGGAATGAAAGTGCAATTATTCAATCATCAACAGTATGACACGTGTCTTTTCATGGATTTATTTACAAAACACAGAAACATATTGGGATGGAATGCAATTTTACCACTAATACATGTTGCTGATTGGACGGTGGCAATGTATCTAAGCTCTGATCGAACGGTTGAGAAGCAAGTGTGCATGAAAAATATGGAACTGGTCTAGATCTCTTGATCCGCGGTCTGGAACTGATCATGCTTGGATGGACCTGATCTAATCTGGAGGATGTGTTCTTGATCGGACGCCTCTCGACCCGCCTGGAAGAACTAGCTTGAAGATGCTAACTGATGAGTTTCAATTCACTTGTGTTCCTTATATCTACCTTAGATCAGGCAAGGGAAAGCTTCAGTAGGATCCTAACGACCTCCTGCATTGATCTGAGGAGAAAAGAAAGTACGGGTCTTGTTGATCAGGGACCTAGAGCTTGAGGTCCTCTGCAATTGCAACTTGACTCCCAAACTTTCAATCTGAGCTCTAGATGATGCCCTTTGACCTGCAATTTATTGTTCATTCAGAGGCAATACTCCGGCTATCCTTATTAGCCAAAACAAGGGGGAAATGAAAGGTGGATGAATGTCTCTGACAATCGATGATGGATAGGAGACTGATTTCCAAATACGAGGTTATCTGGAGGAAGTTAGATATGGATGATGATGGAGAAGATGTTGGCAGATGTTTTACGATGGTCGAAATGAAGAATGATAGATCGGGGCACCTCCGATCGAGCAGATCGGAGGTAGATGATGAAGATCTAATCTAAACCTAACTACAACAAGTAAAAGTGAAAATGAAAGCAAATTCGAAAAGAAATGATCTAAATCTACCAACATGTGGTCGGAAATGGTCTTCGGTCTCGATTCGTTCTGAAATTTGAATAAGCATATACAATGCTGGAAGAAGTTTGGCATCGTGATCATATCACATCCTCTAGGCAATGCCTCACTCTCTCAATCGTGAAGGGGCCTCGTTGTAACCTAGGCTCTCTTTCCATAACTCAGTCACGAGCGAAAAAAAATGGTGGAATCTGGATAAGGGATCCCGGTGGAGCTCGAGGGAACATTTTATAGGCAGTAACTGGAAGTGAATTTTGAAGAGGAAATGAGAAGACGAACTGAGGTCGGGTGAGTGAGAAGATTAAACGGGTGAGAAAATTTGAGAATAAAGCGGGTGGATTGGCTAGCCGGATCGAAAGAGAAAAATGGACGAAGGAGCTCTGGCGGGGAAATTTACTCAGGTATGTGGGCAAAAGAGGATTTGACTCAGTTCGACAGACCCGGGTCCTCCAACCAGGATCCGTCCCGAAGAGGACAAAGTGTAGAAAAAGACAAAATAGGGGAAATGTTAAATAAAACAGAAATAAATTAATAAATGACTTTACATTAAAAAATATATAAATAAGAAATGTTAATAAATAAATAATCTTATTTACGGTGAATTTTAATAATTAAATAAATTAAATAAATATGTTTAAAATGAATAATACCCTTTATTCATAGGTATGTATACCTATCTATACAACAGAGGAGTGATCCCATGAGAGCAAAAAATTGTGAGAGCATGAGAGGAATGATTCTGGATCACATGATTCTGTTTTCTCTCTCCTGATCTTCTTTCTCCTGGGTGAATCATGTGGTCCGGAATCATCCCTCCCATGCTCTCACAACTTTTTGCTCTCATAGGATCACTCCTCATATACAACAACATGATTTTTAATTAATTGTTTTTATAAATAATTATAGTTATTATTTTATTTATTTATAGTATTTTACAAGGACTTTAGATATATATTTATATTTTTTTACAAAACTTAATTAAGTTAATAAAATATATGTATTTACAATATACATAATAATATATGTACACTATATACAATGAATTTATTTTTGTATCTTTTGATTTTTGTAATTTTTATTAATTTTAATAGAATAAAATATAATATTTAAAATTATTTAAAAATGCAATATTTAAAAATATATACAAGAATATATAATATAGGTACATTGTACAATACAGTACAAAAGGCCACATTTTACATCTTGACACCGATTTTTATGGAGGCACTATCATTTTGAAGTTTACGTTATCTAGAGTACAATGGAAAGTGAGTTTTCTTATTTTTGAGTTTTTATGGAAAATATATATGTCTGAGAAGTTTGTCTTTGAGGCTTTTCAAAGTGTTATTATTTTCGCAATGAATAATGCTTCTAGTTGCAATTATTTTTAATATTTACAACTTATTTTTATGTACAAGTTTCAAGAAGAACAAAATTTTATTTGAGATGAATAAAGTGATAAATAAAATAGAATAAGGGTTTATATACAAAATAATAATATATGTGCCATTGATGAATGAAGGATTAATTGATTTGATTTTCTTTTTATTTTCCTGCAACAGGCCTTATCTCCCCCTACTTTATTCCTTTTTTATGAGGGTCAAGTCTTGACCTTCACTCGGGGTTAGATTCAGCTTGTATTTATTTCATATATATAGTCTTTATTTTCCCTTGATTTCTTTATTTTTGTATTTAAGTTAAAAACAATGAGTTTTTGTACAATATATACAAAAAATATAAACTATAAAATAAATATTTATTATTATTTACAGTTGTTTAAGAAGGGATTTAATCTAAAATAAATGAATAAGTTGATGAAATGCATATTCATCAAGTATCTATCATATCTTTAACATGCAAACTTATAAAGCTAATAATTTAGAAATTTTATCATGCTCGCCTGACTCATATGGCCTAAGTGATTTGATCCAAGTGGATATTTTGAAAATATTGGGAGCGCTCTCAATTAGTGTAATCTTTGAATTTTTCTTTTAATGTACAAGCTTTCTATTTGTATTAACTTTCTTTTCTTTTCTTTTTGGGCTGGCTCCACAAGTTGACACATACTGATCAATATTTTATAGTTTTACAAACATTGGCACTTAGCTTTTGAATCAAGATAGTATAAGAATCTTATTCTCATATTGGATAAAGTGCCGACACGCAAGTTTCATTAAGCAATCGTTAATCTTATCCCACCCTCTAGCATCATAAAATTAGGTCCAAACTGAAACCTCTCATCCTAATTCCTCAGACAAAACATCAACTCATTATAATGATTATGCAATCATGCATGTGTAGTGATGATCATATTCTCTTGAGAAAAAAGATTCTGCATGCAATAAGCATGTATATCTTTCAAACTAGGGAGTTTAAGTTATTAAGTCCTAAGACCCTAATGAACAAAAATAGCTTAAACTCTGAGTCAAGTGTCATACACTCTAAACCCAGTATCCTCAACTACACAAGTCTTGTGTGATGTGAAAGTGTCAGGATAAACTACTTATGAGTTAGTTTTTTACGAGTTTTTTTCAAATAATTTATTAGTATATACAAAACAATGTGTCAAAATAATTTGCACCCTTTTGCAAACAATATGTAAAATATTTTTACAAAATAATATCACATATGTAAAAAGTTTTTTTTCAAAATATTTTACAAATTATTTTTACAAAATTAGTTTTAAATCCCCATACCCTTAGCCCATAATAATATGAAAACATTTTAATGTACGAGTTATGGATAAGTATATATGAAATATACATGTGCATCCCCTATACTTAAGTTTTGCTATGTCTGAAATGAAGAACATAGCTCGTACTAAGCAAAGGAAGATCAAAATTGCAAGGTTAAAACAGGTATGGTGAAACCATATACTCAAGCTTTTAATAGCCTACGTGTAGGGTGAAAGTACAAGAGATTTGGGTGCCAGCTATCAAAAGTAAATAAGAATAGTCAAAGAAGATTACGAGCCCCATAACTACAAAGAAAGAATGAAAATAAGAAAGGATTGAGAGAGTGACTGAAGAAACCAAGGGAATATACAGAACATGGGTTCAGTCCCCCCCACCTCATACTTAGGCTTTAAATAGCCTAAGGAGTAAAGTATGATATAATAGTTGTAAACAAATAAATATTGTGTTCAAAAATAATAGAAAATATTAATAAAAATGAATGTACTTATTACAATCATAATGGACTCAGAGCTCAATAGAAAATTTCCTATATATATACACAAACACATATACATACAAACTTGTGGGAATTTTAAAGCAATTTTCAAATTTAGTATTATTTTTTCAATAATTAGGTCCTCGGCTCTTACTGAGTTGGCACATGTTGATTCATATTCTTTATATACTCATACACTCACACATGGCACTTGGGATTTTTCAAGATTGTACAAGGATTATTGTCCTCATACCGACTGTGTGCTGACACTCAGATTTCATTAGATGATCTGAATTCATTTCCATCCTCGAGAACCCTTCAATCAGATCTTAGGTTAAGCTCTTACATGCTTGGTCTTTGGGCAAATAAGTGACTTATCACTTAATACAACAATTGTATCGAGTATAGTATTGATCATATTTGTTTTGAAGTTCAAAGATTTGATATGTGATATAGCATGTATATCCTTAATTCAAGTATTTTGAGTACTTTAAGGTACTAAGATCCAATGAACAATATGGTGGATCTCGAAGTTGGGCGTTAATTTGAATCAGATGTACAATAGTCTTGATTGCATGTGTAGGTATCACAAATTTGATACTTTATTGGAGTTTGTATTTTTGTTTTTTAGAGTTTTTTGTCATTTTTTATTTTTGATTTTTATTATTGTTTATTAATTTTTTACGTTAGAAATTTACAATATTATACATATTTACATACATTATTTACATTTCACATATTTTTACAAGTACTACCCATATCCCCATCCTTTTAAAGACTATTATATAGAAAGTGTGTGAAGGTACGAGTAATGGTATATACTACATATACGGTACATCCCTATACAAGGACGAAGCCATAAAATTCATCTTGGGGGGGCTAAATTATTTAGATATTATTTTTCTAATTTATCTTGGAATTTTAGTTGTTAATATTTGAGGAGTGGTTCCTCTGATGTAACGTGAGTTACAAAGAGGTGTTGTAACTTTTTTTGTTCAATTTTATTTCTTAAAATTATTTGTTATTTTATATCAATGGCTAAAAGTCTATTTCTCTTTGAAACGAGACTTAAATTTCTTAATATTGATTGAATTTTTAACCACTAAGATAAACTAAGAAATGATATCCGATTTGAGCAAAATTTGGAGGATATATAGAACACTAATGGAAGTTTCAATCTATAAAGTTTGATTCTTGAAAATGAATTCAATCTATAAGGTGAGTTTCCAATAAATTCTTAATTAATCGAAACTAATATTGGGAATAAAATTTTATATAAGTATCTATATAAACTTATAATCGAACATAAATAATCCCTATAAACATCGTATTGACAAAAAGATCCCTACAAAACTGTTCATATCGCTGAAATATACATTTATTAATATGTTATTAAGTCATACCAGCAGATTTAATATTTTAAAACAAATAACACTATACAATACTTTTTACTTACATGGATGCAAGCACACATAGATATATGTATCAATCATTTATCATATTTGTTATATATATTTTGACATGTGTACATTTATCTGCATATATATTTTAAAATAGGCGCAAATACAAATAGGTTGCAAACATGCAGATACAAAAAGGTATCCTGTATCCATATATGTATACACTAGAAAAATATGTAACCTATGTTTTACGAACCTAAAAATGATCGAGGTATCTAAATCCATATCTGTATATGCAAAGAAAATAAAAAAATCATTATCTATATAATATATCATAAAAAAACAATTACATATCTATGATGGTTTACAATTATATATGAGATGGACATATAAAGTTGTATCAGTATCTGGTTATGCACATCTTGTATTGTTAATAGTTAATTATTATAATTAGATTATATATATATGGGTGCAATGGGGCTGCCCCCACCCCATTTTCCGAGTTTTTTTATTTTTTCAAAAATATCACCATGTATATTCATCTATATATACCACCTATATGTCATTCGAATTTCATCAGAAGCAGAGACTCATATGCCCTCCATCTAGAACATGTATATTAGAACAATGTATAATTTATACCATTAAAATTACCTTAATTAGATGGAGGGCAAATGAATCTCTATTTCTAATGAAATTTGAATGACATATTGGAGGATAGATGAATATGCATTGTGATATTTTTCAAAAAAATTGCGGAAAGGTTGGTGGGGGCAGCCCCTTTATTCCCTATATATTGACTTTTTTGTTGAGATATGGGGAGGCTATTATACATAACTCGTAAATTTTAAATATTAAATAATGTATTTAGATTATATATAGTACTATATATTAAACGTATATACGGATTTGGTCGAGAGCCGGGGGCTAAGCCCCCACCCGCCCCTCCCTCTCCCCGTCACTATCCCTATACTTAGCTTGTGCTATGTCCATGTGGAGTTTGATATAAAGGAAAACATAACTCATACTACGCATAAGAGAGTGTAAAAGAAAAAAAAAAGTGAATGGAGTTGTCCGATTGTCCTATATATAGACTCTGGTTAGCCTAAGTGTAATAAAATAAATTGGGATGGACAACGGTAAGGAACAAATGTGTAGAAGAAGTGGATATAATCACAACGAGCACCGGTCCCTTATACTTATGATTTAGTATTCTAAGTATGGGATTGAGGTATAGCCAGGTAACCAATAAATCTAAATTATAAAGGCATAGAAAAATAGATCATGAGCAACTCAATTCACGAACCTCTATACTTAGGATCTGATCATTCTAATTATAAAAAAAATGAAAACAAGATGATACCTAAGTGAATGACATGAAGAACGAGAGAGAGAATGTACATGAATGAAAACATATGCAAAGTGAAGTAAGAATATGCATACTCAAGAAAATTAGTGTTACGCGATCGGGGTTATAATATACAAGATGTTGTGCGGACATCAGAATCTCCCATAGAATAGTGAGAATCAGAATTCGAGGATTCCCCAATCAGACTGGACACATGGGTGTTTGCCCAAATGTGGTTTAAGGAAAGCTGAACCAAATTCAGACTTGTAGATCACATGTTCTTAATTGAAGAGAAGTTAGATAGTTCATTCAGGACTTGTTTAAGAGTTCTCACAAGTATTAGATCTACAACAAATGGAAGGAAGTGTCCTTGGTTGATTTTCTGAAACTTGAATTAAGTATTGGAGGAAAGTTCAGATATGATTAAATAGGTTCAGAGGAACTTCTTGAGGAACAAGTGTATTTCATTTTTAAACCATGTATCTGATTGTGGGTGTGGGTTATAACGTCTCAAGCTTAGGTCTCCGGTGCGTTATCAAGGAAAACTAACCCTGACAACTGTTGGGTTCGGACCCAAATAGATCCATTGACAACCACCCAAAATGCTTAAGCTCAAGTTGTCAAGTAGTAGTCCCCAACACTTGTAAACCACACCCACACTTCGTGAGTTTTAGATGTGACACTATGTTTGGGGTTGGGGTGTTACAACCTCCCCCACTTATATTTGCAACGTCCCCGTGCGACTTGGCCCATCACTTATTCCCAGTGATGGTGGTGGTTGCACGCTCCGGCTTAAGTCCCTTCGGGTAGCCCTTTCTACTATCAGAGGGAACCCGCTCTGATATCATTTGTAACATCCCGGGCTTAGGTCCCCGGTCCATTATCGAGGAAAATTGACACTGACAACTTGTTGGGTACGGACCCAAATGGTATCAGAACGGGTTCCCTCTGATAGTGGAAAGTGCTACACGAAGGGATCTAAGCCGGGAGCGTGCAGTCGCCACTATCACTGGGAATAAGTGATGGGTCATGTCGCAACGAGGACGTACACCCCAGCCCCAAACATAGTGTCACATCTAAAACTTACGAAGTGTGGGTGTGGTTTATAAGTGTTGGGGACTACTACTTGACAACTTGAGCTTAAGCATTTTGGGTGGTTGTCAACGGATCCATTTGGGTCCGAACCCAACAAGTTGTGAGGGTTAGTTTTCCTCGATAACAGACCGGGGACCTAAGCCCGGGACATTACATGGGTAGCTTCCGAACATCATTTAATAATTTTTTAGAGTTCTTCTTAAACTTAGTTCTGTGTAGTTAGTTATGTGTATTGCCCTACTCCTAAGTGCAGTCAGTTTTTGGAGTCTTATGGTAGGTGGCTATTTCTTTTTAATGTTCTTCCATCACCTCTTGTCATATATGGGTATCTTTATCTCTGTGATGGTTGTTGTTCTAGTCAGTGTGCTTCCTCAACCCCAGAGATTGAGTCACTACAAGAAAAATGAGTTGTAACCACGAAATGTGGCTACGCTTGTGGCCACGATAATTCTGTGGCCATTAGTTTCTCGTTACTACAATTCAATGGCCAAAATCTTCAACAAGAGCTGTGGCCACGACAAGTTCTATGGTCACTTGTTGTGGTCACGCCAGTTTCGTGGTTAGAGAACTCTCGCGACGAGATTTGTAGCTACGGATACTGGCCACGATGTGATGTGGGCAGAGCCCAATTCTGTGGCCACAAGCCCCACATTCGTGGGAATATACTGTAGCCACAACTTATTTTCCTTGCAATGAGTTAACAATGTATTATCTGGGATTCCTCTTAGAGTCGCGTCGAAAGAGAATAGCTTGTCTTATAAATGTATGACAGAATTCATCGTAAGGGCAAGCCTCAGCAAAGTCACGGTGGTAACAGTCATCATTGGGCACTATAGGGTTAAATGTGTTGTTGTAACGGAACAGGTCGGGCTGACCGGCGGAAGCATGCAATTATAGATCGCACGACCGAACCGTTACAGAACAATTGCATGGTATTCAATGAGCAGATAAAATAATGATTCTCAAAAAAAAGTCCATTACTCTATAGAGTTCCACTATTACATTCCAACAAGGAAAAATGGGAAATGAACTATGAAATAAAATAACATAACAATGTTCCAGTGGGCATAAAGACATCCTTCCGTAAATAATCCATCAATGGTCTGTACCGGTTCAACTTCACGTGACAATAAGTCTCCTTGATCTAAATAATTCAATGCTCGTATTCCCCTGAAAAAAACAACAACACATGTTATGAGCCTAACGCTCAGTATGTGCCGAGTTGGGGTCAAGCCAGCTAGCGCGGAAAAACAAGTCTCCCTAAGCTAACTTTACATCTTTAAAACATAACCTCTTCTATACAATCAGTTATCAACACAACTATACAATTTGCCTAATTATCTTATTGCATGTGATGTTATCAACACAACTATACAATTTGCCTAATTATCTTATTGCATGTGATACTAACTTGTTCTCATGTACTATCATTATGCGACTCATAATTTCACATAAACCTGCATATGGAAGGTATTCCTTGTGAAGACGTTCGTTAAAGCCATAATTACATATATACCCATAAAGTTAGCCATATTTGCATATACGCCTTAACATTTTCATAATTTTCACTTATACCCTCAGAATTTTTCTGTGGTTGCATATATGCCACAGAACAATCATAACACTTGCATAATGCCATTACTTGGCCACAGTTGCGCATATGTGCCTTAGCAATTTCAGAACTGTACACATACCATTGGTTTGTTTAGTGGTTAAGGTTGTCTTAATTGTTACTTCTTAATGGCTTTGGTGGCTTTGCTGGCTTTGGTGGCTTTACCGCTGGCGCAAGCGGTTCATGAACATACATGACAGTGTAGCTACAACTGTAGAGGACTTATCTTTTGCCTCTCAATCGGTTCCTTGAACCGTACGCCCCCAAAAGGCATTGGCCCCTTTTGGCCTACGATAATTGGACTCTAGAGATGGCTCCCACTATTAGGTGTAGCACTTAGCTCCGCTTATCGTTATCGTACCATTACTCATGTTAAGGAAAAATTTTATTCTTTTAACTTTCTTTTCCCTTTCACACGGAAGTTGTTCATGTTAGCACTCCAATTCCAACATCTTATTTTTTTTAAGTTCTAAGACGTGATATGTCTCATTATTCCAGGTATAAGATAAGCATGACTTTAAAAATATATAAAACTTAGATATATGGTAAACGTATATAGCACCGCATCGTATATTACTGTATACATTGAGACATGAATTTCCTATTGACGGCAATAATTGTATACAGTGTAGAGACGTATGTAGCACCATATCATTCTACATTCTAACTTTTATCTAAAAGCACCATTTTTTTATAATATTTGCAACCTTTTTATTGGTTACTTAATATTAGTGATTTTAACATGAATTTCTGAAATTAGTATCAAATTATACTACACGTTAATGCAATGTCACTTTTACATACATCGTTAATATCAGATCTGTCATTTTTAGCCGTGCGATTCACGACTATAAATTAAATACTCGAATGGAAAGTTCTAAAAATTAGGACAATTGTAAGCACATAAAGGTGATCATGACTGTATCCATTACAAACTCTTTTCTTCCTCGCGTAATTTACATGTATAAAAATCAAAATGAAATACGAAGGGCAGTCAATACATCTGACCCGTAAGTCTCATGATAATTCAAAGCATATAGATGAAAGTTTGATCTAACTGGCATGTACGTGTGACTAAGGCCAAATCATGCTTCCAATATTTGATAATGTCACGTGAATAAGATTTGAGGAGAAAAACTCAATTAAAGTTACAGTCACAATTACCGTTAACAATCACCCAATACCATCCATATGCATTTACAAAAATCGGAAATAGCGGCAAGATAATGATATGAAATCGAATCGTTAATCGTCCTTAAGGGATCGACACATACCTCGAGTTGATGAAAAATATCTACGAGCCTCTCCTTGCTCCTAAGCCGACTTGCTCCTCTACCGGATCGACGCCGACGTTCTCTGCGACGAGAACACTTCTCGGTGAGATCTCTCTCCCTCTCTAGCCCTTACTCTCTCCTTCTCTCTCTTTGAAAATAAGTGACGGCTAGGGGGGATCCCTTGGGATTTTATGCCTCCCTCAAGGCCAATTAATGGGATAATAATGCTATTAATTTTTAGAAATAAATCACCTCTTTTAATTGGAGAAATACAAGGCAACTATGGCGGGAAAACAAATGGGAAAAAGAAGAAGGAAATATGGGTTGGCAAAAAAATCAGCCGTTACAATCTACCCTCCTTAAAAAAATTTCGTCCTCGAAATTTCTTAGAAAAAGGGACATACCGAAAAGCTGTGGATGCTTCTTCCGCATTTCGCTCTCCAGCTCCCAAGTGGCTTCCTCCTTCTGGTGATGTTGCCAGAGGACCTTGACCATCGGAACTATACATCGACGAAGCTGATGGTCTCTACGATCGACTATGCGGACATGTTTCTCCTCAAAGGTGAGATTAGGCTGAACATCGAGAACCTCGTGCTCGATCACGTGTGAAGGGTCAGGAGTGTACCTTCTTAGCATAGACACATGGAATACATCATGTAGCTTCGAATATCGAGGTGGTAATGCAATACGATACGCCACCTCTCTGATTCGTTGTAGAATCTCAAAAGGTCCTATGTATCGAGGAGTAAGTTTCCCCTTCTTGCCGAATCGCAATACACCCTTGGTTGGGGAGATCTTTAAGAACACGTGATCTCCAACTGCAAAACTCAACTCCCTTCGATGACGGTCTGCATAAGACTTCTGCCTACTTTGAGCTGCCAACAATCTCTTCTTGATTAGCTCAACACCTTGCTTGCTGATCTCGATTAGTTCCGGTCCCAAAATATGCTTCTCACCAACATCACTCCAACAGGAGGGTGATCTGCAAGGTCTCCCATACAGTGCCTCATAGGGAGCCATCTTGATGCTCGAATGGTAACTGTTATTATAAGCAAACTCTACAAAGGAAGGTGTCTATCCCAGTTGCATGCAAAATCTAGAGCACAAGCTCTCAACATATCTTCCAGCGTCTGGATGGTCCTTTCTGATTGGCCATCAGTCTGCAGGTGGAATGAAGTGCTGAACTTCAATTGAGTTCCCATAGCATCTTGGAAACTTTTCCATAACCGAGACGTGAATCTAGTATCCCGATCTGACACATTGATGTAGGGACGCCATGTAATCTGACGATTTCATTTACGTACAACTCAGCTAGACTGTCTTTCGATTGATCCAAGCGAATAGGTAAGAAGTGAGCCGACTTGGTCAATCGATCAACAATCACCCATATGGTGTCATAACGATGTTTCTTGGTCTTGGTAGACCTGTAACAAAGTCCATCGTTATGTGCTCCCACTTCCATTCAGGTATTTCTAAGAGTTGAACAGGGCCTGCAGGTCTCTGAGTTCAATCTTAATCTGCTGACATACCAAGCATTTTGAAACAAAAGCTGCGATGTCATTCTTCATCTTCGGCCACCAGAAATTTCGTTGCAGATCCTTGTACATTTTTGTCGTACCTGGGTGGATGGTGTACATCGACCTGTGGGCTTCGTCGAGAATCTCCTGCCTCAGTTCGACATCATTGGGAACCCATAATCTATTTCGGTACCTTATAACTTCATCAATTCCAATTGCGAAATCGGAACCTTCTTTCTTGGATGCCTCTATCATTTTAGGAAGATCAACATCAATTTTGAGTGCTGCTGTGATCTTCCCAATTACTTCGGGTTGGATTCTAAGGCCTGCAAAAGATATCTTCCTCTCCTCACTTAAGAAAGGTTTCCAGTCTTCAAAATCATTCATCATCTTCCACTGAAGTTTCAAGCTAGATAGCTTACCTTCCCACTTTCGGCTTAATGCATCAGCAACGACGTTTGCTTTTCCAGGATGATAATTAATAGCAAAGTCGTAGTCCTTTAGGAACTCCAACCAGCGTCGCTGCCTCAAATTAAGTTCCTTCTGAGAGAATATATTTAAGGCTCTTGTGATCACTGAGCACCTCAAACTGTTCACCATAAAGGTAATGACGCCAAATTTTAAGAGCAAAGACTACTGCTGCTAACTCTAAATCATGAGTAGGGTAGTTTCTCTCTTGCGGTTTTAATTGCCGTGAGGCATAGGCAATGACTTTCTCATTCTGCATAAGGACACACCCGAGTCCCGTGCCTGATGCATCTGTATACACCACAAAGCCTCCACTGCCTATTGGTAAAGCCAAGACTGGAGTCGTAGTCAATTTCTTCTTCAATTCTTGAAAACTTCGTTCACACTCCTCCTACCATACAAACTTCACGTTCTTTCGGGTGAGCTTCGTTAATGGTAGTGAGATCCTTGAAAAATTCTGAATGAATCGCCGATAGTATCCGGCCAAGCCAAGGAAGCTACGGATCTCAGAAACATTTTTAGGTTGACTCCAATTCATCACCGCTTCTACCTTAGCTGGGTCCACCTCAATGCCATCCTTGGATATCACATGACCAAGGAATGCAACTTTATTCAGCCAAAAGTCACATTTAGAAAATTTTGCGTAAAGCTGGTGTTGACGCAGGGTTTCAAACACAATCTGCAGGTGCACCCGGTGCTGCTCCGGATCCGATGAGTATATCAAAATGTCATCTACAAATACGATGACGAACTTGTCAAGGTATTCTCGGAATACCCTATTCATTAGTTCCATAAAGGTTGCAGGTGCGTTAGTATGACCAAATGGCATGACCAAAAATTCATAATGGCCGTACCTCGTTCTGAAAGCGGTCTTTGATATATCCTCCTCTTTTATACGGAGTTGATGGTAACCCGTACGTAAATCGATTTTTGAGAAAACTGTTGCTCCTTGCAACTGATCAAATAAATCGTCAATGCGAGGTAGCGGATACTTGTTCTTCACCGTTACTTTGTTCAGACCTCGATAATCAATGCAGAGTCTGAGAGATCCATCTTTCTTTTTCACAAAGAGAACAGGTGCTCCCCATGGAGAAACACTGGGACGTAAAAATCCCTTATCCAGTTGCTCTTGTAGCTGCTTCTTTAGCTCCTCAAGTTCTACAGGGGCCATTCTGTATGGAGCTTTAGATATCGGTGCCGTTCCCGGAATAATATCAATGGAGAAATCCACCTCTCTGTGAGGAGGTAGTCCAGGAAGATCATCTGGAAATACATCGGTAAAATCTCGGACCACATCTAACTCTTCGAGGCGTGCCTGCGACGATTCAGTGCTAATTATACTAGCTAGGTATGCGGTGCAACCTTCGGCTAGTAGTTGGCTTGCTTGTAGAGAAGAGGTAACCAATCGTCCGCTCTTACTAGTGCCTCGGACGAATATCTCCTTATGATTTGGTCTGCTCAAGACCACCTTCTTCTCTCTACAATAAACTGCAGCATAATTCTCCCATAACCAATCCATGCCCAAGATGACATCATAGGTTGTGATGGGCAGTAGGATCAAATTAGCAGTGAGGGAGTCTTCTCCTATCATGACTGGTATGTCCTTTAAGTACATACGCGTTGCTCTAATATCACCCATTGGTGAAGAAACAGTAAGTGTGTATGGAAGCTCAATAGCTTCAAAGTTCAGTTTTCTTGCAAAACTACTTGAAATAAATGAGTGTGTGGCTCCAGAATCAAAAAGGACATGGCATAAATGACTTGCAATGAGAAGGGTACCTTCCACAGTTGTGTAAGCATCCTCTGCATCCTCGTGCGTAAGGGCGAGCACCCTTCCTGGTATCTTCTTCTTTTGCTCGAATGGTTTCCTCTTATCCTTGAGCTCTTTCTTGCAGTCTTTAATGAAATGACCCTTTTCTCCACACCTCAAGCAAGCTCCTATCAATTTGTAGCACTCGCCTGGATGTCTTCTGTCACAATGCGGACATACACCCAATACATTTTTCTGGTTGGTTGGAGCATCATCAGTCCTTGTCTTCTTGACATTTATCGTGTTGTGACGTCTCTTGTCATTGTAGCTTGGCTTGTGAAGGCGCTTTCGAGGGTTCACTTGCTGCGTCCTTCGATATGCTGCATCAATTTCTGCACTTGCTGCAACGGCATCAGATAGGGTCGTGGGACCCCTAGTGAGTACTCTAAGGCTCAAACCTCCATTCAAACCTTCCACAAACTTCCTCGCTCGCTGCTTTTCATTTGTACAGATTTCCTTGCCATATTTTTCTAGCTCCTGAAACCTTGCAGCATACTCATGTACCGTCATGCTACCCTGGCGAAGATCTATGAACTCCTGGCGTTTAGCATCCCTAGCATGCTCAGGGATGTAACGCTCAGAAAAACGCTCCACAAAGTCACCCCAGCTGATGATCGAAGTCTCGGAAAAGTGAATTCCCTTGTAGGAAGTCCACCACTCCTTAGCACTATCTCGTAGACGAAAAGTACCAAAAATAACTTTCTTTTCTTCCGGGCTCTCGGTCGCTTCAAAAGCCATCTCCATCTCTCGTAGCCAGTGTTCGGCTTTCTCTGGCTCATGCTCACCTTTGAAGGTCGGTGGATCATGCTGGAGGAATGTTTTTAAGGTAAGTCCTCCAGAGCTTGATGGACGGGTCTGCTGCTGAGCCATCAATGCCATCAGCTCCAGCATCTGCCTCTGCATGTCCACAATGGTCTCCTGACTCGTCGATGACTCGCGGTCTCTGTTGGCTTCAATCGCACGATGAGGAGCCATCTAAATCAAATCCAAAAGCATCAATGAGTTACTGTGTGGGGGCTAATTCACTCTAAACGTCAGGATCTACATCATTATAAAATGTGGATATCTTATGCCCAGAGGAACTCTAGCTCTGATACCATTTGTAACGGAACGGGTCGGGCTGACCGGCGGAAGCATGCAATTATAGATCGCACGACCGAACCGTTACAGAACAATTGCATGGTATTAAATGAGCAGATAAAATAATGATTCTCAAAAAAAGTTCATTACTCTATAGAGTTCCATTATTACATTCCAACAAGGAAAAATGGGAAATGAACTACGAAATAAAATAACATAACAATGTTCCAGTGGGCATAAAGACATCCTTCCGTAAATAATCCATCAATGGTCTGTACCGGTTCAACTTCACGTGACAATAAGTCTCCTTGATATGGAAATAATTCAATGCTCGTATTCCCCTGAAAAAAAATAACAACACATGTTATGAGCCTAACGCTCAGTATGTGCCGAGTTGGGGTCAAGCCAGCTAGCGCGGAAAAACAAGTCTCCCTAGGCTAACTTTACATCTTTAAAACATAACCTCTTCTATACAATCAGTTATCAACACAACTATACAATTTGCCTAATTATCTTATTGCATGTGATGTTATCAACACAACTATACAATTTGCCTAATTATCTTATTGCATGTGATACTAATTTGTTCTCATGTACTATCATTATGCGAGTCATAATTTCACATAAACCTGCATACGGAAGGTATTCCTTGTGAAGACGTTCGTTAAAGCCATAATTACATATATACCCATAAAGTTAGCCGTATTTGCATATACGCCTTAACATTTTCATAATTTTCGCTTATACCCTCAGAATTTTTCTGTGGTTGCATATATGCCCCAGAACAATCATAACACTTGCATAATGCCATTACTTGGCCATAGTTGCGCATATGTGCCTTAGCAATTTCAGAACTGTACACATACCATTGGTTTGTTTAGTGGTTAAGGTTGTCTTAATTGTTACTTCTTAATGGTTTTGGTGGCTTTGCTGGCTTTGGTGGCTTTACCGCTGGCACAAGCGGTCCATGAACATACATGACAGTGTAGCTACAACTGTAGAGGACTTATCTTTTGCCTCTCAATCGGTTCCTTGAACCGTACGCCCCCAAAAGGCGTTGGCCCCTTTTGGCCTACGATAATTGGACTCTAGAGATGGCTCCCACTATTAGGTGTAGCACTTAGCTCCGCTTATCGTTATCGTACCATTACTCATGTTAAGGAAAAATTTTATTCTTTTAACTTTCTTTTCCCTTTCACACGGAAGTTGTTCATGTTAGCACTCCAATTCCAACATCTTATTTTTTTTAAGTTCTAAGACGTGATATGTCTCATTATTCCAGGTATAAGATAAGCATGACTTTAAAAATATATAAAACTTAGATATATGGTAAACGTATATAGCACCGCATTGTATATTACTGTATACATTGAGACATGAATTTCCTATTGACGGCAATAATTGTATACAGTGTAGAGACGTATGTAGCACCATATCATTCTACATTCTAACTTTTATCTAAAAGCACCATTTTTTATAATATTTGCAACCTTTTTATTGGTTACTTAATATTAGTGATTTTAACATGAATTTCTGAAATTAGTATCAAATTATACTACACGTTAATGCAATGTCACTTTTACATACATCGTTAATATCAGATCTGTCATTTTTAGCCGTGCGATTCACGACTATAAATTAAATACTCGAATGGAAAGTTCTAAAAATTAGGACAATTGTCTGCACATAAAGGTGATCATGACTGTATCCATTACAAACTCTTTTCTTCCTCGCGTAATTTACATGTATAAAAATCAAAATGAAATACGAAGGGCAGTCAATACATCTGACCCGTAAGTCTCATGATAATTCAAAGCATATAGATGAAAGTTTGATCTAACTGGCATGTACGTGTGACTAAGGCCAAATCATGCTTCCAATATTTGATAATGTCACGTGAATAAGATTTGAGGAGAAAAACTCAATTAAAGTTACAGTCACAATTACCGTTAACAATCACCCAATACCATCCATATGCATTTACAAAAATCAGAAATAGCGGCAAGATAATGATATGAAATCGAATCGTTAATCGTCCTTAAGGGATCGACACATACCTCGAGTTGATGAAAAATATCTACGAGCATCTCCTTGCTCCTAAGCCGACTTGCTCCTCTACCGGATCGACGCCGACGTTCTCTGCGACGAGAACACTTCTCGGTGAGATCTCTCTCCCTCTCTAGCCCTTACTCTCTCCTTCTCTCTCTTTGAAAATAAGTGACGGCTAGGGGGGATCCCTTGGGATTTTATGCCTCCCTCAAGGCCAATTAATGGGATATTAATGCTATTAATTTTTAGAAATAAATCACCTCTCTTAATTGGAGAAATACAAGGCAACTATGGCTGGAAAACAAATGGGAAAAAAAGAAGGAAATATGGGTTGGCAAAAAAAATCAGCCATTACAGTTGTCGTTAGTCACAATAAGTGTAGTCTCATCATGCTCATGGAATCTGAATTCTCTTGTATCGCAAGAAATAATCACCTTAGTGGATGCTAAGAATAGTTTTCCAAATATAATATGAGATATGGAAAATTTTGTGCATTCGATGTCAAAGATGACAAAGTCCACATTTTATGATGTAAGCCTTGGAAGTTTACAATGACACTTTTTAATACTCATCTTATCCTCTTTATGGTTCGATACGTCAACTGAACATGTTGTTCATATTTTCTAAGGGGTCCGAGTTTGAGTTGGTCGAATACATTCGTCAGGAGAATACTGATTTTCGAAGCATCATCTTTCGGAGCATTGGTGAAAAATAATGTTATTTTCCCTGAACAGCTTGGATTCTCGAACCATGGTCTGTTCTTGTACAAATTAGAAGTCATCATATTCGAGAAGGTCGCTCTGAGGAGGAGAAGGTCTAAGAAGATGGTTTTCCTTAATAGGAAATGGAATTTTTGTCAAAAATAATCTTTATTTTCCTATATAGCCAGTAATTGTGTTTCTCTTTTTCATTTTCATCTCAACTATTTCTATCTATATTTTAGCATTTGATTGTTGTAATTTTTACATATAATCTTAGATCCTTTGAACAACCTCGAGCTCCTTGGTTTTCTTTGTTGAAAGAGAAGAATGTGGAGGTTGGTGATAGGAAGAAGGTGAAGTGGGTGTGAAGGATGAAGAAGTGAAGCGACCGGAGTTCTGACCTCAAATAGTGAGTAGAAAGAAGTTGTTTCAAAACACATGATACTTTGAGATGTGAACTGGAAATAGGAAGAAGATGGTCGAGATATAGTAGAGAATGTTTGACCTGCAAAGTCTAGGTACGGATACCAATATTTTAACATCTTGAAGCATAGGTGGGAACAAAAGTGAATCAAGTTCGATTGTATGCAAGTACACAGATAAAAACACTCACACAGGTCAAAATGCAAAGCAAACCCCAGACTCACACTCAACAAAGTGGAAGTCGTTACATCTTAGCTTATTTAGATCTTATCAATTTCAATGTGAATTTTTGCAAGCAGTTGTGCTTAAGCCAGCTCACATGTGTTTTCACCTGGCGATGATCACTATTTAAGATTGAAGGCAGGTTCTTCTAGGGTTGTGTACCAGAGAATCAGAATATACACACTTAGGGCACAAGTCTGGGATTGTTGGCTCTAATCCTTATGGCTTGTGCCTCGCACGCTATGAAAAGTACTTGCAAACAATGGTAGGGTTAATCTCCTGCATACAATGATGCCCGATTTCTTTTGTTTTATTCGATTTGAAACTTAGCAATTAAATTTTACTTTAAGGTTGTCACTTTACTTGAGGATTCCATTCTTTTATTTTAACTAAAAATATGGAGAGTCAAAAAAGTTGTGCAACAAGAAACGTGATGAAAAATAATGAGTCAAGGATATTTATAGTGTTTCATTGCAATCTCTGTGTGGGATGCAAAATAGAACTTGTAAACGTAAGAATATATTTTTAATGAATTATAAAAAAACCTAGATAGAAAATTTTGTTAGTGATGGTGGAATAATTTCATTTCCCCAATTTGAAGCAGTATAGTGTGTCTTTTAGTGAAAATTTTGATTGTAGTTCTATGAGCATAAGAAAAACAACCTTAATAGCCAATTTGTTATCCTATAATTACATCAAAAATTTGGTTTCGACCACCCAGTTGGGGTCAAAACAAGTTGAGTCTAGAAGACAAGTTCTACACATGCAAGGCTCCAAACGGAGTTCTCTATAAATGTACAAAAAAATAAAAATGCAGAAATAAACCTACACTCTAGGACTCTCTCATATTCAATAAAACAAAAAAAATATTGACCTCTGCGGCAGTTCGATCCATGGAATTCCCCACCTTTGGTTGTCCTAGGTTGCGTCAGATCCTGAAAAAGCTGCTCATGAGCACCGACTCCTATCCAAGAAGAAGAAGAGAGAAAAAGACCTTGAGAGAGAGAAATACCATGCAAATAAAATAAATATATGATGGTGAAGTGGCAAAGAAAATGAATATATAGAACAAAAATTTAGTATCACAAAAATCGGCCTAAGATTTAAAAGTTGCTTTCTACCATTGTTAGTTAGGTGAAAATAATAATGAATACGTCAAGTTACTAAAAATGCATTAAAAAGAAGTCGACGAAAACTACCATAAATCTAATATATGTGTGAATGTGATGTCTTTTACTTCATGAAGTCTAAGGTCGAACACAAGGAAATAGTAGCTGAGATTTTAGATATAATTTTCGTCAAATTAGTGTATTCAAATTAATTGTACAAATACATTTATGTGTGATATGATGTGATGTTATTGGAACTTTTTATTTTAATATTTTACATTTTTATATAGAAATAAAACATAAGAAGTAAATAAGAGAAGACATAAAGGAAGTAAGAGGTTGTCTTGCAAATTATTTTTTATGTAAAATTAAGCTAAAAATTAGAGTGAAATTTCCTTTAAATTTTAATGTAAGAGAATTTAAAACTCATTTTTTGTAATTTTTAATGATGTATGCATGCAATATTTTTTTTGAATTTTCAATTTAAAAAATAAAAATGCAATGTTTTCAAAAACTAAAAAACATGGGATGCAACTTATGATGAAATGACACTATTATAATTTTTTAGAATGTTTTGGATTAATATTGATAAAATAAAAATGAAATATGCAAATACCTTAATTTGATGTGTTTTAATTTTAACAGTAGAAAGCTCAAGAATGACCCATGATGAATGAATGCAAAGAATCCATGTAACCAATCCTACTTATTATCGGATAAGACTCTTTGTAGTAGTAGTTGTTGTTGTAATTTTAACCATAGAAAACATTGTTAAACCCTCGATGATAGGGTAATCAATGATGTATATGGGCTAGTTTTATTTTGAATAATGATGTAGCATGCCTCCTTGAAAAATCGAATGTTTCCTTGTACCAAGAGCTTTATAAGGACTATTTTCCCTCAAATTTCGGAGATGTATTTCAATTCAAAATGAGGAAGTTATACAAAAGTTAATTTTTCGCTTAGAAATTCATAAATAATTCAATATTGCTCCAGAATGAATCCAAAATATGTCAAAATAAGGAGGATTAATCTAGATACACAGTGAGACAAGAATTATATTTTCCTGAGCTATGATTTGCTAGATAGGAATCAATGTTTGCAGGGGTGTCAATGCATCAAATATTTAAATTAAATCTCAAAACTTAACTTTCAGGGGCCACATTGTAATTATAAAGAACCGACTGATTATTCTTATAAGCTGCCCAAAAGGTGGTCCATTGGTGTGATATTCAAAATTACCGAGGGTGCCCAAGAAATAGTCCCAGATCACATGCATTTTAACACGTGATACGGACCGCCACAGACATGTAAGCTCATGGTGAGCCATTATGCAATGAAATATGTTGCATTTTTTTCGTTATCTAAATTAAAAGAATCTATTGTGGTTGCAAGTATACAGTCTCTTAGCATAACTAGGATAGTGTACCATGACCATCTTGATATCATACAACTGATGATCTAAAGATTTAGATCAAAGAGGTTGATACAGGGTTGTAGATCTAAAGATTTAGATCGAAGACACATCCAACATCGTCTTAAGTGATATTCAAAAAGAAACTCACATCTGAGAAAGAAATGGCAATCATTCTCCAAAGGTTGATATCTGACTGACTTCTTGATGCAAATCATCTGCATAGGAATACATATTCATAAGCATTGGATAAGTCATGTTAAGGTGTTGATTAAAAGTCAAAAATGTTTGATCAAAGGTCAAATGTTGATTAAAAAACAAATATTTTTTTGTTCAACTCCGAATCCCATTCCGACAAATGGTCCAGCAAGGAGGAGGTTCAAAAAGGGCATATTTGAGTCCATTCGAAATGATATGGTCACTAAAGAACGGAAGGCTGGGTGCATGCATGAATAAAGGAAACAGTGCATGTTCGAGGAATTTTCAAATAAGATTGACAGATTAAAGAGGGAGATTGAAGAGATGGAACAATCTACAGTTCAAAAAGAGCTAACTGAAAAACTTGCAGTGTATGCAACAGTAATGCACAAGTTGCAAAAGGAGAATGAAGAGCTAAAGTCAAGATTGGATGGTAAGGATATGAATATAGAGAAAGAAGAATTTTTCATGAAACAACTGAGACACTGAAGCTGAGGAAGGCGTTGTTAGTAGTGTTGGTGTTGAACAAGAACATATTTTTGCTAGCATAGTAAATACCAGTTCTGATAAATTGGAAAAACCAGTCATTCAAGTTGATGATATGGTGACAGATGTAGTGTACGGAGAGAGTACCATTTCAACCGAAGCAGCTGACTGTCCATATGGGAGATTGAGACCCTAAATCCAAATATTAAGCACGGAAAAAGGTATTATAAGCCATATTTACCTTGGGATAAATGGGGCTGCGCCATGGGGGAGCTAACTTGGCTCCCCCGCCCTATTTTCGCCATTTTTTTATTTTTTTTGAAAATTTCTTCCATGAATATTCATTACTATATCCCTATATTATGCTATTAAAATTTCGTGCGAAACAGAGACTCCTACGGTCTCCATCCAGACAGTCATTTTTTAACGATAACAGGATTTTTTAAATCGACCCCGTTTGGATGGAAGTCGTAGGAGTCTCTGTTTCGCATGAAGTTTAAATGACATAATATAGGGATTTAATAATAAATTTACACGGTTTTAGATTTCAAAAAAAATAAAAAAAATTATGTCAAAAAAAGACGGGGGAGCTAAGTTAGCTCCCCCTAGGGGGCATACAAATTTTTCCCATTTACCTTTCCTCTGCGTATGCTTTTCAGAAAAGATATGCAACAACCAGTCCAGCACAAAAGACAGAGTTGACACAGAGAGATCATGATTTACAAGGAAGATCCATGTGCGATCAGCTCCTTACTGGTTACATTAATTAGCACGGTAGATGGGTATGTTTTCTTACAATAGGCAATTCAAGAACAAGAGGTTAATACCAACTTGCTATTACAATTGAAACACAAACAAGATGTAACCCCAAGGGAGAGGGGTAGAGAAGAACACATTCCATGCAATTGATCTCATCGATCTCGCCTTGGCCATATATAGACTTCCTACGCCGCAACTAAAACTTAAACTAGAACCAGAACCATAGTTACACTAGCTGGAACAAGGGTGTTACAAGGACTGCAGTTTTTTCCGATACCGGTTTAGAGGCGGCAACAGCCTCAAGCCGTTCCCACGTCATCCTACGCTTCTCCGCTGATGCTGCAAGCTGAACCTCCTCCTCTTTGAATTTTTCCTGACAAGCCAGGAACAGCTCCTGATCCATTTCTGCCAGCATCTTCTTGACGTTCAGTGATAAACCAAGAACGGACGGATTCCAGTGACTGCGGGCGTTCCTCTCAAGTGCTGGGAGCATGATGCGCATGATTACTTGCCGATTCTGTGCTATCATCTCGACAATCTGGTCGTTGTTCCACAAATAGAGTGCACGCTCTGCAACCTGGAAACGGCATTGATTAATCAGGTAGCTGAAATTTGAGTACATTAAATTGAATTCATGGGAACAATTTAATCCTGAAGTACTAGAGGGGCACATCCCCTAGTGTGTGGAAAGGTAAAATCCACAATAGATGAGGAATAACTATTATTTTGCTTCATCTTCTTTCCCTGTTGTGTTGATTACACCCCTTTAAGAACACATGAAATGGCCCGCATAACCTCCCTTCACTAACACCTCCATACCAATCGAAAAACAGAATACATCTTTTTACTGGTATGAGGATACAGGAGAAAACAATCGATGATGACTTTATCTGAGCACATAATGTGATGAATTTATTTTAAAAAAGAAGAAACAAAAGAAAAAATGGTAGGAGAATTATTTTCAAAAACTATACAATGTGAATTATAAAAAAAATAAAAGAATGTGAAAATATATAGTGTTATAAAATATGAAGCAGAAGCAAAAACATGGAAAAGAATAAGAACAAGAAAGAACAGCGGTATTTTAACGTGGAACCCTACTCCGTGAGGAGCGGGATGAAACCACGGAAGAAGCCCTCAAAGGGGCATGCTATGCATTGCTTTTTCTCAATGAGTACATGAGGTCTGGGGCTCCTTATATAGCCTTCCCAGAGCCTCCAAGTCCCACCACTAGGCGGTATGGGACTAAACACTGGATGAGGTAAATGGATCTTCTCCAGGATCCATTTACCTGCGACAACTCAACATGGCGCACTACCAAATACTCTAACACTCCCCCTCAAGCTAGAGCATGCAATGCTCAGCTTGGACAAACAGAAAGAAACTCAACTCAACGCTACAAGACACTACGGACAATATCAACCCAACGCGCACATTGCTGCAGTCGAGGACGTTGCTTCTCATGCCGTGCAGGTGAGGAGGACGAACAGGCTGGAGTGTGAGTCAACTGAAGACTCGGAATCTGACCTTCGAGTCTGAACTGCGCATGAAGTCTCCTCGTCGGAGAACTGGGTCTCTCCCATCTGGCTCAGAGAATGGTGCACTGCTCTGGTGTACCTATAATACCACATGAAAACCCTTAGCCCTCAATGGCATAGGGAATGGTCCTCTGCTCTGGAGTCCCTATGGCTCACATGAAAACTCTGGCCTGACAACTAGAGGAATGATGGGGACCGCGAAACAAAAGATGGCAACATATGCACATCTGACAATGATCGCACACTTGTGCGTGTCTGAAACTGGAGACTCGGAAACAATCGTCGAGTCTGAACAACTGGATCTGAACCGTAGAGTCTGGAATCTGATCGGTCTGGAAATCTGAATCTGCATCTGGAATACAAGACATGTGTGACTCTACACCATACTCCCCCTTTCTCCCATACTTGTCGGAAAACAGACAAATTGACCAAGTTGGGAGAAGACAACATAATGGGGAAAACAAAGATGAAATTTGCGGCTTTCATCATTTTTTTTAAATAAGCCGTCACATTTTTTTCAATTTTTTTTAAACACATTTTTTTAAGCCGATGACATTTTTTCGGCTTTTCATCCTTTTTTTAAGCCGTTTCACTCATTTTTTCCGGCTTTAAAGAATTACGTACGGCTTTTTTTCCCGTGTACGCGTCTTTTTAAAAAAACAACCTTTTTTTTAATACACGGCCAAATAGGGCCCAAAATCTCAACCCTTTTTTTACTCGGTCTACTTCGACAGAAATGCACGGCCCACTTGAACAGAAATGCTGCACATTGTTTTAAATGACTTGCCATTTGCCCCCCCAGGGTTTTCCCAATGGATCCCACTTTTTTAGTTGACCCTCTCCCGCCGCCCTATAAATTTTTTTAATATATCGCAGCTTGCTCTCTCTCGACGCCCCCATGGAATAGAGCACGCGCGCTGGGGATTCTGCATCGGCTTGGAGGCGCGCGAGGGCGCGCGATCTGTACATGGAGGAGGCGCGCGCGAAGGAGGGCGACTTTCATCGCCCACAGGAGGACTGGATCTGCGAGGGGGAGCGCCGCCAGATAGCTCCCAGGGATAGAGCGCGATCGGGAAGCCTGTTGGGCGGCGCCTCCCAGGGGTAGAGCGCGAGGGCGCGCCGCCAGGAGATCACCGGAGAGGTGGCGGCGCGAGGGAGGAAGATCCCTGTTGTTGCTGTTGCTCGCCTGTTGCTGCTGCCAGCCGCCTGGGCGTGCTAGGGTTCCATGCCTTTTACTGGGGGAATGTCGCGTGACACGGGGGGGTCCGCTGCGATGCGCGCCTGTGCGCAACCTGAACTGGATCGTGACTCTGATGCGGAAGCCCTACGGTTTGCGGGAGCTGCGGGGCTGTGCTGCTTGATGGAGGAGATCTCCCGTGGTTTCGTGCTGCGTCTACGCATGGCTAGGAAGAAAGAGCATAGGCCCTTTTGAACATAACAGGATTTGGAAGAATATGGTTCCAGAAAAAAACTTGCACGAAAGGGATCGAGATCTGCAGATCTGGAGATATCTCTCCTTGTGGGATCTTCAGGAACAGATCTTCACGGGAAAAAAAACTCAGAATAATCTCTTGCGAGTTACATGAATGCTAGGGCTCCATAAAACCCCAAAAAAAATCTCTCGAATCTCGAATACAAAAAATATATATATAAAGAAAATTCTCGAGAATCGAACCCGCTCTGATACCATGTTATAAAATATGAAGCGGAAGCAAAAACATGGAAAAGAATAAGAACAAGAAAGAACAGCGGTATTTTAACGTGGAGCCCTACTTCGTGAGGAGCGGGATGAAACCACGGGAGAAGCCCTCAAAAGGGCATGCTATGCATTGCTTTTTCTCAATGAGTACATGAGGTCTGGGGCTCCTTATATAGCCTTCCCAGAGCCTCCAGTCCCACCACTAGGCGGTATGGGACTAAACACTGGATGGGGTAAATGGATCTTCTCCAGGATCCATTTACCCTGCGACAACTCAACATGGCGCACTACCAAATACTCTAACATATAGTGCTAAGAAATTCTAACACAAAATATAGTAACATTTATTATTGGGATTTTATCACTTGTGCCCCTCCGAGATCTCGTAATTTCAGTTATGCCCCTATCTTTTCGGTAATATCAATTGTGCCCCTCACTTCTTGCTATTTTATCACTTGTGCCCTTCAAGTTAGTTACCGTCCATCTACAGTGCAAACGGACGTTAACTTTGAGGACATAAGCGGTATTAATTTTAAAAAAAGTGTTATTTGGTCATTTTATACCATTTTCTTCGTCATCTTCAGTCTTCTTCCTCCCTTCTCTTCCTCCTCCACAGCTCCTCCCTCCTCCTCCTCGAGCTCTCGTGCAGCCTCTCCCGAGCCTCCGGCTCCGTCCACGTCTCTGTCCTCCTCCTCCGCCCCGGCACCTCCCCCTCCGCCACCGGCATTGCCCCCTACACCTCCCATCCTCACCCAGCTCCAGCCCCGCACCTCCCCCCTCCGCCCCCTGCACCTCCCCTCCGAGCCGTCGCACTGCCTCGCACCTCCCCTCCGCGCCCCCCAGGCCCTACGACCCTGCCTCCCCCGCGGCCCCACGGCCCCTGCCCTGCCTCTGCACGCGCCCCCCAGGCTCCGTGACCCTACCTCCCCCGCACCCTAGCGACCCCGCGCCCCCTGCCCGGCCTTCCCCGCGTCCCCCAGGCCCCGCGCCCCCGCGACCCCGCCTCCCCTCGCGTCCCCGCGACCCCACGCCCCTTGCCTTGCCTCCCCCCGCGTCCCTGCCTCCCTCCGCGTCCCCGCGACCCTGCCTACCCCCGCGCCTCCGCGACCCCGCGCCCCCTGCCCTGCCTCCCCCGCGCCCCGGCGACCCCGCCTCCTTCCGCGCCCCCTAGCCTCTCTGCCCCATCGCCCCCAGGTCATCCTCTTCCGCATCTCCTAAGGTCTACTGCTGCGGCAAGGTCCTCTCTGATCGTGAGTGTCCCTGGCTGGAAGGCGGCGGTTTCTTCCGGCATCTCGTATGCTGCGGAGGTCAGTGTTGGAGAGGTGGTGGGAAAGCCGGAGAGGCGGAAGCAATCGGACGCGAGGGCGGAGGCGCCGTCTGTGCCGGGATTGGGGGCGATGAAGAGGTTTGCCTACGGGAGGAGCTGGGCGTCGCTGGATGGAGATGAGTTAGAGAGATCCGGACCGTTGGGTGGGGGCAGGAGAGATTCTGACCATATTACCCTTGTTAACCACACCATGGTTTGAATAAACCATGGTTATTTTAATTTTTTGACGGTCAATCTAACGGAAGGGCACAACTGATGACGGAGCATAAAGTGAGGGGCACAACTGATATTACCAAAAAGATAGGGGCATAACTGATATTGCGACATCTCGGAGGGGCACAAGTGATAAAATCCCTTTATTATTACCATTAAAGTTACCAACTCTTATTCCAACAACATAATGCCAAAAGTTATTAATTGCTAGTTTGATAATTGAATGGCTTTTTGGACAATAAATTATGTGCAAATGTGGTAACCTGCATTTCTTTTTGGGAGTTAGAAGCTGGGATAGCCCCATACTTCGAACTTTTCCTGTTTGGCAGAAATATGTGAGCAGCTGTGGATTAAATTTGCAGAATGCCCACTTGCACTGCCCTTGATTCATCGATAGTTTAATTTTAATACTAAAAGTAGGAGGTGGTTTTTGCACTGTGTGATTCATGATGGTCAAAGGGGTGAGGAGGGAAATTC
This sequence comes from Ottelia alismoides, assembly GCA_037367405.1. Lineage (NCBI taxonomy): Eukaryota > Viridiplantae > Streptophyta > Magnoliopsida > Alismatales > Hydrocharitaceae > Ottelia > Ottelia alismoides. Next base: position 17,760 of record JAZKJV010007264.1, on the reverse strand, counting down.
GAACCTGGTCCTTCTAAAGTGAGAGCCACTGCTTCTACCACCAGACCATTAGAGGGGTTCCATCTGCAATATTGCACCATGAGTACCAAGGTTTTAAAAACCAAACCGGACATCAAACCGGGGAGGTACCAGTTTTTGGTTTTAATGGTCAAACAAATCGAACTGACTGATCGAACCAGTGATGACGTTAGCAGTTCAGAAAAATCGGAAAAGACCGAACCGTTGTATTGCCAGTTTGACTCGTATGGTTCAACCGAGTCGAGCCAAGTTAGACTGGTATATCATACAAATAAATGTGAAAAATGGCACATCATATCTTTAGAGGGTTTGTACACTTGTGGCCTTCCAAGTTTTTCCAATAACGTGTATACTCCTTTTTTACAATCACTTGTGTGCCTCTGTATTTTTACAGAACGCGTAATAGTACCATTTTATTAGTGTATTTATGCTCCTATATTATACCAACATAAAGATAATATTGTAAATTTTTTAAAACTACAAGAGCACAAGTTAAATTGCTTAAAAGTTAGGAGTGTAAATGTTAGTAGAAAAACTCAAAAGAGTATAATAACATTTTCTGTTTTGCAAAACTCATATACAATATACATATATGTGATGTAAATTATACATATATATATGTGATGTTTAAATGTAATAATAAATTATTTAAACCCTAATTCATGACAATTGTTGATCTATAACTTCTCATAAAATGACTATGACAACACCTTCATTTGTTGTTGATGGAAGTAGACAAACTCATGCACATTGTTGAAAGAGCGGCAATGCTTGTATAGTAGGGAGAGGCGATAATAGATCAATGGCACATGCGGAAGGAGAAGAGATAAATGACTAATATACTATAGGTTAGAATGAGATCGAATTGTGAATAGTTTTTAAAAGTTTGCATTTTACAAAATTATTAAAAAATTATTTTTCGTTAAGAATTGGATGGTTGAACCGATGGTTTGATTCAAACGGATTTAAGTGACACAATCGGGTTTTGACCGATTTTTATTTTCTGAATAAAAATGGGGTGGTTGGACCGTTTTTCTTCTGAATCTTGGTTTAACCGGTTGAATCGGCCAGCTCGGTTTGGTTTTTAAAGTACTGATGAATACTGCCTGAAAGGATAACCATTGATAAAAGTGTTGGGAAATGAATTTGTATCGCCTCTGCTCTGAAATCAGTTGTTTGGAAAACTGAAGTGACGGAAGTGCGATCAATCACTACCACAGAAGCACATGAAGAAGACACCGCAATATAACGGTGGCTAGTCGCCTCTTGAGACCATCTAAGAGAGAAACGAATACAACTCTCTCCCACCTCCTCTCTCTCTCGTGCGTGCATGCGATTACATTGTTGCCCTCCCTAGTGGTTGTGATGGTATGCCACACCACCCACCCTCTCATTTATAGATCCAAATACAATATTAGGTTGATTGTCATAATCAATCTGAATTAATTAAGATCTCAATCAAAAAAATGGTGAAGCATTCTCCCATTATAAGTAGGGTCATCTACAAGGATTCTTGCTCAAATTCATATTGAAAGATCCGATTGTTTTTTAAGCCGGTTGTCGACTACCTAATGCAACCCTCACAAGGAGGGATTTGAATCCTGATTTTGTGGGTGGTAGGCACATTGCACTACCGCCCAACCAAAGAAGTGGGTGCAATTAAGATCTCAATCAATCTCAAAATTTGCTAATGAGATTTGACAACGTCTAATCAAATCTCATTCAAGAATTACAATCCGGGTAAGAATGGTGTGAATGTGGCATTGCCTTAGGGAGCGTTTGGTTGCCAAGGTACACCGGGTACGCTGGCATACCCCTAGCTCCATACATGCATTCCTGGGTTGGGATTGCTTGTATTGACCCTGCAATTTCTTTGGTATAGTATTTTTTAACCATGTTCAAATAAACTTATTGATATAAAAAAATATTATAATCATTAAAAAAGTTAATATCACACATAATAAATATCACGTCACATCATAATTATCATTCAACCCTCCCAACCCTTCAAACAGCTACTACAATAAAACATGTAAGAAAGTTGTCACCACATCTAACAACTGCAGCTCCAAGTCTTGATGTGCTAAAAGAGCTAGTAGTATATTGATGGATGTATGGCTTGCAATCAGAGAGAATGTCTCATTTAGTCCACACTTTCCTTCTAACTGTATCCGTTCGTAACTAGAAGTGGCGTATATTTGATGCATTCATTGCTTGAGATTCACGTCTAATAATAATTCTATGTTCAAAAGTGGACCAGATTCTATACACATTTACTCCTACACCATAGCCTATAAACAATACTTTTTATGTTGTCGGTTCTAACTTTTATTCACTAATATGATAATATGCAGAATAACCAAAGACACGTAGAATAATCAACATGATTACCGGATGGCATATCAATGAATGTCTTGCAGTCGATAGCAAACTCATGACTCTGATTCACCAAGTTGTATTCACAGCTTCAGCTCAAAATGCTCTATCAACACCAGCATTTGAGAGCATGCACATGGTTCTCTCCAGAAGTGCCATGCTCGTTCGTTCTGCAACTATGTTCTCTCGAGGTGTATCCCTGACAGTATGGTGTCTTGTAACAATCTCTTCCTTGCAAAACTCGTTGAACTCCGATAAACATAAGTCCAACATATTATTAGTATACAGAATCTTGAAGTTTGGTTCTCCACCAAGAGCTTCCATTGTCTGAAAGTCTGAAATGTCTCACTCCTATGCTTTATCATGAACACTCAAATCATCCTAGAATAGTCATCAATTATAGACAGGAAATACTCGACACCTACCAATGATGGAACACGTGAAGGGTCCCAAAAATCAGCATGGACGTAGTCAAGCGTCTCCTTCATCTTGTGAATTGCTTTACTGGATGGCTTCCTTTGTGGTTTCCCAGAAATGCAATGCTTAGAGAACTCCAACTTGGATCCTTTGATATCCTCGATGAAACCTTTTTGGATGAGGATATTTATCCCCATCTGGCTCATGTGCCCCACCCACATATGTGACAACCCTGATCCTGATTTCAAGCTTGTGATGCCACTGCAACTGAACTATAATCGTAGACCCATGCATGACATATAAGGTCTTACGGTTGCCTCCCTTAATAATAACAACCGGCTTTGGTAACCTGCAGACCTCACCCTCAACGCTATACATATATCCTTTCGAGTACAAAACTCTAAGGGACATCAGGTTTTTTTCTCATATCATGAACATGAAGAACTTCTGTCACTGTCTTCACGACTCCATCATGCATCATGATTTTCATAGAGGCAATCCTTGCAATTTTGCATGAAGCACCATTCCCCATGATGATATTTTCACCATCTTTCTTCCTGTGTAACCAGAGAACCACTCTTCATTATGGGTCATATGATAAGAACATCATGAATCAGGTATTCATGAGTCACCTTTTTATGTGTGACTATGAGGGCAAAATCATCTCATAGTATGCCTTCATAAGCCAAAACAACAACTGTGCATTCATCTTCTTCTTCGAGCACTCGTTCTTCCAAAGTCCAAGTTCCTTACAATAATTACGGGCCCTAAAGATTGTGAAGATTCTTCAACTTCACTTTTTACTTTCATATTTTTCACATTCCTACAATCACCATGACTCTTCTCGTGATTTATAACCAATCATGCAACCTGAGAATCTTTCTTGCCAATAGCCATGTGTCGAAGGCCCGAAGTTCACTTGTATGCAATCTCGTACGAACTTCCTCTAGGGTTATCTCTTTCCTTCCACTAATGAATAATTGAAAAAAAAGTTATATGACATCAGAAGAGAAACTAACAGACTCAAGGCAACATCATCTTCTATCTAGTGTTGTAAAAGTCGCCTGACTAATAGGTCCGACTAGTCTAATCAGTGGGGTGGTCGACCGAGTACTGATTGATTCCGATTAGGCCCACAAGTCGGTTGATTTTTGTTAGGAGATACAATTTTTTGCTTTTTTTAAAAGCTGACTTGTTCTAATGATGCTTAATCTTGTATTTAAATTCAATTACTTCTTTTATATTATTATGATGGTATAACAAATGTACAAGCCTATGTAAATATATAAGAATATACGTACAAAATGATTTACATATTTTAAATTATCAAAAAATCAAAGACGATTAAATCCCGACTAAATCTAATTAATCGGCTGACTGTCAATTAATTCTTAGTCAGTGACATGACCAACCGAGTACCGACTACTGACTCTTGCAACCTTACTTCTATCTTAACATTTACATTTCTGAAATCTATCAATTATGCATTTAAGCGATCTAGATATTCCTTAAGAGAAGTATCTTCTTGCATGGGGAGAGAAAATAGATGTTGCTTCAACAACTTGTTGGTCAGAGACCGTCATATCTAAACTTTCTAGCCTTAGCCAAAAACTCGCGACGGTCTCCTCATCGATGACCTCCATGATAACACCTTTCGCCGAATAAAGCATGTCGTTGAATGTGCTTTCTCTTCTTGCACCACTAACTCGAATGGCTCGAATGCCTTCACCTTTTCTGGTTCAACAGCATTAAGATGCCATGTTGCTTAAAAAGGACAAGAATTTGATATGGCATACACAGAATCCATTCATATGAATTTCTCAATCTTCAAATATGTGATGCCATCTTCTCGGTGATCTAGATAAAGTTGATGCTGATATCAGTTTTGCAAGAAACGGAAGAAAACAAGCACAAACATAAATAAGAAAACCACATACACACGGAATTACAAGGTTCGCTTGTAACTAGGCAACGTCTTTGGGGGTTGATAATTTTCACCATATGCGGAGAAAAGGAAAATACATAAGGCTAGTTTGGTTACTGGGTTGGGTTGGGTTGGGGTAACCTCCTCCAATGATAGTTGTTTGGATGGTTATGAGGGTTGGTAGAGGGTTGGAATAAGAAATGTGATGTGATGTCCCATTGATTTGTGATGGAATTCCAACCCATGTTTGTTGGGTGGTTTACTGAGTTATCTCGAGGTAACCCGGGGCACACCACCAACCAAACGAACCCATAGGATACAGAGAACCCTAACCTTAGGAAGTTTATATAGTACTCTTCGTACAAACGGATCCTAGAGACAAAATTCAATTACCCAAAAAAATTTGTTTCATCATAGGGGTGCCACCCCCGTAGGGGAGGGGGAGTGCACCTACTCGCCCTAGTCCCCCCTCCCAGCAGCAACGGGCTTTGCCCTCCCTTCTAGGGGAGGGTACAGAAAACAAATTTTTTAACTGGGTTCATAATAACAAAAAAATAGGATTTAAGGCATATAAACAATCAATCATTAGACAAATTTCTTATCTTCCATTTAAATAAGAAATGGTGGAGCCCGTGTACATGTCTATTCTGTGAGTGATTTCATAGGAAACTTGGGGGGAGTCAATATATAATGCCAGGACTAAGAACGGATCAAACGTAATTGTTTGATCGGATGTTTTCTTTGTATCTTCCAGCTTGGTGTAACTGTTTCTATAAAATATGAACATTATATAGAGAGCCATGCACCGCTTATGAGAGGTGTTGAGAAGAGGAACGAATGAGATATTTAGTCCATAGAACTAGGGTCTCTTATATAGAAAGAAAACCCTAGAGAGTACAAGGGTTACGAAACTTGAAATGTCACAGGGGGGTACGGAAGTCGAAGGGTCGCAAAGGGTTACGAACATAAATGTAAATATAATAACTCTAACACTCTCCCTCAAAAGCTGAGAAAACTGCAACTTGTAATAAAAAAAAGTATGCACCACATCTTCACACGATGCATCATATGACCATATGTCTGATGATGGTAGAAGACCTCGCTCGAGGACGGGTATGCAGCTTTCAGGTCACTGGAACATATCCTTGCCATGCATGTAGAGTTGTTGCGATATCAGGTCATCGGAACGTATCTATATCGTGCATGCAGGTCAACGGAACATATCTCTGTCGTACCTGGAGAAGAATCGTTGCAGAAGAAGTCCAATGCGGAGTAGTAGTCGAATTGTAAAAGAAATATACGCCCTGACGAGGAAGTCGATGCTTGGTGAAGACGCATGATCTGAGTAGTACTCTGGAGTGTTGGTCTGTCAGTCGTGGTAGGGTAGCAGACGTCCTAATTTAAGATATTAGGCTTTGGTCTAGGATCGTCGCTCTGATACCATGTTAAGAAGAGGAACAAATGAGATGTTTATTCCATAGAACTAGGGTCTCTTATATAGAGAGAAAACCCTAGAGAGTACAAGAGTTACGGAACTCGAAGGGTCACAGGGGGTTACGGAACTCGAAGGGTCACAAAGGGTTACGAACATAAATGTAAATATAATAGGGGTATATCCAATATGCTGAAGAGAGGACTGTCAGTGTCCCTGCTAGCCACCCTCTGGCTCCAGCACTGCATATCGAAACCGTTCAACCTATTTAAGGTCTGCACATGTGTGATGCATGCATGGAGGATTGCAGACATCTTGGGGCTCCCATATATCATATAAATTTATTAAGACCTCAAAATAAGATGGGCTGCGAGTTTGACAACAGTTTTGGTGCATAAGATGTGGTGGTGTTAGTGTTCCTTAATTTGGAAATTTTCTTAATTAACCATAGAGGATGCAGGGTGATCTCAATTTTTTCATTTTCAGGAGACGTAGTCATGCAAATCGAAACCACCCAGGGTTTAGCATTGTTCATAACTATGTGAAGGCTGATTCAAGACAGCATGTCCAACATGTGAATGACACCAGTGCTGGAGAATATGTAAATAGGATTTAGGTGAATATATGGCATAGTTGCCATATTTTTTTATTGTACCTATTTCCTATTTTCCATCAGCCTCCATTCTGTTGTGAGAGGCTTAGTGTTTGTAGGAAGAGCCGACTGGTAATGTATCGATCTCAATGGACCTTCTTATTGAAGTTTGAGATGGAAAGTAAATAGAGCAAAATAAACCCTCTTATCATTTGAACTGCATAATCATCAAGTGAAGGGGTGAATGTGTCTGGATCCTTTTAAGTTTTAATGCCACAAGGAACCCTACCACTGAAATATTAGGATTTCTTGTTGACCAATAAAGCAATTGAAGTTGCCAGACTAGGGTCAGCTATTCGGTAAGTTGGAGAGAATGTTGATTAGACGGAAAATGAGGACACTACCTAGATGCGCGGGCATTTGACACTGGTGAAATCTGTATGGTCAGCTATCACGATATTTTTTCATCTCTTCGTTTTTGGTGTCAGCAACTATCTGCCAGGTCTAGAAGCATTGATGCGCAAATTCTTCAGGAATTCAAAAAACATGGGGGATTTGACGTGGCAGACTGGGACATACTTTGCCAAAAGACTAGAAAGGCATTGGAATATTTTACATTAAAGAGATGAATGAAGCATACTTTCAAAGTGGATTATCCGTGTATGGGGCAGCAAAGACAATCTACCTTGTCGATCATAGAGCAAAGACTAGAAAGGCACTGGAATATTCTACATTAAAGAGATGAATGAAGCATACTTTGAACGTGGATTATCCGCATATGGGGCTGCAAAGACAATCTACCTTGTCGATCATAGAGCACTATCTACGAAGAAGTGCTTTTATTTCTAAGGCGGTAGAAGAGACTCCAAGGGTTTGACCCAAGAAGATTGATTGGCAACGTGCATGCATCCCTCAACCTCAGCAAATTTTCTATGTACTAGGTGTATATTTGGTAATGTATGCCTCATTATAACTATAATCCTAAGTCTAATCTTACGGCATAAATAGGCCCTTGGAGAGCCATTCATTGTTTGCCAAACATATTTCATCTCCGATGAACACAGAGTAATCGGATGTAGTCAAGTACTGTGAAATCCAATAGACCCGATCTCTGAGTTGAATCTATCAAACCAGGCTCATGGGCTCCTTTTTAGGCAATAAATACTTTGCACAGCATATGTACTCCCTCTCAAGTGTAACTAAGTGGTTGTGCCATATGTCACCTCCTCAAGATCACCATACAAGAAGGCAACTTTGACATCTAACTGAAATATAGACCACCTCTTGTTGGCAACAATTGAGATAATTATGTCAATAGATCCCATTCTAAATATTGGAGAAAAAGTCTCGAAGTAGTCCACTCCATAAGTTTGAGAGCAGCCCATTGCCATTCATTTGGCCTTCAGTCTGTCTATACAACCATCTGTAGCATGTTTGATTGTGAAGACCCATCTGCAGGCTACAATAGTGGCACATGAGCAACATGGCACACGGTCCCAAGTACCCCTTGAGATAAAAGTGTCTATCTCATCATCCATAGCCTGCTTCCATCCGAGATCTTAGAAAGCCATATGATAATTGCATGGAAGGGTTATGGCCATATGAGCATCTGGGAATATCTTATCACAGCTAGATAACCCGTCAATAGAAGTAAAATGTGAAATAGGTGCAAACTACATTGCCTTTCGATCTTTCTCAAAACAATGGGAAGTTCTATAGATAAGGAGGGACCATCCAGCTCTGTAGTGGGGAACATTTGGAGGAGGTTTAATATCCTGCAAGGTGTGAACAACTTGAGAATAGTATCATAGGAGTATGTATGAGTGAAATATGAAGCTTTAAATTTAGACATGTAGCAAACTAGGGGTTGGGTTTACTCCTCGTATATTTAGTTAGTATTTTTTAAGGATTGTTCATGCATTTATGTTAGCATCATGTATACTATCGAAGTGGTTTCATGTTAATTGGAGTAACATTAATTAATTAGAAATCAATGAAGGTTGTGAACATATTTATAGGTGAATACATACATAAGTGGCTCTATTTTAAAATATTTTCTTGAAGATTTTCTTTTTCTTTATTTGTTGACCCGGTCATACAGCCTAGAGAGGGTTAAGGACAATAAATAATATAGGAATCCTTTTTTTCAGTCTATACAAGTACATCCTTCATATTTTCTTAGTTTTATAGACTTTGAAATCTTTTATTTGATTTTTTATTAATTAGTTAATTTAATTCATGCAGGAACCAATCATAGAAATGTATAATTAGCTTATTTTTGGATGTGTTTGTTGCGAAATCGAGCTCAAAAGAGAGCAACTAGATTAACCTCATATTCATCAGTACGGTACTCTGATCTACATATAGCAAATGACAGCCTGTAACTGCCTATTATCGATAATTTCATGTTTCATTAGTGCACCATGTGGTGTGATGATCATGTAACTGCCTATTATCGATAATTTCATGTTTCATTAGTGCACCATGTGGTGGAAATTGATTGACACGTCATTAGACATCATTCAGAGGAGTATTCTTTGCATTACCAATGCACCCTCTATAAAGCAGGATATATCCATGTTTACTAAGGCAATTCTAAGGACTGTATTTGAGAAGTTTTACCGAAGCAGAACATGATATATATATATATATATGATCCAGCTTGAGGAGTGTTAAGAGATTTAATTTCGGTCCGCGAAAGTTCGGAAAGAGAAATTTCGGAGAATTTCGCTGAAATTTTGCTAAAATCATTGGAAATAACGTAAAAACTCTAAGCTCATTTTTCCAAAAACTAAGATTTTTATCATTCCTAAATCAATAAATTGAATACAAATACACTTGTTTTGTAAGTTAGAAGTGTAAATATAAGTTTTGAAGTAGTATTATCGTCATAAATGATATGTCATAGTAATGTGCTGCCTAGAGTGAGAACTGGATTCTGAACCAGAAGTAAAAGCCACAATAATCACTTTTTCAATAAGAATGACGGGATATATGAAATTACTACTAAACCAAGGTTGCAGAAGTCGGCAGTCGGTACTCGGTCGGCAGGGTCACTGACTAAGGATTAATCGGCAGTCGGGAGAGTAATCGGATTTAGTCGGGCATTAGTCGGTTTTGATTTTTTAATAATTTTTAATATATAAATCAAATTTTAATACATATACTATCATTTATCTTCATAATTTTAGCAAATTTAATATTTTCAAGAGCTTAAGAAATTATAGCAAGAGAAGAAAAAATGAAGGAAGTTAAGATCAAATATTCAAAATGTTAAGCAATAAAATATATCCTAACAATAAAATCTAAGATCATCTTAAGCAATTCTAAGCAATAACATGTTATTAACATCTAAAATCAATCTAAGCAAAAAAAAAATGAAGAAAACCTAACATTGTTATTTGCTAACAATAACATTGACATATTAACATCTAAGTTCAACATCATCAACCTAAGAAAATCTAAGCAATAACATATTAACATCAAAGATCAACCTAAGCAAAAACAAAAAAAATAAAGAAAACCTAACATTGTTATTTGCTAACAATAACATTAACATATTAACATCTAAGTTCAACACCATTAACCTAAGCAAATCAAAGCTATAACATCTAAGATCAACCTAAGCAAAAACAAAAAAAATTGATGAAAACATACGTAACCTATTAACCTAACATTGTTGTTTGCTAACAATAACATATTAATATTTAACCTTAACATCATCAACCTAAAAACAAGAGGAAATAAAAGCAAAAAAAACCTAACCTGCAGCCTGCTGGAGCCTAGACCAAGGGGGCGGCACCGGCGAGGAGGCGATGCGCTGGGAGCAGCGAGGCGACGCGACGCTGGGAGCGGTGAGGCGCTGGGAGCGGCACCGGCGAGGGGGGTGCACTGGTGAGGCGGCGGGAGCCTGGGATGGAGTTATCGCCCACGGGAGCGGGGAGGGCTCGAAAGAGTTGTCGTGCGTGTAGGGTTACTGTCTAACAGTAACCCTTTATTTCCAAATCCGGATCCCACTCGGATCTTCTATGCAAAAATCGGCCGCCTAAGCGGCCGACTAGACCGACTAGGCGCCCGATTAAGCGGGCTCAACCGACTATAGCCCGCTTTAGGCTATTCGAATCGGTCACCCCCCCGAGTCGCATAGTCGGGCCGACTTCTGCAACAGTGTACTAAACAAAACATAGATATCAAAATAAAGAAAGAAAAAAATAAAAATCTTCTATAAATATTTGAATTTAACTCTTGAAAATAGTTTCTATTTGATTTAGATTAAAATTTTCAAAATTAACTAAAGAATCTATTTTTAAAATATAAAACTCTCTAAGAACTCATCACATTAGCAAAGAAATGGGTGAAATTCAAAAATATAGACAAATTTTGATGAAAGCAAAAGGTATATTATCTTATTTTTTGTCATTTTACCGAAACGACATGTAATTTCATTGAAATTCCATTGACATTTTCTCAATATTTTGCTGAAATCCTAGAAAAAAATAAGATATTGTTTCGATTTCATTAACCTAGAAAAATGAAAATTAGAATTTCATTGAAATTTAAGGCCATTGAATATGTAACTAGGCAGTAGTACATGCTTCCAATAGGCCACCTTAATATTCACCCAAACTTACTATTATGAGTTCATTGTATTGAAATCTGAGAAGCGGAAGAGGAATCGATAAAACTAGCAAGCCTGCAGTCGCAAGGGAGGAAAGGGGGTCTCGGCGCCGCCTGGTGTTGGCTCACGTGGCTCAGCGCTTGCGATGAGGCCATGTCGGCTGCACCTGGAGTCGTTAAGAGTTGCGATTGCGGCCTGCTGCTGCTGGATCGAGCATCGTTGCCGCTGGAGTCTGCGCCGCCGCTGCTAGGGTTTCCTCAATGATCATGGGCCTGCGGTGCTTCGTCGGTTGCCTGTAGGGATCACTTGAGGCATACCACAGGGCTAGCGATCGGGAAGGGTGTCGCCAGCGCCGCCTAAATGCAGGATGAGGTGTCGCAAGGTGCTGCGGCCGGAGAGGGAGTGAGGTCTCTCATGCGCGCCTGGAGCAGAAGTGCGCCGCCTTGGTGGGCCCGAGGATGCGGATCCTCCAGAGATTTGCGCACAGGAGCTCCATCGGAGTTGCGAGGGGGGACCAGACGAGAGAGTACCGCGAGCTCGGGAGGGTTTCTCTTTGTGCATGGAGCAGCAGGCGATGGAGGAGGGGCACCATCTGTGCCTGGAGGTCGGCAGGAGTCATCGCTCGAAGCTGCTCAGAATTGAAGATCGATAGGGGGAGATCTGATGTTGGCGAAGCTAGTGCTACCTGGATCTATACGAACTGTAGATCCAGGTTTCAAGATAGGAAACCTAGTAAGCATGTTGGAGATGATTCGACCATGCAATTTTTATAACATTATACGGATAATAATTAAAATTGAAAATCTAAAACTTGAATCCAACCGCAGAAATGACCCGCTCTAATACCATGTTTTAAATCTGAGAAGCGGAAGCAGAATCAATGAAACAAGAAAGATAAACATGAAGAACAAGGATTTAGCGTGGAATCTTACTCCCTAAGAGCAGGATGAAACCACAGGAGAAGCCCTCTAAGGGGAAGATATTCTATTGAATTTTCTGAATGAGTACAGGGGGGTGTGGGGCTCCTTATATAGCCTCACAGACAGACCGGAGTCCCATCGCTCATTCATGTGAGACTAAACATGAGTGGGGTTAATTGGATCTTAGTAAGATCCAATTACCCACCTATTACATTTTCCAACACATTGCATAAAATATTAATGAAGGTTTATCACATGGTTTATAGCGTCAAATTAATATTTACAATCATGTTAATGCAAATACAACTAAGATTTATTATAATAGATATCTATGCAGTTAAACTACAACTTTTTTCAAGAACATCGCATGCAAGAATGATGAGCTCTGAGCATAGCATGAATGGGTATGTCACTGCAGTGATGAGGAGCTCGTACTAAACGATGGATAGAGAAAGAAAAGTCATGATCTTGAAATAATATCAAGGTTTGTAGAATATAAATATGTGTCCGCATGTTGTGGTGTGATTTAAATCCCAACATATTGGTATAAGGATTGAGAGTTCTTAATATATATATATATATAGCAAGTTTGTAGACATGTATGGCTCGATTGTGGTAAGATAAGTATATCTTTTTATACTATTATTTTATACTATCAATTTTTGGAATGCTACTTGAAATAATTTTTGATATCATAAAAGAATATATGGCAGGAGCAAGAAACATATTGTTTTTATGAATATATCACATGAGCAAGTAACATATTGTATTTATATGAATATATGGCAGGAGCAAGAACATATTGTAACAGTAAACATATGTTGAACACATATACCATGTTTTTCCTTGCATGGTATTCAACCTTTCTTATTGCATGAGGCAGAGTGGCATATATTAGATCACGCTGGCGATACAATGTTCAATCCTTTTATCGCATGCTCCATATATTTGTATCGAGGAAGTTTAAAGTGGAAATTGAAAGGAACTGGGCTAAAAACGTTTGACATGAAAATGGCAATTATATCATTAAGAAAAATTTTGCAGCAAGAGAGACGTATTGGGAGCTGTTTTTTCAAAAGGATCAGGAAAGTATCCTGAGTGGTTAGGTGATTGGTCACTTGTCGAATGAGCATGATACAAGAACTGAGGTTTTAAAAAATGAAAGGCCAAACAAGGTATTTTCCTCGGAATCGAGACAAAGCATCGCCTCGAGACGTAACATCATTATCCCCCCCAAAATTACATATATTAACCAAAATTATTGTATTTAATATTAAGAAAATAATAGTGTAAATAGATCTCTATACATTTAAAGAATATAGGAGATTTTGATGTAATTCTTCAATGTCGAAGACGATTAGGGCTCGTTAAAGAGCTCGACATGTAACCTCCCTGAACACTAGCAGGAGAACCCGCCATCTAAAGGGCTCATTGCCCCGTTTGCGAGCATGGAGAGGTGGATGCACAGGAACAATTTCCCTAAAACAAAATTAAGTTTATGAGTCATGTTTTCCTTGAGATTTGTGGATATGTTTATGCGAGAGCGCTACATAAACCCCCTTTAAGCATGCAATGTTAAGGTTTTACTGAAATAATTATAAATACGAACAAGAAGTAAACACGTGCATTTATCTTTTACAAGTATATCTTAAACAACCATACCTTTATAAGTATCTCAAACTACCAATTCAATAATTGAAGTCATCAATAAAACGCTCGAAAATGCCTAACGCCTCATAAAATGCCTCGCACTATTTTGCGCCTCGGTTCATGGCTAACATTTTTTAAGCAAACTTAATTTGAGATGCATAATATTTGATTTGAATTCAATTGTTTCTTTTATTTTATTATGATAGCATAGAAAAATCTAGGTACATATATAATAATATATGTATAAAAATTATATATATATATTTGAAATTTTAAAAATCACAAAACCGACCAAAGACTGACAAAATCTGATTAATAATCCAATGACAATTAAAATATAGTCAGTGACCAAACCAAATGAATATCGACTACTAACTTTTGCAAGCTTTTTGTGTTGATATTTTTTCCATTTAAAGGGATCTGTCCGTATAAAGGTGCTATATAGGCCCCTTAAGGTTAGGATTAATCTTCATCCTCTATACTACCGGTCTACCACCATATTAGAGAAAAATCCCTCACTGACGCTGATGACACATCCCAGTTAAGGGCGAACATCGTAAATCTTGTGGCGGTTGTTTCATGCCCGCTTGTTTGATTGTTCAATATGTGTTCAGCTACGTGCAGAATTCTGATATCAGAGCTTTTAGGTTTGTCTGAAGAAAGGAGATGATGTTGTATAATCTGAAGATCAACATGTTCCTCAGGATGAATGGCTTAAGCATCTGGCAAGTTAAGATGCATGATGAGATGGGAGGACAGTTCCAAAAGTATGATGATTCCAAATTTAAGAAAGAATCTAGCATCCCCTATAGTCTTGGACTCTAAAATATACCACTAGAATGTTGTAGGAGGAGTCTTACAAAGTAAACAATGATGGGTACAAGTCATCAAGATATTATGCAGAAGGCCCTTTATAGTCTTTACAGGTCTACAATTACTCGTTTTAGTATAGTGGTATCTACAATCGTGAAATCAGAATATGAACGAACTCTGGCAAAAGCGGTTGAGAACACATGAGTAGGAAGGGGATGAACATCATCAGTCAAAAAGATCTTCTTGGAGATCTTAAAGGATCCGAGTTATAATTTTGTTATGAATGTAATACATAAATAGTTCAACAAAATTTACAAGATTACAAAGATGCTTGATTCCACATTGATTGTTAGGGGCACTCTCGTATCTAAGGGTAAAAAAGGGATGTTTATAAGCTACAATAGGAGTATAAAGATATAGAATCTAATCTCATTCTGAGCAAAGAAATCATATGTAGTAGGAATATTACTTTTGATAAAGGTTGTATGCTTCCCTCGGAGGTCGAGTCTATTAATGTAGGAACAAAAGATCGAAACCACGAATAAGTGGATTTGACTTGACACCAAGTATTGATCGAGTAGATGATTGCACAAATTTCGACCAGGCAAAATGTTGAACTTGAAGTTGAGCTACTAGAGGAGAGGCCTCAAAGTATTGCAATTAATCGGCCTCACAAAAAGATACATCTTCAATGACATAATTTTGAGGGCATGGTTGCATTTTCACTACAAGTTGTTACAGAGGAGTCTCTAAAGTTATCCACATGCAAAGAGGTTATTACAGGAGTAGAATTCATACTAAAAATTGCTATTACAGGTAAGGAGATGGAGTCTCTTTACTGGAATCAAACATGGGATATGGTCAAGTTGCCAAAGGAGAGAGGTCATTCCCAAGAAAAATTGATTCACATGTAGTAAAGGCACTAGATACAACCATACAAGGCATGTCAAGTAGAAAAAGTCAAAAGGTGTAAATAACATATTCTCTCCTGTCCTGAGGCATGCGTCCAGTGATCGCTACTAACTCTTGTAATGCATTGAGACTTTGAGCCAGAGTGCTTAGATGTTGCAACAACTTTTATGCATGGTGAACGTAAAGAAGATATTCTGATGAGCCAATCACAGGCATTCAAATTTCAAGAGAAGGAAAATCAGGTGTGCAAGTCAAAAAATACTTGTATGTACCCAAGCAAACTTCTAAGCAATAGTACAAAAGGTCCCACTGAATTATGGTTGGTTTTGGATTTAGCAAGAGACAATATGATTGTTGTGTTTAACACAACATGATAAAGAATGTGTATTTTCTTTATTTTTTGTTCTATATAGAAGATATGTAGACAATATGATTGTTGTGTTTACTACACCAAGATAAAGAATGTTTATTTTCTTTATTTTTTATTCAATATAGATGATATATTGATTGTTGGAAAGATCTGACTATCTTGAGGCAACTTCATAAATAGTATTTTAAAAAAAAATTACTATTTAGGAAGTGGTCTCCTACTCTTTTACGTTGGTTGTCAGCCAAGGCCCTAAATGTCAGTTTCGGTCACCATTACGGTATCGCCCAAAACATCATTTCGATGGAATTTCGACCGAAATTTCGGTCATTTCGGTCATTTTTTGTACTAGGCCCCCCATATTTCGGTCATTTCGATCATTTCGGTTGAATTTCGATTTTGACTGGATGTCGATATTCGACAGAAATTCGACCGAATTTCGCTGAAATTTGAGGCCATGTTGTCAGCTACCTAACACAACCTTCCTCAATTTACCAGGGCTTGGGACCGGTCATGACATTTCTATACAAGTATGGAGAGTTTTAGATGAGCGTGGTTTGACTTGACTTATAAATTTATTCAATGTTATTTGGTGAAGCAAGAAAATACCTGAAGATTGGAGGAGAAGTATTGTGGTGCCTCTTAATAAGAACAAAAGGAACATTCAAAATTGTTCATATTACAGAGGTATCAAGCTGATGAGTTACGCTATAAAAATTTGGGAACGTATGATCGAAAGAAGGTCGAGGAAAGTTTCCAAATAAAAGAAAACCAATTCGAATTCATGCTAGATCTCTCAACCATTGAAGCCATCAATTTATTGAGGATAACAATGGAGATTTATAGAATTAAAAGGAAAAACATCCATATGATTTTTATTGATTTGGAGAAGGCTTATGATTCTGCCCACATGAGATATTGTGGAGAGTTTCGGAGAAGAGACAAGTACTTGTCATATACATTAACCTCATAAAGGATATGTATGATAGGGCTTTATCTTGTGTAAGGATCCAGTTTGAGAAAACTGACTATTTTGACATCAACATTGGTTGTTCAACTTTGAGTCCATTTCTTTTTACTTTGTTTATGGATGAGTTGACAAGTCACATTCAGGACGAGATACCTTGGTGTATGTTATTTGCGGATGATATTGTGTTGATTGATGAGACTAGAAATGAAGTAAATGAGAAGCTTGAGATCTGGAGACATGCATTGAAGACTAAAAGATTTTGTATAATGGGGGCTAAGACTGAATATATGGAGTGCACTTTTGATGGAAGCAATGATGAAGGAAGCTTCCCTTCACTAAAATATTGGTATGCAGTACATGCAAGGACATATAAAGTATATTAAGGGGCATGATTACCATCATGGAAGGAAATATCGCTATATATCAGCAATATATTGCCAATATAGCGATGTCGAGATGAGATCGATAGCGATATCGATATGGCTATATACCCTCCTTTTCAGACATTTCCTTCACAAAAGTGCGTCGATATAGGCGTATTTCGATGATATATCACCGATATATCATCGAAATATCGTATCAACACGATATCGAAATAATATCGAAATCGATAGGGCCTTCCATGCTTACCATACCATACCTCAAAGGAAGTCTTACAATTTATTGTAAATGTAGGACCATGATACATCAGGTAACAAGCTCTGTTCGTAGCTTCAACCAAGAATGTCGTCTAAAAACCATCATTTAAGAA